>JAYKAV010002833.1:117361-177642 GCA_035582835.1 Phoebastria nigripes
CCGCCGCCGCCCGAGCCGCCCGCCGAGCAGAAGCCGCCGCCGCCGCCGCCGCCGCCGGCGCAGGAGGAGTTCTCCTTCCTGCCGCTCGTCCACGACATCATCAAATGGTAACGGCGGCCACGGCCACCGGCCGCACCGCGGGGCGCCGGCACCGGGCCTCTCCCCGCCCCGCCGGGCCCGGGCCCCCCCCGCGTCGGACACCGCATGGCAGGAGCTGTCCTGCACCGGGCCCGGCCCGGGTACCTCATCCCTGCTCCAGCCACACTCCTCCAGTCACGTTGTCTGACCCCCAGCGTCCTCGGGGTGCGCTGAGTGGGGAGCAGGGCTGTGGGGTTCCCCCTTTAATGATGCTCTCCCAGCCCGAGCATCTTCAGGGTGCCCTGGACAGGGAGCGRGGCAATGGGATCCCCCTCTAATGATGTTCTCCAGCCCCCAACATCCCCAGGGTGCCCTGGGTGGGGAGCAGGACAATGGGCTCACCCCTCCAGTTGATGCTCTCCAACTTCGCAGCATCTCCTTTGCCCTTTTTGTCCCAGCAGTAGTTCCTGGGAAGAGTGTCAGAGGGAACTGGCACGGCCCCAAGTGCATCTCTGCTCTGAGTCACGCCAATACCTGGGTGGTGTTTGGGTCACCCCGGCAGTGCAGGTGCTCCGATGGCCCAGGTATGCTGCCCCACCATTAACACCCAGGAGCAGGAGCGTTGTACTTGCGCTGGGTTATTGCTCCAGATAACTGTACTGTTTGGCTGATAACAGCCTCAGAAAGTACAGGCAGTGCTGGGGCAGGAATGCAGCCCATTTCTGGGGAGTTGTAAAAAGGAGGATGGCTTCTGCAGTGGTACGGGTTAAATTGTTCTCTTCCCGGTTCAAGATCAGTACTGTAGGGGTAAAAGGTACTCGTGCAAGGGTCCTAAGAACTGGGATGTTTCTGGCCCAGGATAACTCCTTCAGAGATGCTTGTCTGAGGTCCCGATAGGGGCATGACTCTGCCATGAACATCCATCCAGGCCAGCTCCGTGCACCTGGGCACACTGCAGGGTGAGGCAGAGGGCATGGGAAGCATGAATTCCCTTGTTACTGGTTGTGGGCCTGGCTGCCCTTTCCCTGTGCGCTTATTTAGGAGCTGAGGCAGGTTTGTGTCCTGCTGATGTTTCACTTGTATCGAGCATGTCTGAACGGTGAGAGAGGTTCGCCCTTAATGACTCTGCAGCCTGAGAGCCATGGCAAGGAAGGACTGAATATCCCCTGACACACCAGTCCGGATACAGAACAGGCGTGAGAACGCAAAGCCTCTGATTTCCCTCAGTCTCCCCGTTGTGCTGGAGGTAGGCACTTGCCCCTGACCTCGATTCTGCCTGATCTGTCCAGACCACAGAAGTGAGGCTGAGCCCGTTGCCAGGTGCATACATGTACATAAGCAAAGTGGGCAGTAACCATGGACCGAGACCTCCCAGGTTCCTTTATGTCACCGAGCAGGTCATGGTGACCTGCAGATGACAGTCCCTAGGATATCTTGTGCCCTGTCCCACTGAGCCACCCACTCCCGCTACCCAGCTACCTCCCTYGGCTTCGCACACGGCATTTCCTGGGCGGCTTGAGCAGACATAGGTATGCTGAGCAGTGCTGCAGACGGGTAGGACCACAGAGACAAGCGGTGGGATGTGTTGCCTCATACCCCTGACAGATGGCAAACATATTATCCTTTAACACAGCCACTAGTCGCAGAGCCCAGCTCTGCTGTTTTGACACCGACTGAGCCATGAAGACACATCTCCAAGGTGACTCTGTGCTCGGGAGCGAGGATGTATCGTGTAAATTTGCTTACATTCAAGGACACGTGCTGTTTCCTGTTGTTTGGGTCCTGAGAAAGTTTTCCCAAGCAGGGCTTGCTATTTTCACCCTTGTACAGTCAAATGGCATTGCCGCTGAGGTCCCAGCGCGTGGCTGCACCAACGGTGGGTTGTGCTGGTGTAATGAAGAACTCTGTGCCTGAAGGGAGGTCTTATGTGCGGTCCGTCAGCACAGGCTGTGGTTGGACGTTGTGTTGAATCCTGTGTTACTGCAGGCAGCTGCAGTCTCTTCCCACACCTCCTCACCCCTGCCTGTCCATGCCCTCAAAGAGGGAGTCACTTCAGTGGCTCGATCCAGCAGGAAAACCACCCATCAGAAAAAAAAAAAAAAAACAAACCTGAAACAATTATTCCTTTGGATCAACCAGCCGGACAGGCAGCCGTCAATTCTCTAATTGTGGGGAGGGGAACAAGGCTTGGGGAGACCTGGAGCGGGGAGGACCTCCCTCTCAAAGCCAGCCTGCAGCTATGGTAGATTAAAGGCAGCGTCAACCCATCCTTCCCCAGAYGTGCCATGGGGTTGTGTGTGTGCCTGTATTTTTCCACTGCCGTGAATGCCTGCATAATGGGGATACATTACAGTACCAGCTGCAGTTTTATTTAGAAGGGAGTAATGAATATTTTGTTCCAACAGGCTTTTGAAATGAACGGCGACCATCTGGTTAAAAGTTTTGCTCTCAGCCATGTCACGATTCCCCAAAGTTTTAATCGAGCACCTCTCTGCCCTGGTCATGCCAAGCAGATTTATTTTTAGGTCTGGCTATTGAACAGGCTGCCAGTTTTCAAAGACCATTAGAATCCCGCTCTCGTTATTAACAGGCACCCTGGAAGCGGGGACTCGCTTTTGCCTGGAATCGGTAAAACTTCTTGCTGGTGCTAACAAAGCTGAGGTAGATACTAATGAGGGTTTGAGGGCAGACGCTGCCTCAGACAACACTGATCCTTGAAAAGCGCAGAGCTGGCTGCAGAACCAATTGTGCTGCTCTTAAAAAAAAAAAATAAATAAGCTGTCGCTTCTCTTCTATTAGGTATACATCCCCAGAGAGTCGTTTTAAAGCTCCAAAGTACCATTTTCTCTGCCATTGGATACTCTTTGGTACTTTGGGGAACAGTTTCTATTTTCCACTGTCAAGCTGTTTGACTGCATTGATTTTTTGTATTACAGCAGCAACAGATCACGGGTGAGACAGATCTTTTTTTCCAGGTGCCTACACACAACACATGTATGTAATTTTACCTTCCCCAAAGAGAGATACAGGAGTTCAAACAGAGGGAGAATTTAGCCTGCTCCATGGTAATGTTTTAAAGCTGCAGACCGGCTCCTAACCCGATTGATGGGTCCTGAGGTAACTGGATTGTGTGCTGGAAATAAGCAGGAAACCAGTTTGCCCCAGAGGCTACCCAGTCTGTATATCTATCTGTGTCCATTTTATTGGGATAGGTGAATTAGGTGTGTGTAGCTAGATACAGATACCAAGACCAAAAGTTTCCTAGTGAATTCCAGTTTAAGCCCTGGTTGTACTGGAAATGACACTCACCCCGCGGGCTGAAGGGGCGTTTCCAATAGGAGAATTCAACAATGTCTTGATTTTTTCGCCTCTGCAGCATGGACAAGGACAGCCAGGATGTTCACCAGGTGCTGAATGAGCTCAAGAACAAGTTCCAGGAGATGAGGAAGCTGATCAGCTCCATGCCTGGCATCGGTGTGAGCCCAGAGCAGCAGCAGCAGCAGCTGCAGAACCTGCGGGAGCAGGTCCGGACCAAAAATGAACTGCTGCAGAAGTACAAGAGCCTTTGCATGTTTGAAATCCCCAAGGAGTAGGAAGGGCATAGCTCTGCTCTCTGGGTCCAAGATACCTCCTCTTCTGGCTGAACAGGAGAGAAAAAGGTGGCAGAAGTTTACTTTTCTTTCTTTTATGCTTTTTTGGTCGCATTGCTCTGAAGTTGTGTCTGTGTGGATCACAGACACGTGACCCTGAACCAGAACACTGTGTGCTTCACATATGATGATTACAGCGGTACATTCACTTTGATCTGCTGTAGGACTGTGCATTTATATATGCATCTCTTCTGTTTTCTCTTGGGGTGGGGTGTTTTTTTTTTTTTTTTACATTCAAGCAAGCAGGAGACATTATGTTTTCTCCTCGCTAAGGGTCAAAGTACCAGCTGGTTAACTTCAACAAGAAAAAGAGGGCATTTTCTGCAATTTTTTTCACTTCTGAACTGACACAAGTGGCCAGACATCAAAAGGGAGCATAAGAGGGAAGCGTGAGCTGTTTGGCCCTGCTCCTGGAAAGGGTCTCTGGGGCACTATCCAGTCCGTGTGTGTCGAAAGAGGAATGAATGATTGCTTTCAATTACTTTTGTATTTCTCTCTCTTTCTCTCTTTTTAAACAAGTGATGGTTGTGTCTGAGATGAGTAAAGATTTAGAAATTCCAAACTGCCCCTCTTGTGTATTCACTGAGTGGGTGTGGGCTGAGCAGGGGCAGGACTTTGGCAGCACAGAGGACGTGCGTAGCCTGGGCCCAGCTCCTGTGTCTTTACATCGCTTTTTTGGAAGCAGGGTGACTTGCGAGAGCAAAGCAGAGACTGCCAGGGGAGTGGATTTCGGTAGGTTTTGGGTGCATAAATCTCCTTGGGTGAGTGCAGCTTGTAGGCAGTATGTTGGGCATCTTGCTCTTAAAACAGAGGAAGGGCAAGCAGAATCAAAACAAAGGGCATAAATGACGAGAGCTTTTAGTTATTCCATACCTGACAAAAGTCAGGCTCAACAGGACGGGTCAGTTCCACATCCAAAGTGCTCCAGGGGCTTCCCACAAACACAAGCATTTGAGTGGCTTGAACATTTGCCAGTGGCTGATGGAAAGCTCTCAAATGTTTTATCGCATTCCGATGGATCTCAGGGCTCCCTGCCCTCTGTCCTCCTGCTGTTAGCTCTTGCGGTGGCAGTTGACAACCTGGTAAGCAGCACCGCATCTCGCCGACTAACAAAGATGTGACRGGACCTAGAATCTCACGGTTCTCTGAATTATGCTGAAAGATGGTGCAGGTCAGTAGTGGAAGAGGTGAAAAACCAGCTAGTGAAATACAGTATGTGTTGAGAACCAGCATCCAAAGGCAGGTAGCACTCGTGCCTTCAAAAGAAGAGAAGCGAGGTCTGTTTGGGTAGGGTTTTCCTTTCCTAAACCAAAAGGCAAGTAATTCTGCTTGTTGGGAGCTGGGATGGTTGTGACACACCTGTAGCCTAGAGATTACTCTGTCCCCGCTGGAATACTTTACTAGTACTTTCTTTGGGAAGGTGCCAGTGTGTAAACTCTGAGTAAAGCAGAACACCAAGATAAACAAAGCACAGTGTACGCTCTTTTTATTACTGAAATTACCTTTCTGCCAGCCATTGCCTGTCCCAGCTCAATAAATTCTTGTCTCTCACGCCTGGACAGTGGTTTCCTTTTTTTTTTGCCAGTTGCTGTTCCTGTGAAATCAGGGCATATGCAGTACTGGAAGAAACAACGTGTTTCCAAAGAAATGTCTGGCACTTATCACTGGAACAAGTTAACTCTGTCAACTTGAATCCAAGTTTCAAACGAAACTGAAGCAGTTTGGTTTGCAGTCTCACTCACCCACCTTAGTTTTGTGGCTTTGATAGAATTTTTTTGCCATTAGTATGTATGAAACGTAGATTTGTTCTGCTCCTTGGTGGGGGGGAACGGGGGCTGAAAATGAACTGAAACAGAAGCTGGAGCCAGGGAGAACTGTTCTTTGAAGAGCTTTCGCCTTTCCCTTTCCCTTCTAGCAATGGTTATGGTGACTTGTTATTAGGAAGAGATTAAAACCCATCAGATGCAAAGGTGACCTTTCAAGCAAAGTACTTCCTTTACTCATATTGCAAAATAAAAACAGTATCCCGGACGGGGCGCAAATGAATCACTCTCTGTTGACATCATTAAAGTGTGCTTAGTTAATCGGGAAAAAGCACGAAACACAATCAGCTCTTTATAATGAAGTGGTGTCAGTTTGCTCGGTTTCTGCAGTGAATGGCATGCCAATGCCCGGTGTGTCATGGGGCTGGCAGGATTGTAACTGCGTTAGTGAAGTGAGGAAAGAGTCCTGGCTCGGTGACCTGTTTGAGTAACTGACTGTGCGTGGCCCCTCGTTACCCCGTGTGGCAAGAAATCGGCTGCTTGCAGAGACGGAAACCTTTGCACTGGGAGTCGGAGAAAATGGGGTAATAAAGGGATTGAGTTGAGAGGCTGTTTTTAGCACCTTGGAGCTGGGCTGAGGTCTTGGTTTAACAGGATTTGGTTTTGCTACGGGGCCAGGCAAGGAAGCAAAGGCAAACCCACAGGTGTCATTTTAAAAAGATTTTATTGATTTGTAGAAAAAATAAAACATCAAGTTTCACCCACGGTAGAAACACTTGAAGATTTTTTGTTCATGTCAATGACAACCAATACCTACATAAAGTGCCTATTATCTTCTTATTTAAAAAACCCTTCCCACTTCCCCCGCCCTCCCCAAATCTTGCAAATCAGACAAGACAAATGTAAACAAGAGTCAGTTTTTTTGGTCCATCGGGGCTGTAACTCTGCAATGTCTTTGCAACAGCTTAGGAGTGTCTTCTGCACGTGTTTTGCAGACACAATGAACACACGACACAGCCAGAGTCCGTGCACAGCTTCTCAAGTTAAAAAAAAAAAAAACCCAAACCAAAAACAAAAAACCAACCCCAAAGCCCCAAGCAGGCGCTGGCAGGCCTCTGCCCTCCCTCCTGAAGGCAGTGCCCGAGGCTGGGTGGTTTGGGAGGGAAAGACAAACCAAGGTCTGTGCCCTTCACGCTCATCCTCCCACCTGGCTGTCCAGCAGCTCACCCTTTCCCTGTCTCTGCCCAGAGGAGGCTGGTCCCAGCGACACCCCCATTCCTGCCCTCCAAAGCCTCCCCCTCGCGCCCAAAATGCACCCCCGGGGGAGGGAGCCGATGAAAGCGATCCCTCGGGAGGAGGGAGGCTGGGGAAGAGGTGACCCCCTCTCTGCCCGGATGGGTGCCTGCCCACCCTCCTGCCTGCCCAAAGTCAACTGGGAAACGAGCATCTTTCTCCCCTCCCTTCCTTCCTTCCCGTCGCGGGGGCGAGCAGGGGGCTCCTAGCTGATCACACAGCGGTCCTTCTCCTTGCCGTGCCCACCGCCGATGGCTTTCTCCCGGATGTACATGAGGTCGCTGTGGACGCTGGGTCGCCGGGCAAAGGGGGCCACGATGCCGTACGCCTCCTCCGTGCTGCCCCGGCCCACCTCTTTCAGCAGCTTTTTGCCTTTCAGCGCCTTCTTATGCAGGATGTCGCAGTACTGGACCGAGACCTTGCGGTGCAGGTCAGGGCTCATCTCGCTGGGCAGCTTGGCCATGGCGAAGAGCGCCTGGAACATCTCATCCAGGCTGCTGTTCTTCTTGGCCGAGATCTCGAAGTAGGCGCATTTTTTGGGGTCCCCTCCCACCAGCTGCTCGATTTCCCGGGGCTGCACCTCCCGGTAAAAGTCCCGGTCGCCCTTGTTGCCGCAGATGACCAGGGGCACCTCTATGTTCTCCTTGGTTTTGTTCTTCAGGCATGACTTGGTCTCCAGGATTTGCTGCTTCAGGCGCTGCACCTCCTCAAAGGAGTCCCGGTTGTCCAGGCTGAACACGAGGATGAACACATCTCCTGGGGACAAAGAGGGAACGTGAGATGGCTGCGGGGATGGGGACACACACAGAGACCCACTGCCTAAGCCATACAGAGACCCGGGGAGGGAAGGAGTGGGCAGCACCTGGGTCCCACATCCTCCCATCCACTCCGTGCAGGGAGCAAAGTTGCCCACTCCGTGCGCACACAAAATCCCACCTCCCAGGACTGGAGAAACATCCCCAAATTGGGCAAGAAAGCCTGAAATTTGGCAAGGGAACCCCCCCTTCCTCCTGGTGCTCCCCAGCCAAGTACCTGTGAGGATGGAGAGGCGGCGCATGGCTGGGAAGGGGTGGTTGCCCGACGTGTCCAGGATGTCGAGCTGGTAGACCTCGCCGCGGATGCTGTAGAACTTGCGGTGGAAGTCCTCGATGGTGGGCGTGTATTGCTCCTCGAAGCGGCCGGTGAGGAAGCGCGAGACGATGGCTGTCTTGCCCACCTTGGAGGAGCCCAGGATGACCATGCGATAGCAGTTCTTGGCGGGGATGCTCAGCTCGGCCTCGCTGGGACACATCTTCTTGATCATTGCTGCCAGTTTCATTGAAGCCGGCAAAGTGGCAGCTTGCACCGAGAGGAAGGAGGAGGAGGAGGAGGAGGAGGAAGGTGATGTCTGCCCGGCTGCTCAGCCCCTCTCCCCTCGCAGGAAAGACCAGTGTGAGCTCTGCATGGCCGCCGCCGCCGCGTTATATGGAGGCGGCAGCGACCGCCCCTCGGCGCGTCACGGCCCGGGGCGGCGGCGGCTGAGTCAGTGCGGGGCTCCGCGCCCGGCCCGCTCCCCCGCCGCAGCCCCGGCCGGGCTCCCGGTGCTGCACAGCCCGGTCCCGCTTGCAGCCCGGTTCGCACTGCCGGTGCTCTGCCAGCTGGACCCTTTGCAATCCCGACCGGGCTCCCGGTGCTGCGCAGCCCGGTCCCGCTTGGAGCCCGGTCCCGTTTGCAGCCCGGTTCCCGCTCCCGGTACTGCGCAGCCCGGCCCCGTTTGCAGCCCGGTTCCCACTCCCGGTAATGCGGAGCCCGGCCCCGTTTGCAGCCCGGTTCCCACTCCCGGTGCTGCGCAGCCCGGCCCCGTTCGCAGCCCGGTCCGGGCTCCCGGTCCCGTTTGCAAGCCGACCCCTTTGCAGCTCAGCCCAGGGACCAGGTGCTTTGTATCCGTCCCGTTCGCAGCCCGGTGCGGGCTCCCGGCGCCCTGCAGCCGGCTCGGGGCTCCCGGGGCTCCGCACGCCCTGCAGTGGGGTCGCCCCGAGCGGGACCCCTTTGCCAGCCGCGCTGCCCGGGCGCAGGGACCCGGGGCGGGGAGTGCCGGGGGGTCCCAGCCCGCTCTCCGGCGTGGTTTTGCTCCGTTTTACACTCGCTCTCCGTGCAGAACCGGGTGTGCAGGCACCTGCCCGGCAGAAAGACCGCGGGAAAGACCCTGTACGGTGGGTGCTCCTGTACACGGGGCAGGGAACGGGAGCAGAGAGAAATCTCCGTCCCACCGGGCACTGCAGCCCGGGCTGGAGGCTGCGCGGTGCCCCCTTGAAGGAGGGCTTTGTAGCGCTGCTTTTCCCTTAACCCCAGCCCCGGCCCCGGCCCCGGCCCCGGCCCCGGCCCCGGCCCCAGCCCCAGGGCACCGAGTGCGGCGCCGCTGCAGCGCCGACTCCCCCGCTAGGGGGCAGGCGCGGGCAGCGCGCGGGCAGCGCGCGGGCAGCGCGCGGGCAGCGCGCGCGCGCCGCGCGGGCAGCGCCGCTGCCGTACTGCCCCGGGCAGGGCTGGGGAAGCTCGGCCTGAGGGCATGAGCCGCAGCACAGGGCCCTGTAGCCCCTGTGGGGCCGTAGGGGGGCTGCCATTAGGAGGAGGAGGAGGAGGAGGAGGAGGAGGAAGGATGCTCACAGGGATGCAGGCACAGTGCAGGCAGCAGGGTTGCTCTCTGGGCAGGCAGGGTGCATGGTGCTGCTTCATATCGGGGGCCTGATCTGGTCGGGTGCTGAGTTGCTGGGTCTCACTGGAGCTGGCCGCAAGGGCCAGCCCAGGCAGCACCCCCGGGCCCCGGACACAGCAGGGCTGCAGCGTGCTTGATGGAACCAGTATCTTCCTGAGCCATGGGCACCCAGGCAATAGTCCTCGGGGAAATGGGAGTGTTGCTGTGCTGTGGGATCTCTGTGCCATCAATGAGTGAGAGACAAAGCCCAGGAAAAGCCAAGCTCCTCTTTCACATCAGGCTGATGAGAAAGTTTGAATCAAAAAAAACCTGTGAGCATCTATTCGAAAAAAACTTCGCAAAAGGTGATGTTTAGATCAGGTTCGGGATAGCAGAAGCCTCATCTACATCACTGAGAGGGACCTCAGGGACAGCTAGAACACACAAATTTGTGGAGCATGGTGCATTTCATCAGCACCGCTCGGGAAACGGATGCTGCTGAGCTTTTCATCTCCCCCAAGTGTGGTCTTACGCTTGGACATTAATTTAAACACTGTCCAAAGGTTTACGGAGGAATTGCAGTCTGGGGTGGAAGGGAGCAGCGGTTTAAACAGCCCCTTGCAGCCCCATCCCTGCCTGCAGGGAAACATCCTGCCCGGCAGCAGAGGCATGAGGGCACTTTGGGGAGAGAAAGTGGGACAGTTTCCCATGTTTATTGATCTGTGTGCGAGACAGCGAAGAGGTTTAATAGCCGACTACAGAACACAAATGTACCGCCCCAAAATAACAAAAAGATCATTTAATTGAAGCGGTTGATGGAAAACAACAGGGGGAATAGGAAGCACCAACCTCTGGGGGACAGACAAATCGAATATCTCGATTGGCGTTTACTGTTAACCGTACAACTATTAATAGTGCCAGGAACGGGTAAAAATAGGCTGCTCGAAGCCTACTCTTAGGTTAACAGGCTTCAGCAATGGAAAATCCATTTGTTCCCTCCAAAAGGCTCTTTGGTGACAGCAAAGGCAGAGCACACCACGAGGCAGATGTGCCGCCAGGATCCCATGGGCTCGGCTCAGGGCTGCGGGGTGCGACTGGAGCCACCCTGCCGGGGACCCCCCGGGAGCAAGGGCAGGGATCCCAGGCAGGCGGTGGAGAGCTGATAGCCGCAGGAGCTCCCGGAGCGAGGACGTGGGCGCTGCCTGTGATATCCCAGAGCCCAGCTTCCCGCAGTCACGCAGAGCCTAAGGAGAGGAGCATTATGAGGCATTAGGCTGAGTCCCCCCAAGATCATCTATAAACTCGTCTCCTGCTGGAAGCAGAGCACGTTTGCCAGGAGCTGGCTGCCAGTGATGGATGATAAAGGATCCACCTTGCTGCGAGGCAAAGCCTTCCCACGGTTATGACTCTGTTAAAAATCACCACCTATTTCTGACCTGACTGCAAATAGCCTGAGTCTTAAGCAGGGGCAGATAAAATAGCATTTTCCCCTACAGCTGCTGTACCGCCTGCGCAGAGTTTGACCCTGCTATTTGCAGGGTGTTTTGCTCCTCGTCTGGTTTTGGAGGATACAGGCTCTTTGCTCCCTCATGCAGCTGCTGGGTACAGCAAGAGCCTCAGGCAGGCTGCTGTGCACGAAACCCAGCGACTGCAGACACCTTTAATGGAATCGAACATCTTCAGCACAGATCATTCCCCAGTTTCTTGCTATTTCTCTCCCTGTTTGCACCCTCCTGGGTTTACCAGCCACCTGCCAATGAACAAAACCCGCCCGGCAGCCGCGAGCAAGTGGCTGAGAAAAGGAAATTCCACGAAAGTCACACAAACATCCCGGCGACAGAACATGTGGCTCCCCAGGGTCTGGCTTGGACAAACTGTGCAAGCAGCAAAATAGAGCTCGCAGCAGCACCAGCCTCGGTAAAAATGTGGGAAGCAAAATGTACCAGGAGGCAGGAGCGTGCATCGTGCTGCCTGGCCCAGGGACAGGCGAGTGGGGGGATACCCAGAAAAGAACAATTACATCAGAACATGACTTTGATTTCTGAGCRTGCTGCAGAGCTGGGAAGTGTCATCACCCCAGGGTTGAGCCGGCCTCAGTTCATGGCTAGGTCCTATGGATCCAAATGGTGAAAAAGTCAAGACTGGAACAGCCCCGGCACACGCAGACCCCGCGGCCTCTCCCAGGCCAGAGAGAGGAGCACATCCAACACGAGCTCCTTATCTTTGCCGTTAAGATGCTTCACGTCCTACTTAGGGCTTGTCCCCTGCGCAACAGCACACGGCATTCCCTGGCTCCAGACCGGGGCTTTGTGAGTACGCACACGGAGCCAAGCCCTCTCCCCAGCCCGGCTTTCCTGGCTCCCCAATTCCTGCTTTTCTCCCCCAGGACAGGGACCCTCTCCCTGTTTGCTGTACAGCACCCTGGCATGCTGCTCGTTAGCCCGCTCACAAATAACCAGCGTGGGCTGTGCATTTCCCAGCAGCTGCTGGCGAACAGCGGGGTTTTGTGGGACCCCAAATCCTGCCCCGGCTGCTCCCCTGGGACGGGAGAAGGAGCGAGGGGCCGGAGGAAGAGGGAAGCAGCTGGGTAGGGAAGGGAAGGGAGGCTTTAGCTATAGCTCTTGCTCGTCCCCCTGGGGAAAAGCATCTGATTAAATTAAGATGCAGCATCCAGGGTTGCTATTCATTCCCTATATTATTAGCTTGTCTCATTTTATTAAATCTCCTTTAAGGCTTTTCAAAAGGAGCATGTAATTCACAACGTATAATTTTTCCCAGATGAGATATGATGCAGAAGCGGGCTGCTCTGTCGCTGGGGACCGGGGGGTGGGTTTATTTGTTTCCTTCCCCCACCCCCTACTTCTTTAGCAACACTTTTCATGTCTCTTGATTCCTTTTAGCATTTGGCATTTGATTAACAGAGAACTTGAAAGCCTGAGACATGTCTCAAATCCCCAATTCCTTGAGTCATCCAGGCAAGGGGCGGTGAGAGCTCCCTTGGAGACTCCATCCCTGTGCCCGGCGCGATGCAGCTCCCGGAGCAGACTTGTGCCGTGCCGTGGTCTCTGGACTTTCTGCATCTGCTCCCCTTCTCCCATCTTTGGTGTGTGCTTGCTGTGATAAACGTGCCAAAAACCCACGGCAGGGGCTGAACACCCGTATCGGGGTGCAAAGCCGGGGAAGCGGTGCCACTGCTTTCCTTACTGACAGCGCAAACATGTGTTGGACGGCCGAGCACATGGCGAGAGCTGGGGTTTTGGGGGCACCACTCCGCAGGGGGCTTGGCTTTGCCGCCTGGCCGCCCTGGGGATGGTGCCCAGGCACTCTCCCGCCATGGAAACATCTCCCCTCCGAGTGCACCAAGGTGACATTAACTCATCGTCGATAACCGTGCAGCACAGCTGGGTCAAGAGCTCCGTACAGAGCAGAACTGGGGTTCCCCGAGCCAGAGGCACCCTGGGAATCCTCTGCTCCTGGTTTCCATCCCATCTCATGCCATCCTTTCACCTGCAGTTCGCTCGGAGGCATCAGCATCCCGCCAGCATCTGGCATGGACAAAGGCGTTTGCATGTCCTGGACATGTCCCCAAACTCCGGCACCTTCTGCTCCCTTCCAAAGAGCGGCAGCCTCCCTGGGATTAGAGAGAAATGTCACCTGTAACCCAAGATGGGCAGCGACTGGGCTTGGAATATAGGGCATGGGGGAGAGGGAGGCTCAGTGACCCCGGCGGACGCGTTGCTACAGATTTCAGGAAGGTTCCCATGGAAATAGCGACGGCTGCTGGGGTTATAGGACAAAAATAAAAGCCCAAGAGGAGGCAGGGAGCCGGCCGAGCAGCGATGGGCTAGAGCTGGCAGAGGGATGCGCAGCTGGTGCTGAGGGCTCGGAGCCTGGAGGTGTTTTGTGTCTAGGTCCCACATCTGCGCCCACTGCTTCGGCTGTGGGGTCCGGAGGGAGCTGAGGCCAGCGCAGGGTTTGAGGCTGCGGGTGGAGGCGTTGGGGTTGGGGGGGGTTGAGCTGGGTGAGAGTTGAGCCCTGCTCGGTGCCGGTGCCCAAATTGAGGACCCTCGAGGCTCCCGCAAATGCTCAGCCCTGGTGCAACAGCAAGGCAGAACYGCAGGCAGAGCCCGGCCCCGACATCGCCTTCCGGGGGGGGCTCTGGCTGCTCTGCCTCCCTCCTGCGACCCTGATTCAGAAAGGAGCTGCGCTGGGTAAACAGTTCCCCTCCGAAGAAAACGCAACATGGAAAAAGCAGCACATTCCTATGATTTTTTTGTTTGAAATAAGATCCAAGGAGGATGCGGCACAGCATGGCCAGCTCACCGGGCTGTCCCGGGGCGGCTTTTTAAAGAAAAATTAAAGAAAACAGCCTCGTAACTTGTCCTCTGGCACATGGCGGGAGCTCTGCGYGTAAAGGCCCCCGGGGTGGAGGGCAGAGGTGGGCTGGGGTGGGTTGGATGGCGTCTCCGTGCTGTCCCTGGCAGGGGTGATACGAAGGGCAGGGGGAACGGCAGGCACGGGGTGCTGCTGCTCTCCTGGTGCTGGGGGTCATTTTGAAGCATCCCCCCCCCATGAGATGGGGGCTGCCTGCATCCGCAGACCCCAGAGCAGGAGCCTGCCAGCAGTGCCCATGCGGCTCAACCCCGGCTCTGCCGAGGCGGGATGGATCCCTGGTCCTGCCCCAGGCATTTGTTTGGGCTCTCACACTGGTGGTTTCCCACCTGGAAATAGCTTCCCACCAGGGTGTTCTTCCCACTGCATTTCTTTGTGACCATTTAAAGCCCAGACCGCTCTCCCTAYGCAGCAGGGATAGAGGACAGTGGTTTATTCCCCTGTAAAGATAAGTCCTGTCGTGTCCCCCATCTGCCTTCTCTGGATTAAGGGGTCCCCGATGAAGCAGTCAGTGCCCAAACTGCCCCTGAAAGCCCCTGTACTGCCCGTGCTCAAAGCTCATCTTTGCTTTTGCATCAAATCCCAGTCTCTGGCAGACCGGCCCATCTCCCCTGCCCACCGAACGGCCGTGCGGAGGTTCAACCTCGGCGTCGGGACGGGYGTGGGAGCCACTGCCAGAGCCCTGAGCCCCCCGTTTCCCTCCATCTTCCCGAATAGCAAAAGTGCAGACTCAGCAAGCCAGGCCCGGCAGGATCCCGACGGGAACTGTGACTTCTCCATCACTCCGCCGATGCGACATGTGCTGCTTTGATTGCGCCGTGTGTTTATTCTCCATTCCTGGCTAATCGTGTTTGTTTTCCATGTAAGGGCCAGTGGCCGTCCCTCCCCCGGGTGAAGGCAGTGCAGCTTCGCCGGGTGAAAGCAAACACGGGCGCGGGGTTACGGGTGGTCACAACGGAGGGCAGGGCCCTTGGGGATGTGTCCCCGGTTCTGGATGTCCCCGCCATCCCATTGCCTTCAGGGAAAGGACCGCAGGATGCGGCCTCCGCCTGCAGCCCAAAGTGTCCCTGGATGAAGCATCCCACAAGCGTGCAGCTGGCCCCGCATCGCGTGCCCATCGCTGGGGCCGTTTGGGTTTGTACGGGTGATCCCCCCACCCCCAAAAAAAAATCACATGGAGTTTCAGGGAGGGGAGCCACGTGTGGGGGAGCCACGCAAACGGCCACGCGGGGAAAGCCCGGGTGGAGCGTGAGGGTGGGCACAGCCGCTGCCGGGGGCTGCGCGGTGGGATGGGGTGACCCGAGGCAGCGCGGTGCGATGGACTTGGTGACCCGGCCGTCCCTGCCAGGCAGGAGTTGCGATTTAACTAGTTTCTCCCTTCCCGGTGTTTGCTCTGGAGAAATGTCCTGAACATCAAGGGAGGTGTTATCTGCGGCATCTGCACACAGCCTCACGTGCGGCGTTTCCCAAGGCTGCAAACAAACCCCCTGCCAAGCTCCAATGGGCCCCGCAAGCCCCATTTTTGAATGGGGATTTTGAAGCCATGAAGTTACGAAAACAGACCCATGACCACATTTCCAGGGATCCCACTTGGTGCTCGATGCCTCCCCGAGAGCCAGAGGGATGCACCCGCCCGTGCTGGCATGGCACTGGGTCTGCAACCGGCTGGTCTTGGGGGTCCAACGGTGCAGGTCTCTGGAAGCAGTGGGAGTCTCACGTCCTGACCTGGAGGCCATGGGGTCCATCCCTGCATCAATGCAGGGTACGGCCCAGCTGCAGCCAGGTACTGGCCTGGGGATGGGAAGGGGGAAATAGCTCCGGCACCACCAACGCTTCATGCTCAGCCTGAAGGTTTCATCCCCACCCTCTGTAATCTCAAATTCTTAGAAATATTAGGTAATTGGAGAGGAATCAATTTTTTTCCTTAAAACCGGGGAGAGTCCCTTAATCCCTCGCTGTTATATACTATAAAACAATATAAATAATGGTCTCTCTGTGTTTTCCTCCCCACAGCCCCAGTGAGCGGCACGGCACCGCCGGGGACTGGCCCCGGCCAGGGCCAACCCCCCCACCCGAGGGAGAAAGGAAGGTAGGCTTGGACCCCGCGAGATGGGCTTGAACATCACCTTCCAGCTCCTCGGTTTTGCTTTAGGGAACCGAGCGGCCGCCTCTGAAATGTCAGCCTCCAGCTTTACGGCAGCCAGAACCAGTTCTGCGAACGCAGTGACACATTAATCTGCGCTGGCTGCTGCGGGAAGAGCTACTAAAAATGGGGATATATCTGGCATAGCCCCAGAAAAACCCTTGTGCAATGCAAAGCTGACACGGAGCAGCTGGGAAGTGGGAAGGGTTGGGTTTGAAATGGCGGATCAAGGGGGAAGGAGTCCATGAAGCCAGTCCCGGTGCAGCACCAAACCCTTGTGCTTTTGGGATGCTGTGGGCACGGGAGGAGAAGCAGCTCCGTCACTGGGGTTTATGGTGACAGACACTCATCTGGAGGAGCTGATCCTGGCTGGGGATGGGAATGGTACAACTGGCGTCCCCCCAGCCTCGCAGCGGGGACAGGGAAAGGCATACATGGTCCCCAGACTGGGAACGAGATGGCATGAATACAGCCCTCACTGTGTTCTCGTTAAGAGTAATCCTTCCTGAACAAGCACGTGTCTCTTCGGTAAATACTGATTTCACCTATCAACAAATCTGAATTTATTTACATCAGAGACTTTGAGCCAGGACTGGCAACTCTGACATAAATTGTCTGAATAATGTAACGTATCCTCTCCTTGCTGGTTGCTATGGGTACGGGGCTGTTTTAGCCTCTGTCTATAAACATTAACTGCGAAGGGGATGTGGAAACTTATCTAAAAATAAAATACTATGCCCAAGTCTTTAAGAGGAAGGTCGTTGAGATGGCGATAAAAAAAAAAATCCTTGTGTAATGGTTCTGAAGCGGTGAAACATAAACATGGTGTCCGTGAGCCCGGCCGAAGGAAACGGAGGCTGGACTGAAAAGAAACCAACACTTTTAATTCCTGCTGAGCAATGCCCGAAGGGTGAATTACAACATGCAAAAGCAAAAGGAAATCGGACCGTTTCACGGAGGTGACACTGAGAAAAGGGAGGACCCTCTGCGGAGGGGACGACACGATGCTGAGATGTGGCACCGCATCCCGGTGCCTGCATGGGAGCCGGCAGCAGCGCATCTCCCATCTCCAGCGCTGCTGCCAGGGGATTTACACTGCTTTTTTTTTGTCATTTACAGCTTATTTCTCAAACTGTTCTGGGAATCTGTAAACACTGAGCCTGGGCCTGGAGCATCACCCCTGGGAGCTTCCCGTTCAGGGCAGGATCCAGCACCGGGCTCTTTGGGACTCGCCGTGGCTGGTGGCAGGGGTGGAAGGGCGTATCTGTACCCGGCTGCTGCACAGCGCAGAAGGCAGAAGCAGCCCTTTCCCTCCCTCCCACCCACCGCCCCTGCAAGGCAGTGAAAAATAGCTGGAAGGCACTGGGTGGTGGGGAAGGCAGGCAGGACCCTCACGTGGCCCTTGGGGAAAAGGAGGGGCTGGGTGGGTGTGGAGAGGGCCAGGGCACTGACACGGCCAGGGATGGGATATCTGCAGGGTGCGGATGGGGACTGACTTCCCCTTGGTCTTCTCCATGCTGGGGCTTCTCCACGGGATGGCTGCCATCCCTCCATCCCCCTTGGGCGGTGGTTTAGGTCGTACGTTCACATCTATATGCTCTTCAGTCACCTTTCTCAGAGCCTTTGCAAATAGTGCGGAGATGCTACAGGACTCTGCACAGGTGGGAAACCACAGCTCTGGATGGGGAGGTTTCCCCCTCCCAGAAAAGATGAGGTTTGTTGCTGGGTTTGCAGCAGGTTTTGTTGTTGTTGAGTTTGCAGCAGTTTCCCCTCTTCCTTCCCCAGCCRTGTTTGAATGCCCCAGGGGCTCCCAAGCCCTCTCCAAGGCTTCACCCGAGCTTTTGTTTGCTTCCTGTGGCTCTTTGGCAGCATCTTCAGATGATCTTCAGCATCAGCTGGAGACGGTGCTTTCCCATGCTCAGAGCTCACTTATGAAAGGCCCCCAGTGTCTCCATCATTACTCTGCTTGCCCTCCAGTCCAGGGCTGGAGCTGGGTTGCTTTTTCCCCTGCAGATCTCCAATAATCAGTGCGGGAGGAGGGGTCGGGAGGTCCTGTGCCATGCGGCTCCCGGGAGAGCATCACCTTTGTGGCAGGAGCCACAGTGACCTGGCAATGGGGACAAGGACCTGGGGACAGGGACCTCCAGCTCCCGGGGGCTGCAGCGAGGAGGTGCTGCCATGCTCAGGCTGTTCCTCTGATCACTTCCAATACTGCAGGGTACTCAGTTGGCTCATTAAGGGTTGCTGGGCTAATTAGTAGGATACATCTCAGTAGGAAAACAGGCAAATCGGACAGCGTGGGGACCGGAGAGGCACGCTGTGCCGAGGTATCCGAGACACTGCTTTGCAAAAGGCAAAGAGACAAAAGTCTGTTAGGGACCTCACTGGTGCTACAGCATCTTTGCTGGGGCAGAGGTTACTGGGCTGCCAAAACCTCCGCAGTACCGTGTGCTTGTCCAGCCTCTCCAACTGCCAGCGGGCAGATGCATTGGGGGTTTCCAGGGGGKCATTTAACCCCAGGGAAAGGAGCCTGGGCAGGAACTTATGCTTTTGCAGAAACCTTTGGCCCCAAAAAGCAAGCCCGGGCTGAGTTTCCTGGGTGAGCTGGTGCAAGCCCATGTGCAGAAATACTCCTGGCTCGGGCACGGAGCAGCCTGGAACAGGGGTGCCTGATGTCCCTGCGGGGTGGTCGGGCATGCATGCCCTCTCGCACCATCCCTGCCGCTCGCTGGAGCACCTGCCATGGCCAATAGCTGCTTTTTTCTGCCTGATTTAGACTAAGCCTGGAGCCTCAAAGCTCCCCAGCAATCTTCCCTCACGCTGACTCTCAAGTATATAATCAAAACAATTTGGGGGTTGCTGGTCAGGTGCCAAGAGGCGGACACAACCGCCACTGTGTAAAGCCTTCCCGCCTGGGTTTTTGCGGAGGTTTGAAGCTCAAATCCCTTGAGAAGTGCAGGAAGGGCTCTGGAGGAGCTGGGGAGGGCAGGGCTGGGCAGGGGCACACTGGGAGGGCGGGTGGTGCTCCCATCCCCATCTAACGCACTCATAGGTGGGGGAGCCCGGCAAAGCAGCCCCTCTTGCTAAAATACCGATTGGCAAACATACCTGTTGCTACTTGTTCTTCGCTCCCTTCTGTTTCTGCCGATATATTTCCTCTGTGAAAGGCCTGTGGTTGGGAGGATGGGAATTTGCGGGGAGAGGGAGCAAAAGAAGAGGGGAAGAAGATAAAATCAAGACTACTGTGTGCTCTCCTTTGGGCCCAGAAACTCTGCCCTTCATGGGTTGGCACAGCCCAACTATTCCTGTGCCATGGCAATCCTCGGCTCGGTCTCTCTGAACTGCGGAGTGGCTCCAAGCTGCTCCCACCTGGGACCATCCCTGCACCGAGCGGGATGAGGCTCAGCACACACTCGGACTCCCCCTGCATGCAGACTGGCCTCGGCTCTCTGCATCTCCTCCTCCCTTGCAAACACAAAAGACCCTTCACTGCTGAAGTACAACTGCTGCTTCTGGGAATAATTCTGGGCTGCTCTGTCCTGGGCTGCCAGGCTATTGTGGTGCAAAATAGAAGCCCATCCAAGGAACTACAAAATGCAAGCTCTTCTTGCAGGGTCTTTTCAGATGACACAATAAGTCCTCTCACTGCCTTCATTATTGTTCTTATATAGACAGAATCAGGTACCCGAAAGAAAAAAAGATCTCATTTTGATAAAAATAAACAAATGCATAAATGTTCCTAGAACTCAGCAAATAGTTTCAGAGAGGAATCTGCCCATTATCAAACAATTGAAAAACAATCCTCTGTTTCKTTTCTTCCCCACTGAATTAATTGGAAAAAACATCTCTACTTCTGCAGTTCTCAAAAACCTTGGGAGTTGAAGCTGGTAGAAATAATTAGAAGCTCTCCAGTTTTGCAAAGCTACTCACCCCTCATACAGCACTGCGATTGTGTAGGAAATTGCCACTACAGCTGTCAGCAAAAGGCCAGCTGGGCTTGCATGTCTGTTTTGAAAGAGAAGGAAAAGATCAGGTAAGTACACCGGCTTATGCAAGACCTGGTTTAGAAAGTGAAATGAGATGCTGGGCTCCATGAGAGCACTCTCTTGCTCATTAAACAGAAGCGAACAAAAGGGGGGTTTTTTTTGTACTTAATCTTAACTGTCTTAGACAGATGTTATTTGGCAAAGACTCTTCCCCAGCCTACTTTGGCGACTTCTTTTAAGTCTGATCCCTGCACGTCTCTGCTAAGAGAGCTTCTGCTTTGATGCTAAGTCCTGAGATTATAAGGCTGTTTAATAGCTGAGCAGCTGCTTACGTACGGCTGTGGCTCCGAGCCAGCGCGCTATAAGGGAAATGCCTGATGTGCACAGAAAGATGGGCCACCCAGGGTGCAGGAGACACCTGGCAGACGGAGCAGTGTATGGTACCGTATACATTGAAACAGCGGCTGAGCCATCGCAGGGCTGGGGATGGAAAGGGATGGAAGGGTCCATGCCTGCCCCACAAAGGGTGCGTGGGGTGCTGGGGGCTCGGTTCACATTTAAACCCATTTCAAGATGTTTTAGGAGCATGTCCTATCACCTCCCAAGGCCCAGCTGAATGCTGTCCTTCAGCAAGAGGTCACCAGGCACAGCATGGGGGACTGACGCCACCCACCGCACCATCTGGTTACGGGCAGAGGTGCTTGAGGGCTGCAGATGCGACAGGAGCGGCTGTTCCTTTTAGCACCRAGGCCAAAGAATTGGGACCAAAAAATCCCCATCACCTCCTGCTCTAAAGAGAGATGTCAACGTAGGCAGCAAACCTGCACCACTGACGTGGGGCCACTTCTTTGATGCTTGGCCTGAAAGTGTCTGAGGCAGACGCCAGTGAAGGCAGCGGGGGCTTTGCTAAGGCACCAGGATTTCAGTGGGCGGGTTACAGTCCCCAAACCAGGTGCTGAGACCATCCCATGGTGTGCGAATTCCCCCGGGTGAGAGTGGCCACACCAGCAGCCATTCCCCACTTGCTAACCCAGCACCCACGAGGTCCTGGCCCCATCTCCCCAGCGAGAAGCGTGGCTGCGTCCGGCTCACCACAGTCACCAGCCCCCCCAAAACACCCTTTCTGCATCCTACACCTCCATCTAATGGCTGCAAGTGTTGCCCTTAATTAGGATGCTGCTGATTGCCTTTAATTGCTGGCCGCAGCTCAGCTCTGAGGGGGACAAGAACTGGCTGTCAGCAAAAAAAAGTTCTTAGCTGGTCCTTGGTGAGGATAAACATCCTGCAAGCCTTGTGCAAGGGGACTAGTCCTGTCGGGAAAACATGCCTTCAGAGGAGAGACTAAACTACCTAAACCTCGTACTGGACCTGCCGTCAGGTACTGCCTGGCCACATCAGTTCCTGGGGACACACACAAATCTTCACCTTTCCACTGTTTCCATTTTGCAATAAGTTTTTCCCTCATTAGGAAGCATCAGGCAACTTCTTCCTCTCTCAACCCCCTGCTATTACATGCTTAGTCATGTCTCCTCCTTGATTCGTATCAGAGAGAACAAATTTGCATGATTGTTTGTTGACAGCAAGACCTCTAATTGCATCATTTGGCTGCGGCTCCAGCTCTGATTTACACAGCCTGTTGCCATGAGTTAAAACACTTCCCTACCAAAGATACACAAAGCTGTCCCCAAACAGCTAATGCTCCATTTGTCTTTCGGGAGAAACAAGGCTGCTCGACGCGGGCGATGAGAAGCATTGGGGTGAGTTGTTTCTCTCCTCTTACAAGCTCGACCTACTTATTGGGCAACAGCTCGTGTTGTTGCAGGGTTGACAGAGTCAGCCAGGAAGGTTTCATGGTCTTGATAGGACATTTTTTGGGTAGGAAGTCTGTCCGTCCCCACGCCTTGCTGCAGCTCCCCATGGCTGTGGGTTGTCTGCAAGAGCAATAGTGTGGGCTCGCATCCTTCCCCGCCGGCCTCGCTGGTCCCGGGTGTTGGACGTGGGACACCTGCTTTGCCCTTTCCTCCTGAAGCTCCTGTTTTCATGGTGATCGGCGGAGATGCCTTCTCCAGTGTATTTGGTGGACACATCTTTGGCTGCAGAGCTGCCATTAGTCAAGCTGGGKATAGCTGCAATATCCTGCAAGGGAGAAAACAGCGGCTCTCGCCCCACGCGATGCTTTTAAGGTTGGACCGGAGTCGGGAGGCAGGCTGTCTGGTGCGCTGCCAGGCTCACTTACGTTATGTGGTATGTGCCCCTACAGATGAAAATGAATCAATCCTTTGGGCTCCGATGCCATGATATGGAGTGTGATACATCACCGAGGGAGAACAAATATGCTCTGCATTTTAGGTCTGTCCAAAACCAGATGGCAAACACATTCCTCTGGCATCCCTCCCGCTGCCAGGGAGCCAGGACATTAGCTCTGGCCTCCGAGGGCAGACACCTAACATCTTCTGAAAGCCCTGGGACCTCAGAAGAGACCTGGGACCCCCCAAAAACCTCAGCAACCCAAGCTGAGATCCCAGGGAAGAGAAACAGTCAAAACCACTGCATGAAGCGTTGTGCAGAGCTTCCCCAGGGCAGGCGGGCACTGTCCTGGTGCCACTTTGCACAGCTCCAGCGATTTGTTAACAGCAATTATTTGTCATGCCTCGCTGTCCTTTATGGTGGCAGACTTTTAACAAGAAAAAGGAGGCAATCACACTGTTGTCTCGAGCCACTTAGAGCTGCTTTTGTCCAGGATTGCAGTGGAACACCAAGCAACGTGCACCCGCTGCGAGGTTGCTCTCTCACGGGGGTGAAGAAGGGATTTCTGCGACAGAAACAGCTCAGGAGGGTTCAGCTGGTTCTGCAAAGGTTCCAGGAAATAGTTCGATGCTGATCTTAAACAAATAAAAATCTCCTTATAATTCCTCCTGGTCAAATTCCTCATTTTGTGCTGTTGTGGGGGTGGTGGCGCCAGTCGCTCTCTGGCCATGGTGTGGTATGGGGGGGCTCATCCTGCCCCAGCTCTGCCCCACTCCCCCCAGCAATATCCACACTGCCATTGTGCCGCTGCCAACCCTGCGGCTGGCTGTCCTGCCCGGCACTGCCATGGCCCCAGCAGCGAGCTCACCCCAGCTCTTGTGCACCGTTTCCCAGGGTTTGGACCCAATCCAGTGCCGTGGGTCTGCCAGGAAGGCAAACGGCTTCGTGCAGCCAGCCCTGACGGCACTGGGGGGGATTTCAAGTGCAGAACAAACAGCAGCAAGGCTCAGTGGAGACAGGAGAGAAACCATCAGCTTTACTTATTACCAGGGGCCAGAAAGCGCTACACACGTGGCTGAAAAGGTGACCAGAAAGTGGCAAAGCACTTCATTTTTTCCACCGAAGTAGAAGAGAGGTGGTCACGCTCAGGAGCACCAGTGCAAAATATCTAGTGATAAAGGCCTGCAATGCTCTACGGGCTCCCGATGTAACACAGCCAAGGTTTTTTCTCTTGGGCAAATAAATAAAATGTGATATTAAATGAAAACCACATAAAACTTGTTACACAGAATAGAGTATATTGCTCATTTGCTGCTAAATTACAGCCTATTAATTTTCCCGTAAGCAGGCTACTAAGCCGCGTTGTATCACATGAGGAGTGTTTCGGAAGTGTTATCACTGTGCAGTGGGGGAAAGGGTGTGTTGGCTTGTTTTGCTTTTTTCAGAGGTAATTACAGGGTCACACTGATCCCCGGTATCAGTGCCCTGCCCCTGCCGAGTGACACCCGGCATGAATTCGGCCCTGACTGTTGATTTTTCCACGTGCAGAGCCTGCCAAGGACTGCGGCAGAGCTGCAGAGCATTTGCTGATGCTTCCTCTTCCCAACACTTGGCCGTTATTTATTTTTCTACAATTAATGCTGCAAGTCTTTTATGACAGCAGAAGATTTTGCACGGACAAAAATAGTCAGGAAGCGAGAAGTCAGGGCATGTTGCACTTTCCCTGCCATTTTTTTTTGCTGACTGCCACCACCAAGAGTTTCTTTGGCCCCTGATGCAGCCGGGTACCTTATGCCCTGCCGAGCAGACCCCACACTTGCCCTACAACTGGTGCTGTTTGGAGGGGCACGTACTCACACGAGGGACCAGCCCAGGTAGATGGCTGTGCTGCCCCAGTACATGGGATTATCCAGGACGCTGAAGGGGAAGCTGGTCACTTTTGCCTCCATCAGGATGCCGAAGTAATCACCTGCAGAGCAAACAGAGGGTTTCTGGTTAGGCTCCATGAAGCTGGGAATCACGGGGGGGGGGGGGCTTTGGCACGCTGATACCCTCCCTGGGCCACGGGGCATCCCTGCCAGGGATGCAGAGCGAAGGCGAATGAGGGGTTTCGCTGCTGACTTCCAGGCTGAGAAAACAGCAACAAATAGGTTGGCTGTTTACTCTGTGTCTATCGGCTTTTTCTGGAATGGCTCTTTGCCCATGAGGAAGGTTTGTGCATTGCAACGTCATGGGCAGCCATGTCCCTCATTRGGAGGCAGCTCTTGAGGTCCGAACTGGTGAATTCTGGCTTTCTCATTTGAAAACTGCCCATCTGATGCCACTTGACGAGGAAGAAAGTGCATAGGATCAAATCCATTTAATGGGGAAATAAGCCCAGCGCACTGTAATGGTGTTTCGAGATGTTATAATCATGACCGCCACCACCAAATGCCCTCATTCAGTGTCACCTTATCTCATAGTTCAAAGAATTTCTCAGAATTTCAGAAAATAGCACCTCTGCCTACAAAACACTCAATTATTGGCATCATGATGATGATAATAGGTGATTGTCATCTGTAATGAGGAATGCTTTCAGAACTGTCAGCATCCAACCAGCTTCCTATCTACCTTGGAGTAATCCTTCCACCCTCCTGAAAGGAGCCTGGAAAAGAAATTACAAGCAAGGAGATGTTGTGCAGCTTGTGAGCGGCGTTTCGGCGGGGAGAAAGGGCTGGGATGCTGAGCTCTGATTTCTGCTGGTCTTACTTGCGAGACCACAAGACGCAGCATCAATCAGCGAGGAGCAGTGCCGGTCCTCAGGGAGCTGCCACAGCYCTGGGTTGCATTCCCAGCTCTGCTGCTGGCCCATTCCCTGACCTTGGGCAAGTCTCCTCCATCCCTCCCAGTGCTATTGTGCACTGATCGTAATATCAGTCTTTCTTATAGCGTGGAGGGTGGTGAGGATTAATGTATGGTGAGAAAGTGCTCGGAAATCCAGATAAAAGGCATTACAGGAGTGCAAACTATTCAAGGTTATTATTATTACCTGGATCGTAGTGTAATTTCTTTGACCTCACATGGTGCAAAAACATTTATTTCTAAGGATAAACAGTGCCTGCCCAATTAGACAATGCTTTTGGGCTTTAACTACAGGCCACTAAGTGAGATAATTGCCTGGTATTCATACTATATGTTCTCACAGTTACTTGGCAATGCATCTCTGAGATTGTTCTGGTAGAAAGAACACATCACCCCCCACCACAGCCCATTTCTGTGCTTTCTTATGTGTCAAAATGCTTCATTACACCCTGCCTGCCCTCGCCTTTGGGCTGAACACCTCACTCCCCAAACGGTGCTGGCATCAGGGAGGTTCGCACAAAGCCCTGGCTCCATGGGGCTGGCAGGGGCTTATCTGAGCCTGGCACCGGTGGGGCTGCAGGACCCTCCGGGCAGGTTCCCTGCAAGCAAGAGCACACAGCAGCCTGGGGGGAAGCAGGCAGCTCCCCCAGGACACAAGCTTTTCCGATGTAAACCCTGCCTCTAAACCTACACAGTTAAATGAACATGACCACCAGAGAGGATCTGCAGTATTTTTATATTCAGGCAGGTGCTAAGGGAAAGGACCCTGCGTTGGTTTGCACAGCATCAGCCTGGGCATCTCCTGTGCCTCCATTAATCAGGAATCAGCTCCTTGCCAGGCTGGAGGACTTTGGCATCTAATTTGGGTTATATTTTGCTGGAGGTCAGCGTAACCATCTCACCGCACTTTGGATCACGGCAATAAAAAGCCATTTGATGCACTTCGCAAGGTCTCCCATGATCCCCAGAGCCGAACCTGGGCTGAAGCACCACCTCTGCTTCTCTCCRGAGAGCTGCCGGCTTCACCATAGCCCAGTAACAGACTTCGGTCAAGTCAGATTTACTTGAAATCTTGGTCAGCGCTGGAAGGAACTGCACTCGGGTGCGAGACAGATGGGGTCAGACAGGCAGAGCTGCCTCTCGGTGCCCTTGGCCTCCGGGAAGCCAAGCCCTCATTACTACGTTCGTCAGGAAATAGGGCAAACGGTGAGGCGGACGGCACTGAACTGATGCCCGAATCCCTGCGAGGGCATGGTGCAGAGACAGGGCACTGGGAGGATTGCTCTGCAGGGGAGAAGGCTGCTGGGGCAAGGGGCCGCATCCAGCCGCTGCAAACAGAGGTTGGGGTCGGTGCTGCTGTGCAGGAGATGGGGTGGCACAGCACAGCTTGTTGCAGAAGGGTGACTCACGCGGCTCTTGCTGAACTGTTTAGCCCACACTTAAGAGACAAAGTGCTCTGCAGCCGCTTCCTACAGCTCACTGAYGTAGGAAAACCCAAAAGGGAAGGGTCAAATGCTGTTCCAGTAAGTTTTTGAAGTACTTGGGTGTCAGAGGCTCTCAAAACTTCTCTTGAGCTCAGATATCGACTGTGAGAAGAAGCTGGATGCCCCCTTCTTGCCGAAGCAGTGGAGCCCTTTGCTACCTGCAGTTAGAAGTGGTGTCGCTGCTGGGGGACCCTGCTCCTCCMGCAACGCCAGCACATCACTAAAACCCTTCATGCAGGAGAACGTTGGAAGTACCAGTCCCAAGTRAGTCCTGAGCAAGAGAACATCCAACATGAGATCCTCAGAAACCAGCAGACCCCTCGTCTTCCCCACAGCTGGGTAAGAAACCACGCTGAACAGCATTCTCCATTAAGAGTTTGCTGACTTGGACTCGTGGGAGCTTGCATGGAGCTGAGAAGCCGCTATCGGTCCAAGGATGGATGCTCCGTGGGGCTCCGGCTGGGCCACACCTCTGTGGCACAGAGGTCCCGAGCCAGCTCGGCTGCACCAGCACACGGTCTTGGCATCTCCCCACCCTGACTCAGCTCTGCCCCAGTGCCCGTCATGCCCCCGCTAGCAGAGAGAGCTGGCCTTGCTCCCTGCTGCRTCATGCAAGGCTTGGAGCCATGCAGCCTCAGCCCGGTGCACTGGTGGCAGGGAGAGCCTCTGCTGCCAGAGAGGATGAAGCAGAAGTGCCTGATACAGGCCGCTAACGCCTGCCTCTTCCCTGCCCCGGGGGATACGGGAGCCACCAGCCATGCAGAGCAGAGGGGGACAGGGCCACTCTCACCACTTACGCTGAGCCTGACTCACTTGTTTGCTTTTCCCCAGCAGTTCAAGTCCAGTGGATCCTCCTGGTCAGATGAATCAGGCTTTACGTAAACAACCCCAGACCTGGCTGAACTTCAGGAGCATTCAAGCAGCTCTTGCTGGTGGGTACTCCTGTGCCCGGTCTCTCTGGACATGTCTCCGCAGGCACAGCATCGCTCCTGGGGGCTGCGGGTGATTTTGGAGGATGCCGGTGCCCAGTAGCTGGGGGACAGGGGTGTAACACGGGGCCAGGAGCGGGGCTGCACACTTTCAGGAGTGCTGAGCTCTATTTCTGGTGGCAGGATCTCGGCCAACTCAACACATTTCTTTGCAACTCCACTTGAAACCAGGAAGGCTTATTACCTCCCTCTCTTCTTCCCGGCGACGCTGTAGGAGCTAATTGAATTTGGTTTGTAAAGCACTTGCAAAAGCACAGCCTAAATGCAGTGTCAAAGCTGGGGCTGTGATTATTTCAGCCAGCGGGAGCTGCCCCTTTCCTTAGATATTTATTGTTCCTGTCTCTATTTTATTTTTATGAATTCCACACATACTGGCATGTTTTTAAAGTCAACAACGCTAACAGAATTACTCTCTAAATGTGAAAGCAGGCACAGTGGAAAATGTCTTCTGCCATAAAGCGGCAGATAAACGAATCTGTCAACGAACGTCAGGTTTATTGCAGAGGAAAGAGCAAATGAGATCTTGCCTCCGCGTGTGTGTCGAGCGGGTGAGGGCTCAGAGCAAGGCTGCTGGACAGCTCACACCCGCTGTGCTGGAGCTGACCCGCTCGCAGGGTCTGCACTTGGGGTCCCTTTTCTGGAGGACATTTGGACTGTCAGATGATCAGCTGCTTTCCAAAATTTCAGGTTTGACACTGAAGGTGATGGGACTCACCATATAAAACCACTGCACCATCTTCTCCGTGCGAAGTAATGGCATGGTTAGATCACGCTTTGGTATCATAAAGCCAAGACCAAATCTAACAGCCCTGAAGGCAAGGAGAAGGAAATTCTTACAGGACTCTGCCCTAGCAAAAGACCCCTGCAAGGATTAAATGCACTTTCTGGTTAAGCTGTTGAATTTTTAGTGCTTACCTAGGAACGTCCCAGTGAATCCCAGTGCTAAGAAGCTGGAGATGACAAACAAGGTCCCTACAGCCAAGATGGCCAAGCCTGAGTAATAGGCCCAGTGGCAGTCCAAGCCCTCCAGCTTCGGCTGGCTCTTCATGGCTTCTGTGAAGCTGTCGGAGAGACAACAAGGGCTGTTAAAAGCGGCAACTCATTACTAACATCACCCACCTCTCCCTGGGAGATGCAGAGCTTTGGGAGAGGATGCTGCTGAGGAGGACCCTTCACCGGGTCCCTTTTTCCATCTGGACCTACTCAACCTCCCAACAGGAGAATCAAGGAGCTGAAGCCTTGTGTGCAGCCAGGGCTTGACCTGGGGCAGCTATTTCTACTTGCTCACTCCTGGAAATACCAACCCCGCTGAACTGCAATATCAAAAGCTTTGCCTTGCTCACCAAACCCCAGGTTTCATCATGACCGGGAGCTCTGGGAAAGACGCCCTTGCAAATACCGGAGGCTGCGATGCCTCGGCACAGGACTTGAAGGGTTGGGAACAATCGGCTGGGTTATCTCATGCTCCCACCCCCGTTCCTCTCCATCAAAATATTTTGCAGCGTTCATGTGTTAGCCACGTGCCCAGGAGTGATTCACGGCTGAAGCCTGACAGTCAGGGGGAGGATTGGAACGGCGAAAGGAAAATACTAGAGACACGCATTTTCAAGTGCGAACACAGCTTCTCAGCTCCAGGCTTGTTCAGGCATTTCAGGTCTGACCTTCCAAATACTCATTTGTGAGTGGAATAATTGTGACCCCTCCCTTCAGCCCCCTGAACTTTGCCCAGAGCAGGGCTCGGCAGGCTCAGCATCTCACATAGCTCCGATACAAACATATGACTACAAAGGAGACAACACCGTGATTAAAAAAATGCCATTAATAATAGCGAGAGGAGATAACAGACCCGCAGAGCCGCACACAGTGTTTCTCCACATATTGCTGACATATGAGGTAGGAAACTTTGAGCCTTTTTTTAATGAGCACCCTGGAGGCTGAAATTCAAGTGGAATAACAGCTCTCCCGCGCCTCCGGCCACCGCTGCCTGCCAGGGCCAGGCCAGGAGAGCTGCTCCTGCCCGCATTCCCAGGCTCCTTGGCTGGAAAGTACTTCCATGACGTTACCTGCAGGGCTTGGGATAGTTTTCTTCCCCAATGTCCAGCTTCCCCAAGCTCTGCAAATCCCTGGATTTTCTGTTGCCCAAATGAAAGCTGAGAGAGACAATCCTGCCTGCCCAGCTGATGGACGAGCGGCTGGAAACACACCTTTTGAAGGCTCAAAGACCAGATGGCAAGTTAGATGCACCAAGCAAAGTCCAGGATAATATTTAAACCCCATGGTTTAGGGAACGGGATGATATTTTTGTTTTCCTTGGAGCTCATTCCTACTAGGTTTTCTACTGTTGGGGAGTTTTTAGGACCCCAGAGCAAGCCATTTAATATTCACTTTGGACTGGAGCAAGGAAACAAAACACAGAATGAATGTAACGTGCTTGGGAGTGAGCAAGAACACAGCATCTTGGTGATTTACACTCTGCSCCCCACGCTGGAAATTACAGGGGAAAATTCCCTTTTCCAGGGAGCCGAGCACAGGCAGAGGAACGACAGCGTGGCCCCGGGCAATGTAACGGCACACGTCCCCGGGGCTGGCCCTCCTCCAGCGCCCAGCACACCTCCCTGCGCTCACCAGGCTTGCGTTGGTTTAGCTTAAAATCATTACTGATGGGAACACACAAATCTGGCTGCAATGTGAAGCAGCAGCAGCTGCACTACCCTTTGCATCATTTCCCTGGTATTTATTTTGAAATGACACAAGTCTCCCCTATGAGAAAGCCCAAATCCGCATCCCTGCTACCAGCACTGCCTGGGTTTGGGAGGAAAACAATCCCCCTGCGGGGATGTGCCTGGCTGCCTGAGCAATCCTGGCCTGGCCGTGCTCTCAAAGCACAATATGACATCCCCGGGGATGCTCTGGAGCTCTTTGCTCCGGCAGAGGAAGATGTTAATGCCTTTTCACGACACTGGGGGTTTGATTCCGCATCTGGGCAGGACCTCTCCACAGGGCACCAGCACCGGGAAGGGATCTCACAGCAATCAAAAAACTCCGCTGCTGATCCCAGGGGAGGCCGGTCTGGGAGAGCAGCACCGAGCTGGCCCCTGCCTGGATCCCAGCCCCCAGCAAAGAGATGGGAGAGCAGAGAGAGAGGTACAGCTAGAGCACAGCGCTTGGAGGCTGTTTCTCACTCCAGATGAACTGGATTCATGCTATCTTACATCCTTGAGGCTCCTCTGTCCTATACTAGTGACCTGACTTGGCCTTGGAGGAGGAGAAGAACAAAGGTGGCTTCAAGAGCATGAACCGGTTGACTGTGAATCAGCCTCCGAGGTTTTACAACCAGCATGTGACATGGTTTGTTTTGGCAAAGCTGTCTCCCCTGCTCCAGATGATCCCATCCTTCCTTTTCATGGTTGGATAGGCCTGCATTAGTTACCCTCATCAGCATGTCTTGCTCGGTCCCTTATTGTTTGGCTTACAGCTAGAGCGGGAGGTGTTTGCACGGAGATAATGGACTGCCCTTCCCCCTAGTAATGTTTTATATCTTCCTAAACACACTCTCTATTTGCATTAAACATGATGCGCACAGGAGTTTTCAGAATTGGTAAATAAACCTTTTAAGCATTTATGATGCTGGGCCTTGACAAGCAGCACGGAGTCATCAATTATTCTGGCATCCGTGACTGCTCCTCGGTGGCGGGGGAGCCTCACCACGCCGCGTTTCACCCTCCCTGGCAGGGRGAGGACAAGGTGTTGGCCATCTCCCTTGCTAGGGGAGCTAGTCATGCAGCCGATCTGTCATGAAACCAGTCCCTTTCACCATGTGCCTCTGAGTCACGTTTGTTACAGCATTTATTTCTGGCTGCATGACAAGGCAGCAGCCCAGCTCGGTACCCAAGAGGACACCAATTAAAGCCACACTTTGTCCCAGTACCTGGAAATGCTTTAAGTGCCGAGCGGAGCGATTGTCATGGTGAGGAGCATCCCTCTTACCAGCACAGGGGAGGGGGGGGTGGGCTGCAACCTACTTTAATCACATACCTGGCTGCTATCACGAGGACGTCTGCCATCGGGGGCAGGGGCTGGAAGGTGCCCCCAGCTTTGGCAAATGGAAACTGGGAAAACGGGGCTTCCCCTGACATCACCCCACGCTTGCCAGCGTGAAGCATGATACTAGAGGCACCCATTCTCCACCCCAGTGGGGAAAAACCCAAATCCATCAGCTCCACTCTGGCCAAATTGGCAGATTAGGCCAATTCCTGGCAGGCTGCAAGCAGCCGCAGCGGCTGCGGTCAGGCTGCGCAACCGCCACAGCGTGCCGCAGGGTTTTGCATGGGGAAGCCAAGGCAGCAGGCAYTGTTCTGCCCACCCTTCCCAAAAGAGAGACGCGCTTGCTCAGACACTCAGCTGTTGCTGCACGCGTGCCACTGCTTTGTGGGAATCATAGAATGGTTTGGGTTGGAAGGGACCTTTAAAAGTCATCTAGTCCAACCCCCGCTGCCGTGGGCAGGGACATCTTCAGCTACATCAGGTTGCTCAGAGCCCCGTCCAACCTCACCTTGAACGTTTCCAGGGACGGGGCATCTACCACCTCTCTGGGCAACCTGTGCCAGTGTTTCACCACCCTTGTCGTAAAAAATTTCTTCCTTATATCTAGTCTGCATCTACCCTCTTTTAGTTTATCACGTAATAAACCACATGAACTGGAAAAACACTCAAAATGGCACTGAAGCATGGGGATGGAGATGTCACATGGGTGGGCTCACAGGAAGAAAGTCAGAGCGAGGGAAATCGGCTGCAGGTCCTCTCGCTGGGACGCAGAGGGGACACGGGGCCAGGTTTGCACAAACAGGCGCTGATTTATTCAACCGGAGAACGGCGATTGYAACACCAGAAAACCTATCATCAAACCTGCAGCCCAAAATACATCCCCAAAYGCCGCATGGAGCACGAAGCAAACCTGGAAATACCGTACTAAGAGAGAAGCTGAGCTTTTTAGGTCTCTGGGCCTCTCTCGGTGGCCCACATATTTTGTAATCCCTTTCCCGCAAAGGAGGGCAAAGACCTCGTCCAGCAAACTGGGTTGCTGCTGGGAGCAGCCCAGCAGTGCTCCCTTTGCCTGATCCCAAAAATCAGCCTGGAAACTGGGGCTGGCAAATGCAATTGGGGCAGAATTGGGCCAGGGGCCGGCAGGTAGCGAGGAAGCAGCGGTKGTGCAGGCAGCCAGGGTTTCAGAGGCAGCAGCCGCCACTGCAAGGTGCCTCACTCACGTCGGTCCGTCCCCCATACCTGAGGTTTTGTTCCTCTCAAAAAGAGGCAACGGGGGTAAAACCACCCAGTGGTGCCCAGCAGCACACACCGCAACAAAAGATCTTGTTCATTTGAAAAAAGCAACCCCAACAACACTAAAATCATCCTGCCAATACCACTGGCAATTGTTAGCCCGGTCATCATCTTCACAGCTTCTTTTGCCAATAATGACTTCGCTTTTCTGCCACTGCCGGTGTGCATGTTATTTAGGTCAGTTGGGGGCTGTGGCAGCTTTTCCCCCTGCCTCGCATCTCAGCTGCCTGGTTTCCTCATTCAGATACCCGGCAGCCATGCCAGCAGGGACACGAGGTGCTGTTGGCCGCCTGGGGCTTTTCCCAGACAGCCATCAGAGATTGCTGGCAGCGTGGCTCGGAGGGGACATTGGCTCCTTCAGGCCACGCTCGATTCCCATCATCAAACTTGGTCACTTCTGCACAAAAGGCCACGTGGTTCTCAGATCGATACCATTTACACCATGCTCGTTCACGGTACTAGCTCACAAAATTAAATAGCACTGAGCGTAAAGGCGAGAGGCACTACCAGGCAATGACAAACAACCCCTTCCCTGTGCAAAATCCCGTCCCAGGGTGGATTCATTTTCTTGGAAGTGCCAGCTCCAAGCGAGAAGCCTGTCCATGCAGGAGGCAACGCCCAGTGGGTGGCATCAACGAAGGACTTCATGTCAGCCGGCACTGCGGTACCCACCGAGCACATTGCCAAAGGCGCTGCCCTCACTCAGCCTCTGCAGGGCTCGCTCCCACTGAAGGCATCACGGCCCCGGGCACCCTAAGAGCCTCCCATGTGCAACCCCCCCCAAATCAGGGTGTGCACATGGGTGTTGCCTTTACAGCTCAGGTAAACAGCCCGAGACCCTTAAGGTGGGAAGTTCATAAGCTCCCTGCGTACAAAACCACCTGCACATGCCTGCCCCGAGATGGGGAGTTTGCCAGGGTGTGCAAAAGGGAGCGCAGGAGGGCTCGGAAGCAGCACCGGCGGCTAATTGTAGAGCTGATGCAGGGAAAGATATCAACAACGTGGTAAGGCAGGAGAGAGCGACACTGGATGCAAGTCTGGAGGACACCAAAGGTTGTCACGTCCCATGTCACACAGATAACAGTCATAAACCGCTGGGATAGCGCATGCAGCGCAGATAGTTCAAAAGTTCAGGAATTATTTTCACAGATAAGAGCCTCGGTGATGGAAGTTCCCTGCTTCTTGCAGAAAGAACATGGCTGTAATGAAAATAATCATTGCACCAAAGCAATTAAGGATGCTTGTCTTGTGCAGTTGACTAAGCAGGTCCCCCCTGGTCACAGGTCATTCTGGATTGCTTCTCAGAAGCAAGCCAAGGCTGATAACGAAGCTCAGAGCTAGGAAGCACCTAATTGCTTAATTGAGCACAAGACATTCCTCCTCTTACACCCAAGGTATCCCTTCGGAGCAAAGCTTGCATGAGAGCATCACGGTGCTGAACCGGGGACAGGACCACAGCAGAGACCCGTACACAGGGTGGGCAGTGAAGCAGCCGCGCAGCCCAGCTCCCGRGAGCTTTCAGCCACGATGCCAACCCGCTCGCAAAGTTTCTGTCTGCTCTGCCCTCCCCTCCTCCGCCCCCAGCTTGGAGCCTTTCAAAAATTCAGTTGCAAAAAGGAAGCAGGTTTTTAAAAACAAAAGAGACATCCCATGGGCTCCTCAATCACTCCCTGGCAGCCCCCACCCACATAAAAAGTCCTGAAAGCACACAGAGAGGAGTTTTAAAGGCTGGATTACAGCACTGGGGGTGGAGGGACCCCCTGAGGCTGCCTTTTYGTTCGCTATCAGCAGCCAGCCCGCTCTGCGCAAGCAACCCCRACTGCTGCGCGCAGCCGAAGTGCGAGGCACAGCTTGTGCTTTGCCGGCTGGATTGCCTCCGCGGGGCTGAGGAGCGGAAAACCTGCTTTCATCAGTGCACTCGAGTACAAGTGACTCAAAAAATAAAATAAAGGGAAAAGCGAAATAGCAAGAACGGGTGAGACACGTCCCTCCCAGCATCACTGGCCACTGAGATGACAGTGCCCGTATTGTCTGACCCGTGAACCCCTCTCTGGCCAGCCAAACCCCAATTTGGACCTGGCTGATGTCTTCAGGCAAGGGCAAGGGACAGGATGAATCCCTCCCAAACACGATAACCTCTCCAGGCTTGAGCAATAAGCCTTGGGCAGCCCTGGAGGGCTCGCTGAACTGGGAATGGAGGCAGCGAGTCTCCCAGGTGTGTTTCAGGGCAACTCCAGCAGTTGCTGCTCTGATGACCGCCCTGAAACCATCCCATCACTCCCACAGTTAAGGGCTTGCCTTGCTTGAACAGCCTCCAAAGCCTGCTAGCTGTCACTCAGGCCAACTTCAGTGCCAAGGAAAGGCAAGGGAATAACCCAACCATGTTGAAACACCCAGGCAAAATAAACTTCACATTGCAATCATCTGAAATGGCATTGGCCCATCGGGGTGGGCTGGCAATCACAGTTGGCTAGTGTCTCATCCGTGTTCTGCTGGGGGTGAGCTGCCCCATCTTCTAGGGACCCTCCTCCAAAACCAAGGTCCAAGTGGGGCTTTTCCAGCCCCCTGGGTTGACCTTGCTGTCTTCTTCAGGACCCGACTCATGGGCTGCACAGGCAGAGCCGCCCCCAACAAGCCCCACAGGACCCACAAACTCATGACATAGAGCAGAGCCAGCGATGCCAGCCCTGGTAGGGCACTGAGGGGTCTGCAGCGGGAAAGCGTGAGGTAGTGCTGGGACAGATGAGGTCTTTTTGGCTCTCCCAGCAGTTCCCCATCAGTGCCTCACTGTGACCCAGCGAGCCTCGCTGACCCAGGAGCCAGCAGGACCACTGAGAATGAAGACTCTCCCTCCATCAGCTGTGTTTTTAATTAAAGCCAGGCACAAGGCTTTGCATTGCTTCCCAGACAACAAGTGACTCTGTCATCTGTGCAAGAGACTGCCGAGACATTCCCCAGCGAAATCCAAGCCGCTGTGTCACTAAGACATCAGCAGAACACACACATGCCCTCTGCATTGCCTGCATTCAATTACGGCCCCATTCATTGCAAGCTTTCTTACAGTTTCTGCGATAAGCAGTAGATGGGACAAACGCAGAAGGGCAAGGGCAGGTCTTGGTGTCACTTCCAGGAAGGCAAAGCTCTTAAATACATGTGCAAATTCCAACCTGAGATCTCTGTGCCTGGGAAATTACCCAAAGTACTAAACAACACATTAGCTCTGACCCTGGCATAATTGAATCTGGGAATTTAGTGAGAGAGTCTGTCTCTCCTAACAGCGTTGAAGATAGAGYCTACCAGATCGCAGATAAATTGCTGGCATTGAGGAAATCTTCTGCAGTAAACCTCTCTGCTGCACTCAGAACGTCAAAGCACGTATTCCCATGGTGTACGGTGCATCAGTCATACAATACTATTAGCTAGCACCGGTGGTATTTAAAAAGATTGCAGATAAGAGTTTAAAGAGACTGCTTGCTAAGTGCACAGATAATCCTGCTCTTCTACACAGGAAACTGCAGTTTCTTAAAAACAAGTTTAATTTTGTTTACGATTTTTATGAGAAAATTAAAAAATTCTGCTGTTACATATGATCCATCTTGTGCAAACAGCCCTCCTGTCACCTGGGCTGCTCACAGGGCAGGGGAAACCGCTCCCAGAGAGCAGAGCAAGGAAACCTGCAACACTCAACAGCTGTTGACACTGATGATTTTGGCCACACCACTGCATCCCTCGTCTTTATTACAAATCCAGGAATAAATCTGCTGCTGGCTGAAGGTATCCAACCATGTAAAAGCAATACGCTGGGGCTGGATCCAGCACTGCAGAGTAAATCTCCCTCATCCCCCCACCCTGTAGGGGCATTTCTTTGCATCGATAGGTAGCAGTAGGGTTAGCTCCTTACCAATGGCTCCGCACACAGTTAAGCATCAGGATAACAGCACCCAGGCAGTAGCAGGCAGCACGTGGAGAGCCGAAGACTCGGCTGAGCGCTCGCGTTTTGTGCTCCCATCTGGCTACCTGAAGAGACAACAGAAAACAAAGCGGGTAGTTGGGGGTGCCGGGGTGTGTGCTGCTCCAGGAGTGAGCCCCGTGGCCTCGGCCCCACGCGGGGACACGCACCATCCACGTGGCTTTATGCGAGAAGCAAGCAGAGGCCACTGATGGGACATGGCTTAAACCAAGCCTGGGGATGAAAGCTGCTTCTCCTACTCCTGCCAGCCCCTGCTAGTGCTTGCATTGCCCTGTTCACCAGGCCAGCCAGCAGCACTGAGGCACTGGCTCATGGAAAAAAAACCCTGCACATCAGTTTTGGGGAATGCGTGGCTTGGACAACATGTGTCCAACAAGGCTGAGAGCATTGCTAAGGCCATCCCTGGGCCACCAAAGCCAGCAGATCCTTGCAATAGAGCCTAGCATTACCCTCCTGGAAGGAGAACAGATGCCCGAGTAGGGGATGGACCACGGGGACACCCAGCTCTCATTTTCTGGGCTCTACCATCTCCTATACCCAGCTGTATGGATCATACCTGTCAGGAACAACCCTTCCCTATGCACATCCAGAAAAGTTTGCAAGCACTTCCCYAAGACAAGACCTGCCAGCTTTGCCCAGACAACTGCTTCCACTTGTATAGGCTGAACTAGTTGGCCTTCGTTAGCACTTAGCAACTGTAGCCATTAAGGGCTCATCTGCACTCCTCACCCATCCCTGCACGGCTGTCTCAACGCAATCCACACAGCACGTCAGTGACAGCCCAGGACTCGCAGGCAGCATCTCCGGCAAGGCATTAGCATCCTTTACAGCACACCTTTCTCTGGCTGCAATTCTGTGTTCTGCAGAGCAGCAGAAGCTGATGGGCCCCTGCCCAAAATGCCTCGCAGCTGAGGAGGTGCCCTCTCACCCTGGGAGGCTGCTGCACGCAGGTGGCTGGAGCTGCTCCCAAAATCTGCAGGACTGGATCCACCCAAGTCACCAAATCCCTCACACCCAAGCTGATGAAAATCCTTACAGCTACTCTGTTTCCTACCTTTCCTGTATCCCTCAGAAAGCTGTCACTCTATCGCCTCTTTTAGGCTCCATTTTCAGGCGCCAAGCCTGGGGTTTGAATCAGACCCTAAATTCAAGCCAAGCAGAGCACACCTGGGCAATGAAGTGGGAGGTGGGAGTCAGCAGAACATCTCGGCACCAATTTGCTTCTCAGACACGGCTGGCACTTCATTAGCTTCAAATGCACTTCACTCCCTCACATGGAGCCTGGGCAGCTTTTGGGAGGTACCTGCAACCCAGCTATTCATCTACCCTGAATGCATTTGGTGATTTATTGGCTCTATTTGAGCAGAGAAAAGGCAGCTTTGCAGGTCCTGCTTTCTTCCCGGGCTGATGCAAAAGCACAAAGTGCTGCTGGTGGAGGGGGACTGCTGGCTTCAGGAGGGGAGAATGATGAAAACCTCCGATAAGCAGGGCACTGATTTCACATGCTGAGAGCTGATTCAATTAGTTATGCAATGATTGCTCTGAAATTACAAATCCACTCATGACAGAAAGAGCTGCTTCACTGCCTTTTTCTGGCTGGTATAAATAGTTTGTATTCTAAATTGAATTTAAAACACCGTGCGTCATGCTGTTGCTAAAATGGGAGCTGCTGTTTGAGTGCTGCGAGTGTGGAAAAAGAAATATAGGGTGAGTTACCACCTTTGGAAAGTAAAAAGAAGTGACCATACAGGTGACTGAGTCACAGATGGAAAAATGCAGCCACATGCCAGTTATCTGTACCAACTTCCTAATTCCCTGGAAATTATTCTGGCGGCATTTGCACGGATGGCAGCTCCTGGCTTGCTTCGAGAGCTTTGCAAAGCATCTCAGCTGAAGCTGAAAGAGAAGGCAGCACCGCCAGGATCAGAGGGGAGAGCCCGCGTGCCGCTGGGAGCCGTCGAGGCAGCCTCATAATTACCCTCGCCTTTAGAAAGGCACATCTGGGCAGCGATGGAGCGCGGTGGGGTGAGGGGACGCGTTTCCGAGCCCTTCATGGCAGCAGCTGGCTTGGCTGTGTTGGGATCGCTCCCAGCACAGCCCAGCTCATGCTGCATCACGTTGCTGCTAAATCCCCGGCTGGGACCGAGACGCCAACTTTTATTTAGCTGTCACAGCCTTCAGATGAGACCCCGGGCTCCTCTCCGAGCCCACGCGGGAGTCATCTTGAGCAAAGCAGAGCAGGAGCCTGTGTGGGGCTGGAAGCAGCGGTACCCGCCAGGCCCCGCGGTGATATTTCAGCAACAATTAATTTGTTCCGGTTCTGGTTCTATTCCTTGAACAGCTAATTAGTTCTGGCTCGGTTCTAATTTTCTAATTTTAGTCATTTCTAGCTAATATTAGCTCTCGTTCAACCCATGGCTACGCAGCTAGCTTAATGGTTTTATAAAATCATGAGCCGATGTGTTATTATTTACTGCATGATGGATGCAAAATGCTTTCAGCGTCCTCCACAGCCGTGTGCGGGACACGGCAGGGCTGAGACCGGCAGCCTCCCGGGGAGGGCTGCAGCCATTCCCGGTGTGCCGTTTGCCCTCCCAGCTGAGGCCGGCACCGTGCTGCCCACGGGCGAGCACAGCATCGGGGGGAAAAGCCCCATGCCACGGCTGTGTGTCCTGGTGAGAGAGGGAAGGAAGCAGTTTTATTTTTCTTCCAACCTCCGAGTTTGGAAACGGAGTTAGTACAAAGTTTCCTGACTTACCCAAGGGTCAAAGCAACAGAAAAATTCAAGACTCCTTTTCCAAAGCTCCCAGCCCTCTGCTTTCACTTTAGGATACTTGGTAAGGGCTGTAAGTAATTTTTTTAATGTTTCCCCCAATGCTCGTTATTGAAATAAATCAACGAGCGGATGTGGCTGCAAAGGCGGGGAGTGCTCTTGGGTCCCATGTTCTGCCTTTGGCAGGCCATTTCGGCGCTCATCGGGGGCAGGCACAGCCGGCTGATGTTCCCAGGGAATCGCCGCCTCTTCTACGTAAATTCAGGGCCGATTTCTACGTAACCGAGCCATCTCCCCAACCGCTTGGGCAAGTGCGTAAACAAAAATGAAAGCACCAGCATGCATCCCCAGTGGCTGCCCTGATGCAAAATGGAAATGCTCTGAGTTTTCTTTTCTTTTTTTGGGCAGGCAAACCTTCCCAAGCCACCTCGAGAAGGGCCACAAATATCCGTTTGAAAAGCAATTTCGTCTCACCAACCTGCCTCCACAGCTGATCAACGGGAAATGCTCTCTCCAGCTCTGTGTGCATGGCAGGCCATCACCTCTCATTAATATTTAGTATTTGTTTCAAGGAAATTGATTATTTTTGTCTGCCATCCAGGGAAGCTGGCTTTTGAACACGCTACATTTTAATTTGCTCAAGCCCAGCTCTGAAATAGAGACTTTGTTCTGTTTTGCATGACTCCATTTCTATATCTGTCTCACCCCAGAGATGGGGAACAAAACCAGATAGCCCAAAGGCTCAGGTCTAAGGGACATTTTGCATCTCAATGCTAATCAGCCAGTCTATGTCCTCACGCTGCCCCATCGCCATAGTATCCGAAGAAGACCGTGCGGGTGCTAGTGAATTTAGCCTTGCAGTATGCCTGGGAGGCTGGGATGGATTAGCAGCTCCCTACAACCCAAGGGAAACTGAGGCACCAGAGGGTTGAGGTGAGCGGCTGCTTCCAAGCTCTGTGGGGAGCAGAGTGGCAGGGCTGTGCCCACGTCCCGGGAAATCCCAGACTCATCGCTCATCCGGGGAGATGCTCTGCCCACTTCTGGGGATGCTCTTGCCCTGGCCAAACTGTTGGCATAAAAATATTCAGTGCCCAAGACTAGGATGGAGAAAAGATGACAGTGAATAGGATATGCTGCCGTCACTGTACCTGTCTTGCAGTATTTGCCAGCATGGACGATTTTGCCCCATCACATGGGCTCTAGGAAGCAACCCACCGAGAGACCTAAAACTCAGAAATTCCGTGAAAAGCCCAGAGGAAGAATGATCTGCATTCCTCATTCAGAATGACCTACATTCAGAGGCATGTCTGCACCCTGGTCCCAAGAGGAAGCACATGCATAGGGTGAGCCCTGCATGCACGGACAATTCAGCTGAAACAAAAAAAAAAAACAACCTTAAGACAAAACCGACCTGAGCAAAGTTTTAAACTTTCTCCTTCAGCCTGACCTCTCCTAGGCCAGCCATGGGGGTGCATCCTTCTGTGGGTGCTGGGATAGGAGAAACCCCAACTCTGGACTTAGGTGGCTCCACGTGAGCATCTCCCATCGCAGGAGATGTGCCCTGGCTAGCTCATAACCCAACGAATGGGCAGGAAACCTGATGTTACCCTTATTTCACCTATGGGGACCAGAAGCACCGATCTGTTCCCCTGTATGAAAAATCTGTTTTTCCTTTCTGATTCCCTGGAATCCCTCGTTAAAGCATAACAACATTCTCTGCTTTCTGTCACTGCTTGGATGCTGGAAAAGAACCCTGCTTGCAGCTGCTGTGTTTATCTAAAAGACAGGGAGGAAAACGATACAACTGAGCACCCGAAGTCTGACTGTGGTGCTCCCAGGAGCGAGCAGGGAAGCAGAGCCAACGCAGAGCAGCAGCAGCAGAGCAGGCTGCAATGTAAACGCACATCCACCGCCCGCCTGCGAGCGCCAGGGCTGGCTGACCTTTGCCAAATGCCAGAGGAGCCAGCCTTTCTGTCCCGAGTGACTGTGGAGGAAATGAGTGTGGTCTGACCTTATCCCTCCTAACGAACCGCGCTCGAGCCCCTCTGCAGTTGGCAGCGCTTAGCATGTGCCGGTACGGCAGCACCGACGCTGCCAGTTGAACACCACAGGCCAGGCTGAAAGCTCCAGCCTGGGCTCCTGCAGCTGCTCAAGGCAAATGTCCAAGCGCTCGTGCTGCTTCTAGGGCAGAAAAACTCTGCTTTTCTAGGTGATTGCAAACCTCAGGAGAGACAGGAGGGGAAACTGCAGGGCTGGTCCTGGGGAGGATCRTGCACGGCAGCCCCGAGGGGTGTGTGGGGGCAGTTCCTGCAGCTTGCCGGCACGGCACTGAGCCCCTGGCACAGGAACAGCACCAGCCGAGGCTGGCATGTGCCCACGTGCAGCCTCATCTGAAACACTGGCCTGCTGAGCGCCCACCCCAGCACCGGGCACCGGCACCAGCTTTCCGAAGGCATGTGCAGAAAACACCCCAGGGACTGGCGTGCCACTGGCAGCAAGAACATGATTAGCAGGAGCTCTGGGCAGCGAAGGCAGGAGAAAAAGAACAGAACAAACCACGGTTTAATTTGTACAAGCTGGTAATTATAGTTGCTATCTGTCTGAAATCTCTATTGAGTTTATTTAAATATGTTCTCCGTGAAGGCCATTCAGACAGGAATTATCAAGGTGTTGCAGAAGAGGAGATAATGCCATGCAGTTTTCAACAGATCAAGGGCTGATTAGGAGGAATTAATTAGCTGCTTAAACAGTCCTTGACTCGCTGCAGCAATTAGCCATCACCTCCACGCAGTCACGTTCCCCGTGCAGCAGCGGTGGCGATACAAAGTGCCCGTCAGCAGAACTGCCTTCCCCGCGCTGCTGGTGAACACCGGGCCAGCCCCGGGTGGGCGTGTGGACCCGGGAAGGTGCCCTGAACCCACAAGGTTTAGCCCATGGCAGGGGCTCGGCAGACAGGCAGCAATGCATTGGGCTGCGGTGACTCCCTCACACCCGCCGTGGTACCCATCGCCGGTCGGTACACGTGCATCCACTGTGACTCCCGACACGAGGCAGACAATGGATGTCTTCCCTCTTCCAGCCTTTAGCGGGCCAGTCCCTCATGCATCCCCTATCCACCATCTCTTATATGCTATGAGCCACCAGTTCTCAGCTGTGCTCCACCACCGAGGCCAGCTGATCATCCAGCAGCCTTAGAATCATAGAATCATAGAATCATTAAGGTTGGAAAAGACCTCTAAGATCATCWAGTCCAACCATCGACCCAACACCACCATGCCCCACTAAACCATGTCCYTAAGTGCCTCATCTACACGTCTTTTAAATACTTCCAGGGATGGTGACTCCACCACTTCCCTGGGCAGCCTGTTCCAATGTTTAACCACTCTTTCAGTAAAGAAATTTTTCCTAACGTCCAATCTAAACCTCCCCTGGCGCAACTTGAGGCCATTTCCTCTCGTCCTATCGCTAGTTGCTTGGCAGAAGAGACCAACACCCACCTCACTACAACCTCCTTTCAGGTAGTTGTAGAGGGTGATAAGGTCTCCCTTGAGCCTCCTCTTCTCCAGACTAAACAGTCCCAGTTCCCTCAGCCGCTCCTCGTAAGACTTGCTCTCCAGACTTGCCTTAATCCCGCGTGCCATCGCTTGCTGTCCCCTTGGCAGGGCGGGAGCATCGCCCCCACCTCTGCCCATCCGAGCCATCATCCAGCCTTCCCCAAGCCCTCATCCCACCCAGCCCTGCCTGCTGCAGCCCCTCCACCCTGCCGCAGCACTGCTCGGGGTCCCTTCCTGCTCACCCCTGTCCTTCCCGGCGCAGCCCGTGGCGCAGGACCCGTCTGCACGGCGCAGCTGAGGTGGGCACCAGCTCCGGGGCTGGCTGGGAGCGGGTGCTGCAGGGCAAGCACTAAACCATGGAAAGAGCTGGCGTTGCAGAGCTGCCTGGGGAAAGCAGGCTGAGCTGTCCCCGGCCGGACACCTTCCAGAGGCAGAAGGAGAAGCCGGTGCTCAGGGGGGACCGCAAAACTACTTTCTGTCCCTCCTGCCAGCATAGCACCCCAGGGCAGCCGGTCGCAGGCTGCCAGCTCCTGCCAGCACCCCGACAGGCTCCACTTTGTTTAATTGCTTCCTGCCTGCACTGGGGAAAGCCGCGGCGGCTCTGGACTACCCGACCTAGAGACCGAGTTATTTCTCAGAAGGCTTCTCAACTCGCATGCACTCAATTACAGAGAGCCATGAGACGGTAATGGAGCCCGAAAGCTTTTTAGCAAATTATTAAAGCCCTGTGAAGTTCCCCCACTAAGTACTGGAGCAGCAGCTTCCAGTTCATGCAATTAAAACACTGAAGCGATATTAGAAGAGACAGGCACCGTCTTAACAGTTTCATGTGAGATGTAAGACAATGCAGGCCAGAGACTTTGCCTATGCAGCTTGTAAAGGTCTTTTTTATGGTAATGCACCAAAAAAAGATGCACCCCGAGAGGGACTGCTGATGAGCAACAGGTACTGGGGACAATGGGTGACAGCCCATGCACGTAGAGCTGGAGCAGGGCAGGGACTCCCCGTGGGAGCCTGGAGGCTCCGGGCACCCTGACCTGATGATCAGAGACCTGACACGTGTCCCAGGAGATGGGGATAGGCCAGCTCAGCCACAAAAGGGGGCTACACCAGTTAGTTTTTCCCCTTTCCCATTTCCCCACTGGTACAATGGCAATACCAGCTGTCAGCAAGCCGCAGCCGAGCAGGATGGCTTAGCTCATCCGTGTCTGCCAAGGGCTTTCAGTTTGGAAAGGAAGGCGTCGATTTGACTCAAGGAAGAGTTTTCCATTGCCTTTCATGGGCTCTGGACGGGGGGGTTGTTGTTTATTCCAGCCAAAAGAAACAGCAGAGGGGTTTTGGAGAGACAGGGTTTCGGTATATAGACTGGCTACGCAGCGATACTGTGGCGTGGAACAGCCAGTTGGAACGACAGGGCTGTACATCCAGGTGACAGAGAGTTTCACGGAGGGAAAAACCACACGTTTGCAGGCTCTCGCAGCGGAACTGGAGGCTTGGAAAGCACAAAAGGCTGCAAAAAAAAAAAGAACTTCCAAGGGGCTGAAGAAGAGAACTATCTACAAGCAGAAAGCAAGGCAAGCTCCAAAACCAAGGGGCTGGTTGCGGAGCTGCAGCGCTGAGACAAGCCGGCATGACAAACCCTCGCTGCCTGCAATGCCCATTGCCCAAACAAGTGGGTTAAGAGGATGAAACGCAAGCTGGACTGCCTCTTCTAGTGACTCTTCCCCAACGAAGCCGGCATGCTGCCGCTGAGGGGTTTAACGGGATCCAGTCTGAGCACTTTGACACAGGGATAAGAGTAAAGTGACTCCACTTCTTTAGAAGTGGAAAGATGACTGTTAAAGAAACCCAGCCTGCCTCCACAATTTATGAGTTTAGCCTAAAAAATAAACCCCCTGCATCCATCCCCAGTGAAAGTAATTGGACTGAAATGGCACAGGTCACGTCAGCTAACAGCCTTGAGTTGGGGAAACAAAACAAGCCGGCAGTTAAACAGATGAGGGTTTCATAAGGACTAGGTACGCTTTACCTCAAAGTCATCCCTTGAGATTACCTCCACATGTATCTTTACCTTGAATCCACTCATGATAAACAGCTAGATAATAAATTTCATTTCTCTAATGGTGTTTATGTGATTTGTCAAAGTACCGTCTCATTAGCTGGTTGCAATAAAAACAAGCCCCTGCTTAACGTACACCAAGGCAGCCTGGGTCCGTCGATGTTCCATGAGCCACATCCTCTCCTCTTCAATAAAAACAAAAATGACATGGAATATGGGCTGTATTTGCTAGCAATTTCCAACACAAAATCTGAACAGTTTCTCCTCAAGGCAAGGAGCTCATGATTTATGTCTGAAGAGCTGGAAGCTGAAGGCAGGTGATTTCGAGTAACCCAGAACGAGCTGTGTTAATTAATTTTGAGAGTGGGCATTGGGAGCCCTTATGAGCAGCTCCCCAAGACTGAGCAGGGGATGGGTGACGTGCTCCCGCCACAGGGAATCAGCCTGCACGGCCCAAACAGACTCTCCCGGCCAACAAAACCCATGGAAAAAGTATTTGCAAAATAATGATTTCTCCAGACTGCAGCACGGGATGGGGAAGGACCTTTCCAGTCCCAGTCTGGGATGTGGTGGGGATGGCCAAGCACCGGGAGGGACACGGGCTGCATGGGGAATGGGGAGCAGCTGGGATCCACCCAGCTCCTCTAAACCAATAATACAACCAAATAAAATAATCTCCTGAGATTAGGGAAAGGCATAGGCTGCCCCTACACAAGTATTTGGGGCTCTGCTGGAGCCCAGAGGGAAGGCAAGTGCTGCCAGACGAGCATCTCGTGCACAGGACGGGGAAGCATTTTGCCCGGTGGTTTGCCGGATTTTTTTCATCTTCCATGCCTAGATGACTTGGCCCACACTCAGCTTCCCATTGCACACAGTTCCCATCCAGAAAACCACAAACCTCATATTTTCATACATTTTTCTGAAGCTGGAGCATTTTCTCTGAGCGAAACAGGTCTGATTTTGCTCAGGCAGTCCATAGCAGGCACCTTCCCAAACCAACCAGAAGCAAAGGTGTGTGTCGGTCCCTCGAGTGATTGAGAACATTCTGCCCATCTCACATCCTGTATTTGCTTATTTTTTTTTCCTGTTGCTCATACTCATGCAACACGAAAAAAAGCAAAGCCAGGGAAAGTGCCTGAAGTGTTATACACACAGCCGCTTTACCGAAACAGGCTGTCTACCCAAAAGACCCATTTTCAAACAAAGCGATCCAACAATAGCACTGACGATGTTTGAACTGGCATCGATTTAGAAAGACAAGCTCTTTGCTGCACCACACTGTCAGCAAGCACTCAGTACAAATGCCACGTTACAAGACGAATGCCTCTCTTTTTTTTAAGACTTTCCTTCTATTTTCACGCCTCCGCTCCGTTGCGTTATTTCCAAATCGGGCCCTGGATCCCAGCAGATCCACAGTGCTGAGGTCAAGTCCCTCTGAATTTGCTGCCGACTTCAGTGCCTTGGGTTTGGTTTTAAACGTGGGGACAAAGCTTTTTATCTTTGTTACAAAGCATCTATCCTGCTCTTCAAAGCTTTCCAACGATTGCTGCAAACCTCTAGTTCAAATCGCTATCGCCGTTGCAAATAAGGTCAGCCTGATTGAAAAACAGTTATTCTAGCTGGAATAAAAATGGACAGTCTTCAGCAAGTGCATCCTACGTAAGAAATATCCTCTCACTGAACTCAGACAAGTCTTCACTGGCTCCAGGTAAAAGGAGATTGAGGTCACCTAACGACTCCGACATTTCTTGCAGCCTCTGATTCATTGCAAAGAGACCRTATAAAGCTATACCGGACATGTTGGCTAATTCAAGTGGCTTTTTGCTCTCCCGTATGACCTGTATTTAGTTGCAGCTCTGATACGTGTTCAGGTACCAGGGGCTGTGTGAGCACCCAGCTCTGTCACCATGTCCCCAACCAGCTGGACCTGCAGATGTGCCACCGCCTGCAACTGAAAACTGGGGCTGGATGCTGCAGTATTTCAAGTCAGGCAATTCTTCAAGCAGATGTGGCCCATGGGAGTGGAAATACGTTGGCTCTGTTGTCTTAAAGATTACATCAGAAGCTCTGGCTCACCCAACACACAAGAGTAAGAAGGAGCTGGCAGGAGAGAAGGGGATGGAGAAAGGCTGGGGGTGATCAACAAGCAGAAGCCTCTCGAGACGCGAACACATCAACACACAATCACACAGCCCCAGCGGAGGAAGAAAAAGCAGCTGAGCCATCCCAGCGCTGCCTGGGATCTTGTGTTTGATGTGAGGGTTTTCAGACCCGGGCATCATCTTTGCAGTTTGCTCTCGTTAATAGGTTTGCTTGGATTCCAGCTCAGCCCAGCTCATTAGCCACACTGCCGAATCCAACACTAATTCTGGATCATTCCTATTGCTACAAATAAATAATAAAATTGCCTCCAAGCAGGGGTTGTTTTCTTCCTCTCTCCCCCTAATGCAGGTCTGGTAGCATCTCATGTATCCCTKAATGAAGTCCATTATATCCAGAGTTTCTCAGCAAGTAAAAATTACAATCATTAGCCAGTGACTGACGAGAGACAGAAACACCATTTCTGCCCGGGCTGGCAATAACAGTACGCCAAGTACACATCCCAGCGAGTCGAGCCTTGCTCTCCCGTAATATGGTACCCAATGTTCTTCATTAGCATCTCTCTTTTTAATAGAGCAAGACAGCGTCCTGCGGCAGGTCACAATTACACACAACAATTAATTCAGGGAGAAACAATGACGGGTGTCGCGGAGGCACATTTTGCAGCAGGGTTGTCAGAAGGTGAAGTGGAAGATGATTAGGAACATTTTAAAGCCCTGTCTAAAACCTAAAACAAAACAAGTGGAGGCACAACTGACAGCACGGTAGAGGAGACATGACTGGCTTCCTTGTACACTACTTTGTAACTTTTGTTTTAAATAGTAAAGAAACACAACAATTATTTTCTCTTGGTCGTAATACCCCAATGACCAGCAGTCTCGGACCAGGACTTCTTGTGCCATTTGCAAACAACATACAAAGCCGGCTCGGCTTCTCCCAGACCTGCAGCCGCTCTCTTGCTGCCCTTTTGTGAAATTAGGGTTTAATTCTCCTGAATAAGCCTGCTAATAAGGACTCCCAACACACCCGTCCTCTGGACAGTGTGTACTTGCTCATCGCTCCCCCAGAGGCTGTGATGGGAGGGGGGACAGGGAAGGGGGGAGAAAAAAAATAAATACGCCTTGCAGAGCACAAAATGCAAGAGAAATCTAATACCCCTTCGCAGAGTAGTGAGAGTTCGTTGGAAAAGAGGTACTGGTTGCACCGGCCGCGCTCGGCAGAGCGCCGATTTCGGCTGGAGGGCCTCCCGTCTTCTCGCTGCTCGACATATCACGTTCCATGCTCCGTGTTAAGCCTCCCCTGGGAACATTTCCCACGGCGCCGAGGACACGCATGTTTGCGATGCTGCTGTCGTCCCGGCGGCCAACAATAGAGAGGGACAATTTGATCTTCATGTAACGCGGGCAGCCACCCGCTCTGTTCCCCTCTCCTCGGGGATGAGATGTTCAAACCGCGCGGCACAACAAGTAATAACAATCTGAAGGGTTAAATACAATCATCAAACCCCTTGGGCTTGCTGGTGTTATCACTGGGGTTCCTGTGGGTGTTGATGGGTATAACCATGTGCTCCATGGTATTCATTCAATGCAAGAAACATAACCCAAAAGCCGAGCAACCAACCATCCCCAGAMCCAGTGACCTGCACCCCAGGGGAGCCCCTTCCCCCTTTAGCAGCCTCGAAGCCCAATGCTGAGATGCACGTATGAGCCCTGCGTGCAGTGCCCAAACCCCCTTACAGTCTTTTGCTCCATGTATTTGTACCGGAGCCCTGCATGGAGATGGATGTGGGAGGCCGAGCAAGTCCTTCCAGCTAAGGATCCCCGCACATCCGCACGAGGGACCAAAGCCTGATGGGTACAGGCAGGAAAGTAATGTACCTCAGTTGGGCAATGTACTCGCTTTGGCTTCCAAGTAGATCAATCTCTGGAAAATGATTGCACGACAAAGTCTCGAAATGAAACTAATTCATTGCTGCTCTCCAGCCTTGGGAATCAAATGAGTAACTCTGCAGTCATTAAAACAATGTCCTAGTAAAAATAAACAGGAAAGGGCACTTAATAGGAATGCTTTGTAGTCAAAAATATTGTATCTCATCTGAGGTTATTCAGTTTCTAATAGGAACAGCCACGCATGCCCCAAGGTGATCTGATTTGGTATTACTCCAGTCCTGTTACGGGTGTACACTTTAGTCACAGATGGATGGACGGGTTTTTTTTCCCAGTTCAAAATCTTCCCCAGGATTTTGCAGATTGAGCATCTGCTGTCGGACTCACCATGGAAAACACAGCTCTGAGGGAAGAGGCAGGAATAGGAACATCTGACTACATGGGGGGATTTGGGGTCCCTCTTCACCCAACAAGACTGATGAGGAGGATGCTCAACTTTTTCTTTCTAAAAGGGGCATTTCTATAGCAAAGGAGAGGCTCGAGCCAGAGGCAGTCACGCTGAGCACTGGGCAGGCACAGAGCTGATGCCGGAGAAAGGGCAGGAGGCGAGAAAAGTAGGCAGAAGGAGTACTGTAAAGGATCATAAAAGCTGCATGTACATTTTCCTTCCCTGAAAATGTCTTTGTGCTTTTATGGCAAGGAGCTGCTACAATTACAGCTTCTTTTATAAGCGAAACACAAACCAGATAATGCGCAAACCTCCCACCGCACAAAGGAGGCGATGAAGGCGTTCTCTGAGCCCTGACGGTCAGGCTTCCCTGCAACAGCCAAAGGCAGAGAAAATTGCTAAAACCCATCTCCATTTCACCCACTTCAGGGGTGTGAGCTGCCCGCAGCCTGCTTTTTCTTCCCAAAAGCGCAAAAAGGATCACACCAAAAATGATTGTGCCTACACAGACAGTGAGTGAAAACCCTTCAGCCAGACGAAGCAGCAGCTCGCACGTCCCAACCTGCAGAACAAGCCCACGGCTGCATCATCCCTGGTCTGGAGGAGTAAAGGGAGGGAACAGAAAAGGTTTTGCAAGGGAAAAAACCAAGCAAGATATTGCCAAATCCAGATGACTAGGTAACGCACTGCAGAGGTTCATGATTTCAATGACACATGGGAAAAACAAGAGTTCCCGCCAGCCTTCCTCTCCCTGACCCCAACATGCGCTGGGAGATCAGCGGAGTTTGACGAAGGCACACGCAGGTGCGCAAGCCTGGGGCTTCCAGCTTTTCTGGCAACCAAATTTGTAATTTTCTAAGAGAATTGCCCCTCTTTCCCTGCACGTGAGCAAGCATGGAGGTTTGGATGGCTTGGCAGGGAAAAGGAAAAGCAGGCAGCGGCTTGCTGGGTAGGGCTATTTCATCCCACTCCGCAGCCCTTCCCCTGGGTCAGGGCCACCCTCCGAAATCAAAGCCCCTGGCTCTGAACAGCCGGTGCACCGCTGCTCCCATCCCTCTGCAACGTATCAACCAAAGTCACTGCGCAGGCAGGCTCTATATCCACAGCTCACATCCTCCATCAACATAATACATCAGCACCAGCTTCCAAAAATCGACTCTTTCTCCCTAGGTAGGGGGAAAGGTACAGGGGTTTTAAAGCTTTGTGAGGATGCCTTAGAAAGGGGGATGTAAGGGAGCYGACACAGGCAGGCAGCCCTGGGGGGAGTGCAGATATTTGTTTGCTTTAATTGAGGCGATGCTCCTAATAGTTACCAGGAACCAGTACCYGCCAAGCGCTGCTGTGATCGGGCTGCTGAACTATCTGGTTTCACACTCAAGAGAGCGGGGATGCGGGATGCTCCTGCCAAGTGCCATTTCCAGCTACTTGTGTCATTGGGGACACAATACAGGTGGAAAAGAGAAGAAGGGGTTTGCTTTACTGATTTACTAATCTACTTTACTACCCATTTCCTACTGCCACGTGAGCAACTGGAGGTAAGTGTCCCCTTGGAGTTCATCAAGCAGGAAGAAAACAGAGAAAAGAAGGAAGCATTTTCTTCGGGGTGCCAACCCTGTGTGCCACCAGCCTGCCGCAAGCCGGATCCAGCACCCCCACCATGAAACCCCAACGCCTCCCTCCCCACCACGAGTCTCCAGGCATGCAGGAGATGCAATTGCACCRTGATGGAAGCTGGGCAGTGGGTCTTACAGAAATAACCGCCCAAGAGCACCCAGCACACTGTGTGTGTCTGCATTTCTTCGTCAAAGCAGCCTACTTTGGGAGATCTCATCCTTCTGGGAACTGGGCAGGCTTCTGCTAAACGGTCTGCGCCAYGGCACTGCTGGAAAACACCCAGCTCACGTCTGCGATTGCGGCAGGCACGCAACCTGGGAAGCCCCTGTCTGGCCCGCGGACAGCCAATATCCCACGGGAGGCAATGGGTTTCTCCGCTCGGGGCTCCAGCAGCTCCCAGCCCCAGGGCTACGCACAAACACTGCCAAATCCCAGGGCCACACAGGAGGACCCACCGTCTTCCATGCCTCCCAGTCTGGGTAGATCATACTACTTTCTTTTTTGCCTCCAGCTGCATTTTTTGCCTTGTCCCATGGGATGCAGGTGGTCATAGATGTGCCATTTCATAGATTAACATCTTTGAGCAGCACCTCATCAGCAGGAGCAAGTGTTCAGCAGCAGCATGGCAGGATAGGGATGGAGTGGAACAGAGAGGAAAGGGCCTCTCCCAACTTCTAGGGTCTACAGATAATCCTCTGATGCATATGGAAACAAGACTCTTGGCTTAAATATATTTTTTTATCTTTTGTGTGTGTGCTGACTTATTCCAGCAGGGCTGCCAGCAGCCCGCAGTTTATTTTTAAAACACTAAACAAGAAAAGTCCAGGATATACAACAAACACCCTGGGTTTCTAGAGAAGCATTCTGCAGAAGCTAAAAAAAGGAGGTTGCTTTTTGGGTCAGCTTGGCCATGATCCATAGGAGACTGTGAGGTAAGAGACAGATTCTGACCTTGGTTTAGAGAAACGCTGAGCAGGCATGTCGCACACCAGCTGGATCCCAAATTCATGCTAGGAATGGGCACGGAAACGGCTCAGCYGCCCAAGCACACCCTGCCTTGGCAGGTACCCATGCACGGTGGCTGGGCAGCTGCTCAAATGATTGCCACCGTCTCGCCTGGAGCCCCGAGGGCTGAGACCCTGCCTGGCTCGACGCACAGATGAAGCATCTCAGCTCACAGCTGCTTGGCCAGGCTGGGCTGCAGGATCCCCCCTGCTGCAGGCAGCTCAGCCTGCAAGGACATCGCAAAAATACATTGCACAGCTTCTTAAAGAGGATTTAGATGAAACCACCACCACCCCTAGCTGGGAGGCTGTAGGGAAGCAGTGCTGGGATGAAGGATGCGGCTCTCCCCCAAGGTGACAGCGCTCCTAATTGTGTCACTCCAGCCGGCAGGCCGGAGGATGCGACCCAGTTTTGGTGCCTGTTATGTGGCTCGCAGCAGTGCTGACATGCTGGAAAAGCTAAATTTAGGAGCCAAACAGGCACAGTGTTACACACCCGGCCAGGACTCACTATGTTACGAGACGGATGGAGAATCGATGCCATCCGCTCACCGCATGCGTTACAGCATCGCTGCAAAGCCCTTGCCACCTGAGTGGGAAGCGTTACCAAGTCACTCGGAATAAAATTGCCACTAAATGCTGTTTGGGGGAGAAAAAAAAAAAAAAAAAGCAAATCCTCGTTCTTTCTCAGACATTGTAGGAAATGAAAACGGCTATTGCTGCCTGGTAGAGAGTCCAATTACAAATAATGTGCGTTCTCTCCCTGCACGAAGGATGAAAGGCATCAGAGCTGTTGGTGACATTTTAAGACCGGAGATCTAAGAGCGAATCTGAGCCTTGTTACAAGCCCAGCTTTACCCCAATAAAGAAACACTTTCTGCAGTCAATTGCCTTGCAGCGTAGCTTGAAGCCCCACTATTGATCTAGCATCTGTTATAAGCAGATAATCATCATCGCTGTGCCATGGCTTCTACAACAGGATCTAAAAGCACTTTCCAGAAGATGGTTGAGGGCTGTTTTTCTACTCTCTCCCACGGCTGCAGGCAGGCAGAGGTTTGCGGGGGAGCCCACGAAACTCTCGCAGGTTTGCAGAATCTGAAGGCCAGAAAAGACCATTAAATCACTCTGACTCGTTCATCTCCCAACCCTGTAAAGTTCAGCTAAGCGAGGTGTACTCCCCGCGAGGCTCTGCCTGCTGCTCCAGCCCCAGCCCTCGCACAGCCATTTCATACCCTGCAATTGCCTTTCCCCAGCGAGGTGCTAACACACCGCCATCAAGCCACCGCTCAATCCTTCCCTTCTGTAAGACAGACAGCGAGAGCTGCTGAAATCCCCCGGCATCAGGCATTTTTCTCCTGCCCCCAGAAGGTTTGTTGGAGTTTGGCTCATTGAGGTCTGAATCCCCGGYTGCTTCCCAGCAGCGTGGGGAGGTTTTGGGCCAGGCACCCTCCTCCCAGTTTAGCAAGAAGTGGTCAGAGGTAGGTGAAATCAGGCTGCCAGCGCCCGCAAACTCCCCCCTCCCCGCTAGCGCAAGCACTTCTTATCCACTTGGCAGATTCCTCTAGTCTCCAAAGAAGGAGAAAAGGATGGGAAATTAAAAATAAATGAACCAAGAGATACACATCCATCAGGAGCCAGGCGTTGTCAGCCCAGGTCCCTGTGCAACTACTTCTTTAATCAAAACCTCATGCAGTTTAAACACTTGACAGAAGTCTAGAACAGAGATCTTGTTACCCTGAACAGGAAAAGCTGCAACCTTGAAGAATAAAATCACATTTGTCTGATGGGGTCTATTTTCTTTAAATTACGCTAAGCCCATTCCTAACCGTGACATTTGAGGTTTCGCCCTACAGATTCCTGCGAGATGCGTGGGTATCTCGAAGGGGTCACCGGAGGTGACAGGAGGAGCAAGCTCTCGGGCAGCAGCTGAAGATGTGCCATTTCTAAATCGGTCCATGACGCCAGCTGTAAATTTTTAAGAGGCTCAAATCAAGAAAAGGATTGCTGATGGATGCGCTCCCCACTTGAAACTCACTTGCGTGATGACGGACGTCAGACTATCTGGCTCACGGCTATGCCACTTGCCTGTTTGCTACTGAGAGAGTGTCAGAAACCTTCCAGCTTTCTAGAAACAACCCATGTGCCAAGGCTCAGTGAGCTCTTTAAAGCCTCCCGCATGCAGGTTATCTGCCTCTCCTGGCTTGAAAATGTTTGTCCCCGAGGAGTTGTTATTTAATACCTTCCTCAGTTACCAAGGGATGGGAAGTTTCTCCCATCGTTCTGCAGCTTTCCAAACACAGATGGGATTTATTGAAGTTTCTACCGCTCTGACCTCATTAACGTTTTACGGCATGGCTCCAGCGACGCGCCTACTCCTCACTGGGTGCCCCTCAACAACCCCACGGCAGCTCAGGTCTCCCGGCTGTGCTGAACATCCTTGGGGAGTTTTAAGTGACATCATCCCCAAAACGGCTCCGCCGCTGCCTTTCGGGGCCTCGCCTGCACCCTGCCTCACACGGGATCGTGGCTCCCAGCAGCTCCTTTCGTAACAGTCGCGGCAGGTGGGAAAGCAGAGACAGCATGAGGAGGAGAGATGGAAAAAAAAAGGAAAAAAACAGAGAATAGCGCAGGAACACATCCAAGCTATGCCACGGACAACATAACCTGGGGGCCACCTGGGGATGAGCGGGATTTTAATTGGCACGGAAGGGGGGAAGCAGAAGAGGTAGTCTGAGCCCCGGGTTTGGTGGGGAAACACAGCAGGCGACGCCGGGGCGACATTCATGGCACCACCCGGCACATGCCTGCAGGGAGAAGGGTGGGAATTGGGCGTCCTGAGGCCTTTTTTGGAGAGCTTTTCTCCCCTGTGGAGAATAGGAGGGAGCATCAGCACAGCCCAGCTGGAGTCCTGCAAATTGCCCCACTTAGGCTCTGGTCCTCTAAATTGCTCTCTTAACCCAAGTACAAAAATCGACCTGACGAGCATCAGGGTTTTCTCTGGAACCACACTCCCCCACAGCCTTCGGAGTTCGTGCTTCGTCCCCAAACCCTGCAGGTTTTGTCCCAAAGAAACATGCCTGGTGCTTACCAGGGCAAATGCCTCGCTATGCTCGAGGCCTCGAGATGCGCCTCTCCGTCGGCCGAGCATCGCACGGTGCCGGGGTTTCCCCACCACATATTTATCCAGAGACACTGCACAGCGAGGACAACCCAGCGTCAAACTTTGCAAGAGGCAGACCTGGCCGGAGTTCAGCAGAAACGGGGAATTAAGACACTGAACTAAATCTATGCATCACCACCCAATTTCTACCCAAATCAGGAATTTCATGCACAGAAGGGTTTTTGACCAGGGTCCCACACTACTTATTAAGCACAGAGAGCAGGGAGTGCTTGGTACTGCACAGAAATCCAGTCTTTGCACTAAAGCTCCTGTGAGCCCAAAGTAATTCAGATGCAGAAGCGATCTCAGCTGCCGGGAAGGAACTCAAATAGCAAAAGACAAAGGGAGCCTGTGCAGGGATGTAGAGAAAGAAAGAAGCGCTGCTGGCTAGGTGCAGGCAGGGGACACTGATCACATGGAAAAAAGGATGGGGAGGAGGTAAAGGAAGCAGGTCAGGGAAAATCCAGGGATGGCTGGGGCCACTCCTGCTAACACGCACCCGATAGTGGGGGCTTGCTCAGGGCTGCAGGTCCCACAGCTCCCTGCAAGAGCCTTCCAGCAGTGCCTGGTGCGAGCCACATGCCAGGACTGGCAGAGCCTGAAAATGCCAGGGAGATGCCCGGGGGCCTGGGCAGAGCAAGTGTATGGATGGAGGCACATGGACTGCGAGAGCCACCCGACCCACTGCAGCCGGGGAAACATCTAGTGCCACGCTCACCTCCCCAGAGCTTTCCACCAACACACCAGCTCAGGTTGCTCACTGCAAACCCATGCAGAGATGCCTTCTGCTCCCAGGCGCAGGCCCTGCATGTCTTGCTTGCAGTGCCACCTGCTGCCAACGGCAATGATCTTCAAACACTGGAAGGGGACAACAGCAACGCAATGAACTGCCTGCAGTTACATCAGCTTTCCCTGTCCTTTAACAGCAGCCAAACTCTTGATCCAAAAAGCAACGCTATTTCCCAAGCTGCAGGCGTCCCACGAGTCGCAGGCGTAGCAGCAGACGCTAATAAAGTACTTTTTTTCTTTCCCTTTTATGTAGTTTCTCACTGGAGCCAGTCTCTCCCCCCAGAGACCACATCCTGAATCTTCTTGTTCATTGATTCTTTATGCTAAATGATGACTCCGAAGTCGAAATAATGTGGCATATTCTAGTTCGCATTTCAGACACCGTGAGACTTTTTAATAACGAGTTGCATGAAAAATTAGGGAGGCTGCAACAAAGAGCTCCGACGGAGGTTTCCAAAGTGACTCACAGCCAGGAGAGCCTCGCTTTTCCAAAGCCCAGCGTGAGACAATCTCAAGAGCCCCCACGCTCAGAGAGAGCCGAGTCCTCCCCCTCTGGAAAAATAAGGCCTTTTTAAGGAGACTTCCCCAGGGTGAGAATCCCTGCGGGGAGGTTTGGCGGGCAGTTTTGGGAATCTTGGCTGAGATGACATCCCGTTCCCATGAGCGCTCGCGGGGAGAAGGTTTCACCCCACACCTCAGCTGTGCTGCCGAGGGTGCTGTGGGGTGGGAGTCACCTYGTGCTGCAGCTGGCCCGGGCTCCCCACGTGGCACACTGGCTCTGCAACGCTCCAAAATGGGGCCGGCAATGATTCTCACTGCTTTTGCAGGGAGGTAGCAAACCGCAGCAGTAAAGGGCAGCGGAAACTCTTCCAGTCTCGGCTCCCGAAGTGGTATCGCACCCAGCGGATGGTATGGCACCCAGAGGGACAGCGAGCATCGCCCGTGCACAGGTATCCCCGCTCCTGCTTAGGGCTGGCTTGCTGCCAGCTCTGCAGCTCTTTGCCAGTCTTTGCAGTGTGATGGAGGGGGAATTTCTTCAGGTTAACTTTTGGCTGACTGTTTTTGCTTCCTGCCATCCACACAACCTGTTGCCAACATATTTCAAGGGGAAGCAGCGGGCAACATATCCAGTGCAGCCCTGCACCGGGGGTTAATGCCATTTATGTTCAGCCCCAGTGGTGACCAGTGCCTGGCTGCTGGGGTGGGAGGTGCGGCAGGAGGTGACTGAAGGACAGGTTTGAGTGCTCTGCCCCTTCTCCCAAGCTCAGCTCCTAATTCCTTCTGCATCCCGCGCTGGCTACCGCCTTCACCTCCTCTGTGACACCCGTCACAGCCACCCCCAGCCCCAGGAGTTCTCTCTGCAGCACAGCTCCCTGCTCACCCACTTCTAACACCTAATAACTGAACATCGCTCGCCCCACACAGCCCAGCAGACTTCCCCAAAAGAGGTTTTTCCTCCAGTGTGGCCCAAAGGAGATCTCCCTGTAGCTGGCAAAGGAAGGCTAAAAATAACAGGGTGGCCAGCACGCAGGCAGCTCTTACCACGTTCCAGAAGAGCGGGTTGAAGGYGATGGAGAGGACAGCCGCGATGAAGCCAGAGTCGGTCACGTCCACGTAGCTGAAGAGCCACGCCATGGCTGTCACATCCACCTGGGGGGGGAGAGTCAGTTACTGGGCGTGCGGATTCCTGCAGGGACACGGGGCGTTGCGCCCGAATACGGGGCACTTCATCTCAAACCAAATGCATCAGCTGCCCTGCAAGAGCGGACAAATCTTTTAATGGCCCCAAGCAACACATTGTTATGGCTTGCAAAGCGCTATGTCAGGGTGCAAAGCCAAGAGGAGGGGTGGGGGCTCCTCCAAGCTGGCTCCCCCCACACCTCAGGGGCACCGGGCTCTCAGGTAGCCCTGCGTTTGCAGCAGTGCCCAGGACACGGGCACTGCGAGGACACTGCTGCTGTGAGGCCAAGCATCAGCCCTACGGGGCAGCTGCCAACCCAAGCGTGTTTCCAAGCCGCAGGGAAGGGAGCACCGTTTCACAGCGCCTCGGTGTCCCCAGGGACGGAGGACTGTCCCAGGGATGCTCGTCTGTGTGGGAACTCCAAGCAATGAACTGTGTCAGCCTCAAACTTGCCTTCCATAAAGTAAGACTGATGCGAACCCCCTCCACAGTGAGGGGGGATACATTTGCATTGTAAGAAGCTGCAAAAGACTCTCCTGTCTTACTYAATGACAACAACAACAAAAAACCCTTAAAGCTCGCTGTTTTTCCCCCTTTCTCCTTTTAAGAAAGATATTTTTCCCAGGACGGCTCCCTGACATTGTCAGCGTTTTTACGTGCAATAAGCCACGCTGCTTCTCCCTCCCCGCCCCCTCTCCCTGCAGTGGTATTTGGATGAAAAACAGCCAGCGCCTTTTTTTTTTTTACCAAAAACTTTGAAAACAAAAGACAAAATAGCCCAGCCCAAGCCCTTCCCTCGCTTGAATCAAAATCAAGACAACATCGAGACGTGGAAGGTTTTTGCTTCCCAAACACAGCTGTGTTTGCAAGTCCTTCGGATGCCAGGGGACAGGAAAGGCTTGAAAAGGCATCGGCTCCACCTCGCCCATCCAGGAGAGAAATTCCCACTGGCTCCTCACGGGTTCTTTGAAGGAACCAGAGCTGCAGYGGGATTCACAGAGAGGGGCTGCTAAACCTGCCGTCTCTTGTAGCCAAGAGCAAAAGCCCTGGGAATGGCTCCCGTGCTGTCCCAGGGCAAGTCCAGCCGCTCCAGCTGCCTCCTGCACAGCCGCGACCGCCCGCAGTGCAAAGTGCACGAGCAAAGGCCATGCTGCTCCAGGGAAACGGGGGGATCCTCACGAGGGTCCGTGGCTGCCTTCAAACCACCCCAGCCCCGGCTCCCACGGGCTCCTCCATCCGAGCCCTCGGGATACGGGTGCTGGTGAGGAACGAAGCAGCCCCCAAGGCCTAATCCTGACCCATCTCCCCCTATTCCCACACTCCCCAGCCTCTCCTTCCCTCCCTTCACCCCCGAGCAGCCCTTCGCCACCAGTCCTCGTCCCTTCAAACCGAGTGCTGTCAAGCTGTAACCCGGGCACCGAGACAGCTGCTGGCACTGGGGCCGAACTGTCTGGTCCCGCTTCAATTGCAAACCCGTGGGACAAGGACAGCTTCTTTCCTCTCGTTTCGTACGGCGCTGAGCACACCGCCAGCACAGGCTGAACAAAAGCTTCTTGACCTACTAACTCCTGGCTGGCAACATCATTAACATTGCACTCACCTTCTTTTCTCCTCCTCAACAACCAAATTGGCCACTGCCAGTGGGAGGTAGATTGGCCTGTGCCTAGTATGTGCTTTTTAGGGATAAAAGGGGAACCCATTAGAATGAGCTGTCTCTGCAAGCTGCTGGGACAGCCACGTAACAGGCACAGAACATTCAACTTTGCCCCCTCCTCCCCGAAGGGCGACAAATAACGGTGGCAAACGCTGCCCGCTCGCCCGCAGCCCCAAAGTCAGGGAGGACGAAAGCTGCACGGGCGCCTGGGCGAGAGCTGCACGGGCACCCGGGCGAGAGCTGCACGGGCACCCAGGCGAGAGCTGCACGGGCACCCGGGCGAGAGCTGCACGGGCACCCGGGCGAGCCGGCGGCAGCACCCACGGGACTCCCGTGCGGTGCCGGTGCAGCCCTTGCCACGTGGCTGCAGCGTGCCGTCGTGGCCTGCGTGGAAACGGGCCAGGGACGGCGGCGGGTGCGCCTCGGGCACGGGGTACCGAGTGTCCCCRGGGCCTGCTGCACCTGCAGGCACAGCGCGGGGGGTTATTGCCACCAGCTCCGCGGAGCCCCGTGGTGGCACCGGGAGAGGCCGGGGTGGGGTATCCGGCCCCGGGCCGCCCCTCGCAGCTGAGCGGTAGCGCCTCAGGCCGGGCCCTTTCCCGGGGCCGCAGCGAGCCCGGCGCTCCCCGCCCGCCCCCGCGGCCCCGCCGGTACCTGGCCGTACTCCAGGCCGCCCAGCCCTTCGCAGCACTCCCACGGGAAGGGCCGGCCCCCG
>JAYKAV010002833.1:177887-201364 GCA_035582835.1 Phoebastria nigripes
GCCGGGGAAGCACTGACCTCGCCGCGGGCCCGGCCGCCTCCGTCGCGGGCTGCGAGCGTGTGTCCGGCCGCGGCGGCGGGGAGGGCGGCCTGTGCTGCCGGCGCCTGGACTTCGACCCTGCCCGGTGAAGCAACCGGGCCGCGGCGCGGGTCGGCCCCCCCACCACCACCACCTCCGGGGGCGGGCGGGAGGAACGGGGCCCCCCGGGGACGGGGCTTCGCCCCATCGGGCAGCCGGCGTGGGGCCGCCCGCGGGGTCGTGCGTGGGAGCGGGGGTGAAACACCCCGGAGGGGAGAGTGGGCAAGAAATCGAGGTGCCAGCGCTGCAGTGGGGGCAGAGACCCTGCCGGCCCCTGCCTGGCCCCTGCCCGTGCCCCTGCCCCTGCCCCTGCCCCTGCCCGTGCCCCTGCCCGCCTTCAGCGCACAGCAGGGCCAGGGGGAGGGAAGCGGCTCCAGTGGCTTTCTGGTACCAGAAAGGCTGTGGAAATTAAATGTTGGGTGCCCGATATTACTCATTTCAGGGCAAAATGTAAAGCCATCAAACCTGGATTTATTTTGAGGACAGTTCACTGCGCCCTATTCCCTTCAGCAGGTGTGATTTTTTATTGCTGTTATTATTCCTACTAATATTATTTCTCTTCTTCACTCCTTTCTAGGATGTTTCTGGTTGATGCACCAGGGTAGACCTCTGAGGGTCTCTGCATGGACCATCCGCTTTTGCAGACCCTCCTTTGAGAGGAAATAAATTTTCTTCAAAAAGGAGTTTGATATGAAGGAAGCCTCGTGAATGAGCTGCAAGCTCCAGAGGTCTCGCGRGAGTGGGGAAGGGACGGGATGTCTGAGGGCTCATGCCCTGGCAGGCACCGAAAATGTGCCTGAGTGATGGCTCACATGAAACCCTCCCTGGCAAAATGGCATCCTTGGAGGTTGCGCTTCAGGAGACCCAGGGGATCCCAGCTACGACTCTCAGTCCCACGGGAAACCGTCTTTCCTTAGTTCTGCTGCTCCAAACCGCTCGCTGCACCAGTGCATCCCCACTTCCCCGCCTGCAGGGTCAGCTCCTGCGCTCGGGGTGCTTGCACAGGGCTGGACCCCATCCCGCCTGGGCCTGAAGAGCACATTCACGGTACAAATTGCAGTGCCGGGCCGGTTTGGGATGAGGCGCGCACAAAGGTGCCGTGGGTGGGAGCAGCGTTCCCCATGGATGATCTCCAGCTGCTTCCGGCCTCTTCTCCCTCATGCTGGATAATTTTACTGTGCCGAGTGTGTAATTATCGCCTCTGTCGTCTCCCAGGCTGGGGYGCAGGAGCAGATGGGAGGATGTTTATTTTGTGAGTCCCACCAGCTGGGTGCTTGAGGCAGCGGGGAGGGCAAAGGGGACAGTGGGGAAAGCAGTGATGGCTGTGTTCAGAGAGGAGGAAATGTCCCCCTGGGGAGGGAATTAGCGGGAAGAAACCTCCAAACCATCCTCCCTGCTGCAAGGGGAGGATGTCCCGGTGCTGCCAGCGTTGCCAGCTGGGAAAGGACAAGGATGCCGTGGCGGGCTGGGAGGAGGAATGGGTCTGGCCGAGGGACAGAGGGAGGGTTGGGCAGTGAGGAGGCGCAGAGGGGTGAGCTGTCTCGCTGGCTCCTCGCTTGAGGCCAGCAGAGCTGGGCTGTGATGGGACACATCTGTCCTGTCACCCCACATTGGGGGACGCCCAGTGAAGGCATGTACTGCAGGACCCAGTGCCCTACCACCAGCACCTCTGTGTTTGGGGCAGGGAATCACGCCGGAGCCCCCGGGGCCGTTCCTGCTGCCAAATCCCCTGTCCAGGGAACATTTTCCACATAAGAGGGATGGGGGGTGTTTGCAGTGGTGGGGCCCCTCTGCGCCAGCCTCCATCCCGCCTCGGAAACATCCCGGCAGCTATGAAAGAAACAAAGGGGGCTTTCTGCAGGGCTGGATTTTTCTTTGTGTCCCCATCCCTCCCCTTCTTCCCGTGGCATGCCTTTTATCCAGCTCTCCGTTTCCGAGCACCGAGCTAAGGAAGAGGGCATTGCCCTCAGCTTTCCCAAGTCCTTTCTCAGCTTGAACCTCCCCCAGCGCCCTTTGAAATCCCACCACAGCCCTGAGAGGTCACCAATGAATATGGAGTTGCAAATGCCTGCGTGGGCAGAAGGCACTTAAACGAAGTCATTCGTAACGGCAGCGATGAGCTGTCCTGTTGGAGGGAGGACCGGGAGCCGGCTCACCGGTTGGCAGCTGTTAACGGCACACAGGGATCGTGCAGCCGCCGTTGCTTCTGCTGGCATCTGCTGCAGCGGCACCGAAGGGTTTCCACGCGTTTGACACGCTCGTCGCGTGCAGCTCAGCAATGCATGGGTGCGTCAGGCCAGTGAAGGATGCTCGCTGTCTGCGAGTTAGCAGGATGCTGCGGCTCAGCGAGCTGCAGTTTGCTCAGGAGCATTTCAAACACAAGGAGACCCAGGGGACTCCCAACACGTGGAAATGCAGGGCGGGGAGTGCCGTCGGGTGGGTTTCCCTTACAAATGGGACATTGGTTGGGAAACTGCAGCCAGGTCAACTTCAGCACAGAGGGACATCTCTCCTCACAAGCCCAGGAGAACGTTTCCAGGCCAAAGGATTGGTTTCCTTGCTGAGAAAAAGGAAAAAAGGGGATATAAGGCACCCACAGCTTCCACTCTCCACAGGTGACTCTTGCTGCCATCCTCTGCGAAGCAGGACAAGCTCATGAACTCCCCTGCTTGCCTGCAGCTCCTATAACTGCCCTCTCACCCATCGCTCCAGCCAGGCGAACCAGACTTTATGGTTGTCCCCAGCGAGCCTTGGTGGTCACCAGGAAGGGCTGCTTTCTGCCAGCGATCTTGCTTTCTCATATCTGAGCTTGCAATCCGCCTGGGTCCCACCCCAGCTACGTCCCTTGCTGATAGAGGTCCCATGGGCGCAGCGTGGGGCTGGGCCCTTTTTCCCAGTCCTTTGCATCCCCTTCCCCAAGGGCTGACCCCCGTGGGTTTAACCCTTGCAAACCTGCAAGGGCTTGGACTGACGGGTCATGCAGATCAAGGACGGAGCATCAAAACACACGGTAAAGGACGGCATTGCAAGCCTAGAGAGAAGCAAATAACGCTGGAGCACAGAGCTGAAACCTTGGGTAGAAGCAGCAAAATTGCAGATACTCTTCTGTCCTCCATCAGATAACACGTTGTCACCAGCGGTGCAATGCTGCAATCCAGACCTGCAATCCTAGTGGAAATCCTCTAGTGTTTGTGCTGGAGGTTAGCTCTATTTATATTCTGATGAATGATTTACTTGAGTAATTGGCACACAGCTCCCCTATTACAGATCATAAAGAATTAATCACGAGATTTTCAATGCTCCCCTATCAATTTTATTAGGCTTCATTGAATGCAGTGGATTGGGAACATATGGTATGTGAGTCAGAATCTGCTCCCAGTTACACCCTGGTTAATGCTGGGGACTCGCTCGGCTGCTGATCCCTGTAAATCTGGAGAGGCAGCTGCTCCTTTCCTTCTTGCCATGCCCTGACCGCTCTTTGTGTTCCCTTAAACGCCCAGGGATGCAGAGAGCAACCAAGATCAACTCCACGTACCTAAATTCTCCAAAAACCTGAGATGCTCACAAACTGAAAGCCAGGCTGGGAAGAGGGTGCTTTGCTTCCAGCTCCTCTGTGTATCAGCATGAGCCAGAAACCGGAGCCAAATGCTTGGGAGCTTGAGATCTGCCCCTAGAGCGGTTGTCAAACAACAGCCCTTGCGAAGGGGACATGTCATGGCGTGGGAGGCTTGTCGCTGTTGAAAGCTGAGGATGCCTGTGTTGGCGTTGGGGCGTCCTGCCAGGCAGGTTTGCCCACAGGAGATGCTTTCTTGAAAGAATTAACAACAAGAAGTCCTAACACCTGCCGGAGCAGGATGACACATCCCTGCCCCGAACCAGCAGCATAGCGTGATTCCCTGAAGCAGAAACCTCCTTAAAAGCCGCGTCCCCCGCGTGGCTCCCCTCACTCAGAGAACCAGGAAAACCTCCAAAATTTCCACGTCGAAGGCTCACAGTCCTTCCCTTGCTTTTTCGCCTGTGGGTGTTGTTATYGTGCTGGCTTATGTGCAGAGTCGTGATGCGGGGAAGGGGACGGTATGGGGCCCTGCTCCAGCCCGTGGGCAATGCTCACCCCTGGCGAAGCTGTTCCCGCTGTGTTCCCAGTAACTACACCAGTATCTCAATAGGTATTTACAGGAGGGAATGGGAACTTTGGGTGTAGATGGAGCTACTTGCATAAGCACGGCTTATCCTGAACCAGGCTTGCAGAGCAACCAGTCTGGCACAGCTACAACCCACGTCCCCATCTGCTGTCTTGAGCAGCTGCATTGAAGGGCACCGAGAACTTACTGCCAGTAACTCTTGGCAGGAGCCAGCGAGGAAACCTCCCTCCGGGGAGAGCTGATCTGGGGAGGGCAAATCAGAAATGCAGCAGAGGACAGAGCAGGATCTGTCCTTCTTGCAGGCAAAGGGGAATAACAACGGCCCCTTTGCCTTGACAGTCAAAACATTTTGCGTACACAAGGTCCTGGTTCGGGAGCAGAGCGGGCAGGACCTCGCACAAGGGTCTTGCCAAGCATCAGTGTGCTCCGATTGCCTGGGGCTGCCTCTTCTCTGCCCTGCCTGTGCTGCCTGCACCCGAACCAGCTCTCCAAAGCCTTGCCGTGCCCGTGCTTCTGGGTGAATGCCCCTCACAAACACCCCAGGCTCTGGGAACCCCCCAGCTGACTCCAGGTACACCTTACATCGGCAGCTCGGAGCTGGGGAGCACCCCCGCGGGTCTCACCTCGGTGCTCTGCCCTAGCAAGAGCCACGGCTTGCATTGCTTTAACCCAGGGCATCGTGGTCTCGTCACGCATCGGTGGGGAGAACCACAGAGGGAGGGGACAGACACAGAGGCACTAAGGTGCATTTTTCCAGCCTCAGCCTATTTCCAGGGAGCTCCAGTGCCCCACGGAGCTGCGGGAAGGAGCAGGCTCCCTCTGAAGGAAGCCGCGCTGTCGGAGGAGCTTCCTGGCATCTGCGCTCTGAGCTCGGTGGAGACAACATTTAGGGAAGGATTCACAACAGCTTCCCCGCTCCCCCAGGCCACGTTCATCACCAGCATGTCTCTAATGAAGCGGAGGCTTTACTTTCTGGGATCAATGAATTCACCAATCGTGACCTGTCTGCTAAGTGGGAAATCAGGTCTCTCCCTCCCTGAACTCGTCTGAGCTCGGCTCAAACAGAAGGCTCTGTCCCCGGGGTACTCCGTGTTGCTTAATTGCAAACCCCGTGTCTGATTAGAGAGCAGCAGCGAGGGTGCGCAGAAGCCCTTGCTACCGCAGCCTGGCAGAGCGGCGGCTGCTCACCCAGCCTGGGAGATGGCTGCAAGGAGGGAGGACGTTTCGGGGCTCCAGGAGGGTGGAAATCCCCCTGGCTTTCTCTTCTCCAAAAGGTCCTGACTCTGCACAGCTGGCTGGAGGGTTTATTGCCAATCTGTTCTCCCCCAAAGCCCTAAATCCCCCAAACCATTTAAATCCCTCCAAAGTATCTTTCATGGGGACAGATGCTTTCAGAGAAGCTGAGGCTTCCCAAAGCAGGAGGCAGCTGAAAAGGTCACTGCTACCATGTCCCCTGGCCACAAGCATGTCCCACGCTGGAGGGGGGAAACAACCCCCGTTGTCCCCTGGGTCCATCCAGAGAGGCCAGGCAGCTTTCCCTAACGCTGCCTGCACCTCCCGGTCCTCTCTGCACCTACAAACCACCCTGTGCACCCCCAGTACCTTTGCCCGTACAGTGCAAGCTGCAGAAGGCTGAACCAGCCTCCAAAAAAATTTCCCTGTACATCATCAGCCCAGGGATATGGGGCATTGCTCCAGACACATATAATTAGGGTGTCCCCATTAGCCGAGCAGCCAGGTTTTGGATACCGAGCCGTCCAGACGCTCGCCTAATGCTTGCCGCAGCAGGGATGATGGAGGGAGCTGAGTCACGGCGCCCAGCATCACCTCCATGGCCATCTCTCGCTCCGCTGGCGGACAGCTTTTCCCAGGCAATCAGCCTTGCTCTCAGATGTGACAACCAGGAGGGCTGCGGAGAGAAAAAAAAACCCTCATCGAGGATTCGGCGGGAGGCAAAGCCTGGTAGTGGGGGCTGCTTCGTGCCGCGCGTGACAGCCCCCGCAGCAGGCGCCCGGCCCCGGTGCTCAGCGCTGTGGAGGGCTGGGCTTGGAGCTTATTTGGGGCACCAGCCCTTCCCCGAGTAGTCTCTCAAAGCTGCGGAGATGTGCTCTGCCTCTGGGCTTAAATCACCCAGGGAGCCCTGGGGAAGGGCTGACTTGCAGGTCTCGGACACAAACACGCGCTCATGGGGGCCAGGGAAGAGGCTTCCATGGGGGCACGCAGGTTTATCCCAAGGAACCACAGAGCTGGCTATAAATACCTCCTCAGAGCATCACTCCCCCTCCTCTTTGATGTTTTGCTGTTACTTACTTCAAACCCACTCCTGCTGCTATTATTTTTATCTTCTCTTCTTTCCCCTCTGCTTTTGCGGCTGTTTATGAGCTGCATCGCGGAAGCATCACAAAAAGGAAGATGGAAGGATGGTTGGGGACCCTGGGAAGAAAGTCGGGGACCCCGGGATGGCAGATTCTCCGTGGCCAGCAAGCTCCCTGGCTCCCGGCGTGGTGCCCTCCCAGCAACACATGATGGGCAAGAGCTCTGCCCTCACGTCCCCCCGGCGAGGGGCACGGCAGCCCCCCGAGCAGGGAGCTCCTCCGCTCCGGGAATTGCGTTTGTCCCGGGCTGGACTGATATTAAAAGCAGAAGGGGTGTAGAAGCCCAGCAGAGCCTTTCCCAATTTATGCCTGGTGCATCCCAGGGGCTTTTCTGCTCCACTTCCATCCAACCTTTGGCCAGACACTTTCCTCCGCCAGGATGAACTGGTCCCGCTCGGCTGCAGCCCAGTACCGAGCGCTGCCGGCTCCCGGCAAGGCCAGCTCCCCGTGCCATCCCTGAATCAGTGGCTGGTCACGAGGCGGCAGGTCCCCGTAGGACTAACATGGTGGGTACCCAAAAGTGCCCCCCACTGCAGGGATGGGGCTACCGGGGTCTCCTGCTGCTCCCCAGCCGCCAGCATTTGTTGAATTTGCAGGAAATTGGTCTCCCTGCGATGCCAAATCCCTGCCAGAGCCAAAGAAAACCAGGCAAGCGGCTCAGAAATTAATGAAACTGGAGGCGGTGTGAGTAGTCAGACACAGACGAGCTTAATTCTCTTAAACGAATTAAAAATACATTGCTCCTCACCACCATGAGCCCGAAGCCCTGAATCGCAGCGGCAGGAGGGGAGGGCAAGCCGTGAGTGCCAGCCGCCCCACCGACCCCCTCCCCACCCGGCCACGGGGTGGGGGGGCTCCTGCCTTGGCCCTTGGACCCCCCCAAATCGAGCAACCAGGTTTTGCTGCCGCGACCCTCCCTGTAGGTAGGCTGGGAGCTGGGTGCCATTGCTGGGTGCCGATTCAAGTCGTTTCAGCAAAAAGAAGCTGCTGGAGCCAACTTTTTTTAATTCTCTTCCTTCACCTTTTCAGCAAGATGAAGAACACCAAGCACAAACCGATCTTTGCATTGTAGAAAACAGGGCCTGAAACAAAAGGTCTGGGATTTCCCCACCTAAACGAAAGCAGACTGTTTACCTTGTTTAAGGTTTAAGGTATTTAATCCCCTTATTGCTAAAGACAAGATGCTGTCCCCACTCCCTCCTCCACACATCCCTCCTTCTTCCCACACCCGGAGAAGCCAGAAACCACCTGGAAGCACCAAAACCCAGATGTGCCTGCCTGCAGCATCTCCCACTTGCCAAGAATTGGGGTTTTTTGCAGATCCCCATAAAAAGGGCAACCGGCTGGGCTGCAGGTCACTGCCCGGACAGGGGTGCAGAGGCTCCGCGCCAGCCCCGGCCGTCGGGACGGATGTTTTCTGCTGCGGTTTGTTGTTGCTGGTCCCCTGGGACCCCGTTTGGACATCGGCTGCCGGGGGGAGAAATTGAATCCAAAGGGCAGAGGGGGAAGGAGGAGAGGCTGGAGCGGGGCTGGGAGCACGGGGTGGACCCGGCACCCACCGGCCGCAGCCCCATGGCAGGGCACGGGACGTGGGCACGGCAGGGGTGGGAGGAGGACAGCCTGGCTGGAAGCGTGGCCAGAGCAGGAATAAGGAAGCTTTGCCAGCAGATGGGTTTAGCAGGGGCTGCCATGAATTCTTCAGTATGGGGAAAACTTTAAATCCCAACAGGCTGCTCCTCTCCAAGGTCTGCTCCAGCCCAGACGGGCAGGCGTCCCGGGGAGCCTCCTGGCCTGGATTGCGCAGGAGGTCACGGCTGTCCCTGCGGGCCCTGCGAGCTGGAGCCCAGCAAGGATGGATGCCGGGTGATGGGAAACCGCGTTCGGGGGTGGCCGGTGGCTCCACGCCGGGGCATGGGGACCCCCCGTGGGGGCACCCAGGGACCTGCTATCCCCCCACTGCCGAGGATGCTGCAATGGGAAGCAGCTGCCCTGGGCTGGGAAAGCCCTGGGTCTCCTCTGCAAATGGGCTGTCCCTGTGCCACCAGAGACCCCGCTGCTGGCACCGGCCCTGGTTTCCAAGGCAGGACGCAAAGCAGTTGCCTCTCCTCCTCCCTCGGTGCCGGATGGTGTCTGGCCCCACACCGGCTGCCGGGGATCGGTGTTGGGCTGCAAACAAGTCTCAGCTGAGTGGAGAGCGGTCGTGTCCCCGCAGCTGGTAGGGGTGYGTGGGACAACGTTAATTGGGAAGAGAAATTACGTCCATTTCCTTGTGCCTCTCATTAAAGCCAAGCCTGGCAGCGTGTGCTTTTTCTCCCAGGCAGGTGCTTGGCGGGGATGGGTGCCCACCTGGCCGGAGGGGACGTGGGTGCATGTGGGGAAGGAGGCAGGATCCAGCTGCTTTGCAGCACATTGATGCACAGCAACCGGGCATCGCCTCCGTGGCGCTGGGCAGGGCTCCAATCTGTGCTGCACCCACTGCAAGCCAGCTCCGGCTTTCCTTAAACGCTGCCTTTCATCCCCCCCATGTTGGATATTCCCCATGTGGTTGCATACGGATGCTTCCCCCCAGCTCCATCAGCTTACAGCGTGATGGGACAATCCAAGCAGGCTTGCAAAGCACTGGGTGCAGGACCCAGGGGTGCAGGATCCACGGGTGCAGGACCCAGGGGTGCAGGGGGTGCAGGGATGGGGCACGAGGCCGCGGCAGCGCTGCAGCTGCCAAGGAACGTCTCAGGGTTTTCCAAATCCAGCCCCGCTGGGTGCTAGCGGAGGGAAGCCTGCAATCTATCACCTCTCCACCCGGCGCATGGAGAGCAAAATAGGCTTGGGGGCATGCGGTATGGGTTCAGGGCACGTTCTCTCTGCTTGGCTAAAATGACACTAATTAAGCCCCTCGCAGCGTGCAAAAGCTATTCCTACAGGGCAGACAATTAACCTTGAAACTTGGCTTTTAGTGCTTGAAGGGGAGCAAATTTTTCATCCTGTTATTTCCCTGTGCTATTAAGCTAATCCTAGGGACCGCAAGGGAGAAGCGGCGTTACACGTCTGCAGCTCCCAGCCTTGCCAGGAGCAGAGCGTGTGGCCGGCAGCCTCATGCTCCATCCCTCCATCACACTTATATTTTCTCCCCAGCATCATCATCGCTGGGGAGCGCCGGGAACAAGGGATGTGACCAAGGGCACATGGCAAGGCTGTGGCATTACACGATTATCACAGTCAGAAGTAAATCCAGCCTCCTCCAAATGCGCTGGATGCGGTGCCAGCTTGGCCTTGACTTTTCAGGGAGTTTCCCCGGAGGGACAGCGCGTCCCCGGCTTTCCAAGGCTGCGGCTGCTGGCACAGCATCACCCCAGCCCAAAAGCTGCAGGAGATGAGCCACCGAAGTTTTGTTTTCCTGGAGGAGGAAGGGAAGGACGAGGGAGGTGGAGAAAGGGGGAAGATTTGGCCCGGGGAGGTCAAACCCCCCCGGGCTGCCCTGTGTCCTCCCCAGAGCTCGCAGCTCCTCTGCCCCCCAGCTCCCCTCTAGCCCCCTAAAATGCAGCTGATGGCAGCGCTAAGCTTGTGGACACTGGGGAGAGGAGCTGGTGGCTCAGCCTGATCCTGCCATCAGCAGAAGCGAGGGGAAAGGGAGGACAGATAACCCACCAAACCCCACCGCGGGCTGCCACGCAGGCACACCAGCACATACGTAACGTGTTTAAGCACTAAAAAAAACAACCTGAGGACATTTGTTACAACAAGGTGCAAAAAGGAACCGAAATGTCGCTAAATTGCCCCAAGAAGAGAGCGCTGGGAGGGCACTGCCGCGGCGCAGGCACCCACGGGCGCCCCGGCATTCGGCAGGGCTCTGGCAACGCCGCTGATCTGAGCCAGCCGTGCCGGGGCAGCCGTCCCCGCAGGCAAGCGCCTGGGGAAGGGAGACAGGGGGGTGAGGGGGACCCCAAAGCCATGAGACGCAGAGGGCAGAAGCCGAGGGGAGGGCTGGGAAAGCAAACCTCTCTGCCTGGGAGGAGACACATCTGCCCGGCAAAGGTCTTGGGGGTCTTTGGGACAGGGGTTATGGGTGAAAGCCATCGGGAAGGGAAATGGGAGCGTGTTTTGGGGTGTAACACCAGGAAAGCTCAATGCTGGCCACATGCCCAGGTCAAGTAGCGGCTTGTGAGCAAAATGCACCCAGGGTGATGAGCAGCAGGTGATGGATTTGGCAAATGCAAATCGTTTCCCTGTGGCTCAATTAATCTCAATTAACACTTCCACAAGAAAGCCTTTTTCCCTGCGGTCAATCTTGGGTTAAAACCTCCTTTTCCCCCATCAGCTGCCCCTGAGCAGCTCTTCTTCAGCTGCGAGGTGAGCAGCGGTGGGGAGGGGGTGGCCCCGTGGGTCCCTCACCCCCAGGGATGTGGATGGGGCGTCCTRGTGATATTGCTGCCAAGGAGCAAGGGAAGATGTATGAGATGTGCTGCTCCCAGCGGCGATGGTGCCATGAGAAAGTAAACCAGCCTTTGGGGCTGCCCAGGTGAGATGGGAGAGRCTGTGCTTGGTGGGACCCCACTGTTTGCTGGGGCAATGCAGCAGGAGCCTTCCCCCAAAAATGGATGGAGCAACCCACAACRTTGAGGCCACCGCTGAGATGAACAACGCACGGGCAGAAAGTTGGCCGAGCCAGATGAGAGACAGATGAGAGACTCGTTTTGCCTGCGAGAAGTTTAACACCGTTCTGCTTGCTGGGCTGGTGTTACCTATGTCAGCCCAAGCCACCCTGCACCCCGACGTTTTCCAGGTGTTCCTTCAACCAGACTGCTCAAAATCCAGCCCAGGAGCTGCAGCTGATGCTCATCTCCCCCAGCTTCATCCTCCAGAGCGGTCTTCCTCATCTTCAGCAACCCCTTCCCACTGGTGGGACCTGCAAACCTCCCCCTCACCCCCACACCGAGCTGAGCGCTGGCTGCTCGGCGCCTGCTCCCAGCCTCAGCACCCCAAAATAGCAGCAAATCTCCTACCTRAGCACTACTGTAAGAGCTCTCCCAGTTTGCTGTGCTAATTGCGTGGCCTTTAAATCAGAGCATGGAGGGCTGCAGCAGCCCTCAAGGAGCCATTTTGTATGTGGGTGCTGTTTCTCTGAAATGGCCTGTTTTTTAACCGCTTTCCTCTTTTTCTTGAGGGGGTGGTACATTATGGAGGCTGGATAAAGCGACTGAAGGGAGAGCTGCGCCGTAAAAGCCAGTCTGCTGCTCAATCTGTTGAAAAAATGATGCTGCAAAGTGCCTTTGCAGTTGTTTAGTCATTTGTTAGCCTGGCTGAGGGGTGATTTGCGTGGCTGTGCTCTGCTTGTGTGCACAAGCACCGGCTGCAGAGCATGGCGTAGGGTAAAACGCCCTGAGGGTGTACGGGGACCAGAGGAAGGGTCAGGCAAGGAGGATGAGAGAGCACTGATAAGAGATTTTCTTTTTTTCTGGGTGACTTTTTTGGTTTGTCTGCCTCATTCTCCCTTTTGCAAAATGATGCTCATCTTCTCCAGGGCTCCCATGGAGGTAAATTCATCTCCCACCGCCTTGCAGCTTTTACCTCCCCAAGAACCATGCCCATGAAAGATACTTTTCCTGCAGCTCTGTTGTTTCTCACAGTTAGCTTTCATGCTTTTAAAAAAAAAAAAAGGAGAGTAGGTGCCTGGGGTAGCAGATGGGACTGGCTTCTCCTGCCTGCTATAAATCACAGAGGAGGTTTTACCTCTCTGGGATGAAGCCATGCTCTCGGAGCACTGATCCTGCCGGAGTCGGCCAGGGAGCGGCAGCACAGCCGGCTGCCAGCGCCGTCACTGCTCATCGTGCATCTTTCTGGGTGAAGAAGACAAACCGACCTGCTGTGCCTCTTCTGCTGAAGTGGCAAGGTCCTAATGGGATTGCTAAATCACGGCCGTACTTTGGAGCGTCCTTCTGCCGGTGTAAATCAGCCCTGCTGAAATCGCCTGCGTTCTGCTGATTTACACCAGGGAGGGGGGAGATGCTGGATGGTTCATCTGAGCATCCCTGTCCGCTGAGCGGTGGCAGGCGGCCACAAATCATCTGGCGGCRATGGAAATAACTCAGCAGCCCGAGCTCGGGCATGGGGGATGAGGGAGATGTGTAAATCCAAAGGGGTTTTGGAGTGGCTGTGGGAATGAGTTTCAAAATTTAGAATAGAATAGAATATTCTCAGTTGGAAGGGACCTACAATGATCATCTAGTCCAACTGCCTGACCACTTCAGGGCTGACCAAGTTAAAGCATGGTATTAAGGGCATTGTCCAAATGCCTCTTAAACACTGACGGGCTTGGGGCATCGACCACCCCTCTAGGAAGCCTGTTCCAGTGTTTGACCACCCTCTCGGTAAAGAAATGCTTCCTAATATCCASTCTAAACCCTCCTAGTGCAGCTTTGAACCATTCCCATGCGTCCTATCACTGGATACCAGGGAGAAGAGATCTCCCAGGCCTGCYGGAGGCTGGGTTTCTCCAGGATTTTGGGGGGGTTTAGCATRTACCTCATTTAGCTTGCAGGAGACGCAGCCTTCCCGAGTGTGGGTGGTGCAGGACAGGGTGAGCAGGCACTGAGCTCAGCCCCGGGCTGTTTGCAGTAGAGCGAATGGTTATGAGCGGCTGGTTGCTCCAAAATTGGAAGGGATAAATGTGGAGTGGAATGCATGCCAGCCGACTGGGCTGTGTTAAACCCGGCGTGAGTGCTTAGCTGTGACAAAGCATCGGCACCGAGGGGCTTACATGTGCGTGAGCTGGCGGCTGGCGAACCGGGCTGTGCYTTATCGGCATTCACAGCTGCAAAGCGGCAGCGCCGGCTCCAGGGAATGGGGCTGGCTGGGACCTGTGCACTTCCAAAAGCCACGGCGTCCTCGGGTGACCGTCAGCTGTACCGATCCCCAGCGCAGGGGAAAAACTGTCTGCAGCTCTGCAGGTTGCATTCRCCCCTCTAGATGACTACGGAGTTGAGGTGCATATATCATATAGCCTGCTATGTCCATTTTAGAAGGTCCATRCAGGATTGTATTACCTGCACGTGCTGGGGTAGACCAGGGCTGGGGAGATCCCGACCTCCCAGGTGGCATTCTGTGCCCCGATGGTGCAGGATGGGCTGYGGGACCAGCAGCAGCTCAGTGTGGGAGCGAGCGTTTCTACTCTGCACAGGAATATCTTGGCAGGCTGGGCGCGATTCCCAAGGATAAAATTTGGTGTTGTGCCAAGGGCAACGCCTGGGAGGGAACGGGGGCTGCCCTGGTGTCACGCTGCCCGTCTCTTTGATCTCAGACTGGGCTGAACTGGTGGCTTCCACCAAAACCCCCACGATGGTCATTTGATTTATTTTTTTTTTCCCCCATTCTGTGCTGCAGAAAATCCAAGGCAGCGTTTCCCCAAAGTGTCAGCACTTTATACAGCACAAGACCCAACGTGCTTCCATAGGCACGGACACGCACACAGGCAGGATGCAACTCCCAGGACTCATTTATATCCCTGAGCTTCTTTATAGCGCTGCAAATCCCCACGCTGAGTTACCAGGTCATAGCAATACCTGCAGCAGAAATACCTCCCTGCCTTAAGCAGCACATTTTTATCTCAAGACACTATTTGTTTAGTGCATTGTGATTCTAACTCAGCAGATGGTACCAACAGCTGCCAACCCTGCTTCTTATCTCCCCTCCTAGCAGGCAGCATTGACCCGATCTGACCCCGAGTGGGGCTCAGCCTGACACCCGTGGCTGTGTGGGTGAGGACATCCCCTGGCAGGACCCCCAGTGTGGTTTGCACCCAGGCAGGTATCAGCCAGCTTGAGAGCCCTGGGACCCCGAGGATGCTGCAGCCCCCCCCCCACCTCGAGGATGCTGCTGCCCGGGCGCTGCCAGGGGCTGCCCCAAAGCCGGGCAGAGGCTGCCACTTAGTGTTGGGAACGAGCACGGCTGCTGCAGGGACCTGGCAGAGAGCCTGCGGTYGGGGACAGGCCAGCCCTCTGCTCCTTGGAGGGTCCCCAGGCTCCCGCTCACCACCACCACCACCCCCCCCCGGGGTGCCTGAGCTCCCCCGGGCAGAGCCCAGCCTACCCTGGGTGGTCCCATCTAACGATGGCCCTGCTAATTACTGCTAATGGGACCGATGGGGCTCGTGCTCCCCCACCCTGCTGCCCTCTCCCTTGGGGTGCTGGCAGACCTCACCCCGCTGCCTTCGCTGCTGCGTAATCCCCCACCAGCCCTGCACCCCCGAGGCTGCTGATGAACGCCCTCGCCCCTCCTCGGGCACTGCCCGCATCAGCCGTCATCGCATTTTCCAACATCAATCAAGGCAGCCCCCAGCCCGTGCTGCTCCCCGGCTCCTGCTCGCCAGCCAGCACAGGCACCCCAAAGCCCACAGTTTGGGTGACTCCCAGCTCCAGCTGCCCTCCTGGACATGTTTCTGTTTAAACAAGGTGCCTCATACACCTTTTTCCTAGGGAATGTGGCACTGAGGCACCCAGGGGATGCAGGATCCTGCTGCTGTCCTTGATCTCCTGGGTGACTCTGGCAAGCTCTCCCATGCCTCGGTTTCCCCAGACTGTACAGTGGTTCGATGGCAAATAAGCTCTTCACCCAGCTCCCAGGGTCTCCTGGTTGCCTGGTTAGACAGAGCTCGCTGTCCCTTGGCCACATGGGGAAACTGAGGCAGGGCACAGCAAAGCAGGGCTGGGCAGTCCTGAGCTGGTCTGTGCTCCCACTGCCCCCAGCACACCGGCTGCTCTCATCTCCTGCTCCTTCCTCTCATTACAGCCCGATTCCCTGGAGACCGTGGCGGCAGAACGTCCTTCCCCCGTGATGTTATATTAGCTTAATAGCATTTTTCCACTCCATTTGAGAGGGGAATTTACAATGATCTCCGATTAGGACTGCCTTGGCAGCGCCATACGTCTGCCCGCTTGGGCCAGCCACTCGGGCTCACCCTGCCCTGCTCCGGGTTCAAGGGCTGAGGGTGCAAACTGGCCTCCAGCCGCTCATCACCCCACAGCGCAAAAGCCTCCATCTCCCTGCGCCCCATTTCTCACCTGCTAAAGAGCTTGGGAGCAGGAGGCACGGCTATTCCCATGGCTCTTTTTGCCCATGCATCTCACCCTGGTGATGCTTGCAAAACCGGCCGGGCACCGGTTTGCTCTTGCAAACCCCGCTCGTGGTCTTGCTTGCAAACCCCACTTGCAGTCCTACTTGCAAATCCCGCTCACGGTCCTGCTTGCAATCCCCACCAGCAGCCCAGCAGGCAGCCCCCCGTGCAGGGCAGCCCCAGCCCTTGCTCCGGGCAGCCCTGGCTCTGGCAGCCCCTGCCCTCCCGAGYGCCGCAGGCTGCACAGCCCTGGCCCCTTCCTCACCCAGAGCTGCCGCTGCTCTTCCCTCGCCTCTGCCACAGACGGTTCTGGGATCACTTACCAATTAGTGTGGCCTGCTCATTAAAGCTCATTATCTGCCAGTGTGAACTTGGATGGGATTGTTTGGGCTTGGCGGGGGATCAAAATCTTCCTTCTTTCCAATTGCATCCCACTCAGCCCCCCTGTGCCGGGAGCAGCCCCGCGGCCGCACCAGAAGGCTGGGGGACGCGATGCTGCCTTTTAGAAGGAAAAAAAAGTGCCCAACAAATTAAGCCGACCCCTCCCCACAGCAGGGATGGGTCACTGCGCTGCACCAATGCTGCGATGGAGCAGGAGGACGCCCGGGCTCAACATCTTCCATGGCTTTCCAGGAAGCTGGGGACACACGGGGTAAATAGCTGGACTTCTTGTCAGACCCTAAATCTCAGAGTCAAGCTTACAGCCCAACAAGCCCAGACTAGTGATTTCAGAGGCCAGGAGGCAGCTGCAGGTACTGGAGTACCTGCAAGGTCACACTTGCCAACTGRCCGTGGCTCAGGCTGGTGGTGGTCCCCTGCGTTTTTCCCCAGGGAAATCCCCAGGCAGGTCCTGGTCCGGCAGCCCCAGCTGCCCCCCGGGCAATGCCCCAGCCCCCGGCTGTGCCCACAGGGTTTTGGGCAGACCCCAGCACTGTGCAATAGTGAGCTGAGCTCGGCTCCAGGGCACAGAGCTGGCAGCGATGGGGAAATACCAGCTGCCAGCCACAGAAATTAGGTTTCTTCTCCATGTGCCGTGTTGTCAGAAAGGGCTGGTCTCAGAGATGTCTTGGCTATTTGCTGCTTTTAATTGCAAGGATAGAGGGGAAAACACAAATCTCTGACAAAAACATTCTTCTTCCACCGCCTCGGTGGGTGTTTGAGTTAAATAGGTGCTACAAAACCCAACAGATTACATGGCTTGGATGCAAAGATCTCCACTCAAGGAAGGAGACTTCACTGCGCGGAGACCCCCGGCTGTGGTCTGAGCTGGAGGGCAAAGCCCTGCGCCACCGTCCTGCCCCACTGTACCCCACGCCAGGCCACTGCTGCGGGGCTGGCTTCGCCGTCATCATACGCRTCCCAGCCTCTGCCGGACACTGGGACATCCGTGCCTGGGGGGTAACACGGACCCAGGTCCCCAGGCAGGGATGGGGCCGTTGCTTTGCTGCTACGAGGGCTGGTCCTGGGCATCCTGCACCTATGAGGCAAAGAAACCAAAGCCTTTCCATGCTGGGAAAATCAACCCCAAATGCAGCCTGGTTTCATAAGAACTAGCGGGATGGGAGAGGGAGCCCTGGCTTTCCCAGTGCCTTCTTCCCCTCTTTCCCAAAGCCGTCCTTCCCCGGGGAGTCACCAGGTCTGGCTTTCATTAGCGAATGAGCCTGTTTTGGTGAATGGCTCTTGTCAATATTGATTAAATTCCATCTTCCCATGTGCAGAGAAATCCTCTTGCGGTCCCTTCAGCGCTACCATCCTAAAATAACTGAGTAATAAGACCCGGTTTAACCCTTCCTTCCTCCTCCAAAAAAAACCCCTCCAAGGTGAAATCACCCACTAACTGCTCCTTTGTTCATCTCCCACACGGAGCCACCCAGTAACAAGACAAAAATCCACCAGCCAGTGGAAAGCAGCTGGTCTAAGTTCAAGCCAAACAGCCTCAGCTTGCGCGAGCCAGGGCTTTAGCACAGGCCAAGCTGGGAAGGCTGCGCCTGCATCATTAACAAAATCCCCAGCAAATTCTCCCCGTGGCATCCAACCAGCTCTCCAGGGCTGCAAATTGTGCCCAGGAGCATATTCTTCCCCAGCTCCTCCTTGCCAGGGTGCCTTTCACCGCAGACATCAATGTGCCTGCATCCCACGCTGGCCTGGATTAACTGCCTCTTTTATTGCTGCCAATTACTGGCAGCAAAGATGGTGTGGGGATGGAGCATGCAAGATGGGTTACCACCTTCCCAGCCCTAATGACGTGAGGCTTTGCAGGCTGCAGCAGCGGCTTCAGCTCCCCACGGAGAGGGGGGATCAGCCCACAGCCCCCCACCCTGTTTCCCTGCACACCCCACTTTTGCACCCCACCGCTGGATGCTGCAAATGGCATTGCAGCGAGAGCTGTGTCCCCGAGCTCTGGCACGGATTGGGGGCTGGGGATGCGAAGGTGATGCCCGTCTGTGGTGACCCAGAGACCTTCCTGTGCGGGTGGGAGCAGAGGCAGTGCAGGGCTGCAGGCAGCAGACCACACTCGGCTGCTGCTGAATGCTCTGAGGATTCACGCTGCGAGAAGAATGAGCAGATAATAGGATTTTCCATCTCTTCAAAGGGCGCGCGAGCCAGGCCCCAGTGCTGTGCGGCGCCCTGGGAAGAGCTGCCGGGAAGATCCCGCACCTCCCAGCCCGTGCTGCAGCCGCAGGGATGCTCCCAGCTGCAGAGCAGCTGCCTGCGTGCAAATGGGGACCAGGGACCTGAGTCCTGCGAGGGTACAAGGCTGGCGGGCACCTCCTGCACCATGGGGTTTAGTGCTGCTGGTACCAAGGGGAGGCAGGGGAATGCCAAACCCCGGCGATGCCATGCCAGGAGCCAAGGGAAAGTTCAGCCGCCTCCGCCAGCTGCCCCGACACGGCGCGTTTTCGCCAGGAACAGCTGCTCTGCTGCAAAAGCAAACGGGAAAGCAGACAGCGGGCTTTCCACTTCATACTTATAACAGCCAGGGCACGCACACATTGCCACACCAAAGGCACGAAACGCTCACACCTCCTCTTCTGTACACGCACATGCTGGCACCAGCCCGGGGCAGAGCAGCCACCCCCGGTGAGCCCGGGGTCCCTCGGCCCCCGACCACCGCGCAGGGGCAGCCGAGGGACCATCTGGAGGCTCATTTGAAGAGCTCCAGCGTCCCTGCATCCCCGCTCCATTTCTCCTCGGACGGCTTATCAGCAGTGACTTTCCCGACAGCAATCGATAGAAAACATTTTATCGCCTTCCCAGGCGGCAGGATCCTTGGAGTGGGTCTGATTTCTGTTTCTATGGTGACATCTTCCGGGCTTATGAAAGATCTTGCCTTTCTTGGTTGTTGTTGGGTGGTGGAGATGGGGGGTGGAGGGGGGCTGGTGCTATATTTTTTGTTGTTGTACGTTTTGCCCTTTTTTTTTTTTTAAATTTTTTTTTTTTTAATACCGTTTGCAGCGTAACAAGGAAGTCGCCAGCCAGACAAACGCAAAGCCTGCAGCTTACTTGCAGCGCTGCTGCTTGCTGAGAGGGGCCCCAGGGCAGCTTTCATCCCCGAAACACACCGCAGCCTCTGAAACCTACTGAGGCTCGAACGCACGTTGCCTCGGCCAGGGCTGTCTCCTTCCTTCCCTCGCCCCCGTCCCCTTTCCCACCCCTCCAGGCTTCTTTTACTCGGACACACAGCAGGGATGGCCTCAAGCACAAGTAACTGCTCGGGGCGCTTTGTAGCGCAGCTTGTTTTGCTCCTCAGCTCTGCTCCCTCCTCCTTCCCCTTCCTTTTTTCCTCCCACCACCTGCTTTGGAGGAGGAGGAGGGAGTTTGCTATGCAGCCCCCCGCTGCCAGCCCCTGCCCCGCCGGCTGTGGTGGCCCTGGGACCCGACCAAAGGGGCAAGGAGGGATGCCGGGGGCTTCAATTCATATCTCTGGGACACAATTGCTTGCCATCTCCTGCATGCAAATGTCCCGGTGCTTTTGCTGAGTTATCTGCACCTGAGGATCTCACTGCCTGCCTAATTAATGTCTGCATGGTTCCTTCTCGTTAGACCTCCCTTTACCCCATGAATGGCATTGCCTCCTGCTACCTGCCCCTGACGAAACAGCCCCTGTGCTCCAGCTGGAAGCCACCCTCCTGGAGCCTCCTCTGGGAGATGGATGGATGGATGGATGCACGGATGACCTCTCGTGTCCRGAGGTGCCCTGTACTGATGCATTTAGCAAAGTAGCCCCCAGCTCCTCGGCCCTCGTGGCTTGGGGACCCAAAGGGGAGCCCCTCTACTCCACCACCAAGTCCCCATGTCGTTACTGCAACGGGAACGGATGCGCAGCTGCGGTGGATCAACCCCAGGCTGCAGCTTCCCGAAAGCCTGACTGCATTCAGCACACAGCAACCCGGAGAGGCTGAGCAACACGAGGGGGCCAACAGCCCCGTGCACCTCCCGGTGTGACACCGGCCGCGCCGCCCGACCCGGGATGTGCCACGAGGGCTGGTGCAAGGGCAGGGACCGGCGCTGAGCAGCTGGGAGGGCCGAGGTGCTGCCGACRGCTTCGGTCCAGGTTGCCAGAGGTGGGTTTGAGAGGCATCGCCAGCTTGGCAATATTCTGCCCACACCTTTCCTGTAACGATCAAGCCGCACCGCTCTATTTAGTTAATGTTTCTCAGTGGCACAGCCTTCTGCCTGCACAAAAATAAATAAATAAAATAAAACAGAGATTTCTTCCTATGTTTTTTATAATGGGAAACTCCAAAGCTCAGAAAGTTGGAACCGCGTCCTGGCGTTAAGTGGCAGCGGGGGATTACTCCTTGCGTCGGGCACAGACCCAAAGCACTTAAAAGCAAGGGCAGGAATGGCTAATGCGGGCCTGCCATCACCTTACCCAGCAAAGAGAAACGCACTGCCTGTGACACAGATCAAAACCCCTGCATATTTCATCTCCACACAATGCCCTTATCTTTGACCCAAAATAAAAATTATTCCTTGCTCAGCAATCTCAAAATACAAAATTATCTACGCGTGCATTAATGCCACGTATCAATCAACTTCAAATGCAAATCCACTGAGCATTTATCCCTAATTTTACCATAAAAGGATGGTTACACGCCAAGCACCTCGCTCAACATTATTCTAGGGAACAGCAGTTATGATCAGCAAATCTTCTCCTGGCCATTGACAAATCCTTGGATCCTCAGCTTCTCCTGATGGAAACAATCTGGCCGGTTCCTGAGAAAGGGCAAAGCACAGAGGCCAGGAAGGAGAGCAGCACGTTCTCTTCTCTCCCCCTTTTACAGCCTCCCTCCCAAAAAAACTCTTCAGATCTGGAAGCCAGTGTGGGGATGGGTGCTGGGGGAAGGAGAGCGGAGCTGGCTGGGAGTTTGTGGGGGGAGCAGCGAGACAAACCCCTCTTTGCTCTCCGTGCGAGGGCAGCGGGGAGGACCAGGGTTATCGGCCGCTTCGGGGAGAGCCTGCAGCCCTTCCCTGCTGACAGCATTGGTGCTCAAAGGGGAGCCCGTTTGCTAGGATGTGCGGAGGGTAATTAGGGATTTGCAAGGGTAGGCATATTCTGCAAGTCTTTTTCTTCCTTTTTAAAGAAATGGGGGGGCATTGGTAGTAAAAGGCACTGTACAAGTAAAAGGAAAACACCAGGGAGCGCTTAAAGAAATGGCAAAGCACGGCTCAAAACCAGACCATATTAAATGTCTTTCCAGGTAGCTGCGAGGCTGCTGCAGGGCACTGGCGGGAACGCGAATGGACAGACAGCAGGACCGTGACAAATATCAGTAAGAGCTCTGGAAAGGCTAAAAGTCCTTGGGCACGTGCCACGCTCCAGCCGTGAGGAGCAGGAGAGCCCCCTCGAGTGGGTTGTCCCACTGGGCTGTCCCACCACCAGACACGGGGTTTGACACATTCCCAGCCTGATCCGCTTCGGCAGCTCCTGGGTCCCGCTCACAGCCCGGGATCAGTCCCCGGCAGTGCTGGGAGGGCAGCACACAACGGGTCCATCCAAATTTCCGCCCCGCATGCTCAAGGAACAATGGTCCGTGTGTCCCTCGGAGGCTCCTCCTGCCGCACGCGGCCGCAGCCGCCCTCTGAACACTCTCCCTCTTGTTCGCTTTGGCTGGGGAAGCGGCGGAGCAGCAGGTATTTCCTGCCATCGGCCGCCATCCCTGCCTGGCCACCCCCGCGAGGGATGCGCTGCTCCAGCCCGCGTCCCTGGGACCCCCAAGGGACCTGACACCCCTCGGGGACAAAGCAGGGACCCGCAGAGGTTGCTGTCCCTCGGCAGGCAGGTGGCCCTGCTCCAAAGGGACACCAGCAGCTCGACGCACCCCCCCCGCTGTGCACATCCTGCTGGAAAAGATTTCCCTTCTGCGGTTCCAAGTCCCAGCTAAAACGAGGCTAAAAAACGTGCAAAACGCTGTTTTCGCTTCGTTTCCTTTGTGCGTTTCACAGCATGTTCTGCAAACAGGGCACTTCCTCATAGTTTCGCTTTGGCTCTCACGTTCGGGAATAAGAGAGAGGCTTTTATTTTAATAGGAAAACAGGATTATAAATTAGCAGCAGGCCTGYGAGAGCCCAGAATCTTCCCATTAAAATACCTGCACACATCGCCGTGGCCAAAGCCGGGTCTCAGCACCAGGGACACAAGCAAGGAGGGGTCCTGGGTGCCACCCTTCTTGGTGCTGAGCGGGTGCTGGTGACCGGTGGCACATCTGAGATACAAGTGGTTAACCAGCTGCAACGGCTGAACAGCAAGGGCTTATACCAGATACCTGATGGAGAGGAAAATCCCAAGCAAGCATTAGGCAGCAGTGCTGGCTGCAGCCAATTTTCCTCGCTTAATATGTTTCCTGCACTCGTCCCCCTCCCTGACCTCAGCTCCTCCTTGGAGCACGTTCAGCCCCAGACGCACCGCTGAGCAACAGCCAAGGCCAGCGGGACCGCTGCCATTTTGTCCCTCCCCTCGGCTCGGAGGCCAGGGCTCCTGCCACGGCTGCTGCAGACCCCAGCTTTTCCCCCGGGGCTCCCCAGGCCGCCTGGGGCAAGGTAAGCAGGCAGCACCCTTGAGGGGTGAGCACCCCATGGCATGACGGTGCTCTGTGCACGCGCTGGGGCTGCTGTGGGATGCTCGGCGAGCGGGGGGGGTCGGACATGCCACCTCCATCCTTTGCAAAGGATGTGTGTTCCAGATGCAGATGCAGATGCAGATCCAGATGAGGATCTGAATCCAGCTCCAAATGCAAATCCAGATGTGGATGCAAATCCAGATCCAAATCCAGACTCAGATCCAAGTGCAGACCCACATGTGGTCCAACCCTGATCCAAATAYGGATCCAGATCCAGACACAGACCCAGATCCAAATCCAGATCTAAACCCTGACCCAGGATCTGGTGCGTGGTCCCCGGTGCACGGTGCCCAGCGTGCGGTGCCTGGACCTCACCCTGCCGTGCAGTACCCGGTGCCCAGCACCCAGTAGCAGTGCTGCCCAGTGGGGTGCCCTGCACCCAGTACCGGTGCCCACCGTGCAGAGCCCGGTACCCGGTGCCCAGCATGGGCTGCCCAGTAGCTGCCGTACGATGCCTGCTGCTGGCGCCCGGTGCCCAGCAACCGCTGCCGGGTCCCGGTGCCCCGCGTGCCGTGCCCAGCGGCTGGCGTGGGGTCCCCGGTACCCGGTACGCGATGCGCAGTGCCCATCGCGCCAGCCCCCGCCGCGGTGCCCGCCGCTACCGGCGGCGCGCGGTGCCCGTTACCGGCGGCGCGCGGCGCGGCCGGCAGGT
>JAYKAV010002833.1:201694-213623 GCA_035582835.1 Phoebastria nigripes
GACAGCCGTTGTCTGGCGGGGGGAGAGGGGCTGGCCGAGCGGGGCGGGGGCCGCAGCCCCCGTGCCCTGCCGGCGTGCGGGGGGCCCTGCCCGCCGCCCCGCGTTACCACCCCGCTTGCTTCGCGTCGCAACGGCGGCTGCAGCCGCAGCTCCCGCCGGGCCCGCTGCATTCCTGCTGCCGCTGGAGTGGCGGTGGCACCGCGACCCCGCCGCGCTGCCGGCATCTTCCCTTCCCTTCCCTTCCCTTCCCTTCCCTTCCCTTCCCTTCCCTTCCCTTCCCGCTGCCCAGCGCTGCATTCCGCCCGCGCTCCCATCGCACCCCACTCGCATTTGCAACCGCAGCCCGTTCCGGCCCCCCCGCCCCGCTCCCGCCTCGACCCCCCCAAGCGCGAGCCTGGCCCGAGGTCGGTGACGTCACGGGGGTGGGGGGTGCAGCGAGGGGCTCCCCGGCCCCCCCCCCCCCCCGGCCCCACGGGTGCGCGCAGCCCGTGGGTGGCCGCGGTGCTCCCGGTTGGCAGCGTGGGGATGCGGAGGGGGGACTTGGTGCATCTGAAGCCCCCCGGGAGGAGGGCGGGCTGGGAGCCCCGGGCCCCCCCACCCCGAGCCCTTCTGCTGCAGCTGATTTTAAGCTGCTAAATTCCAGCTAAATTTCAGTGTGTGTGTGTGTGCGTGTGTCCCCTTCCCACCACTCCCTGGAAATGTGCAGCTGGAACAGCAGCCTGAGCACGGTGGTGCATGCACAGCCGGGGATCCCAACCGAGATGCTGACCGGCCTCTTCCCCCAGCCCAGGGGTCGGCATCCCGAGGGCTCTCCAGCCGGTGGCGAAGCGTCGCTGCTGACGTCGCAGACCTGCCGGAGGTTTTCATTGACGTCAGAGCGGGGAGCTGCTGGGGTGTGCGTTTGTTCCCCGCCGCCTTTGAGGAAGCGCGATGCCGTCCCTTAGATGTGAGCAAATTTGGCTTTGCAAAAGCTCTTGTGGGTCACTGGTTCCTGCCTGCTTTCCCCTTGGCTGTGAGCGGTGCCCTGGCTGGCTGCCCTCAGGTGACCTCCCAAAGCGATGGTTTGGAGGAACAAAAACAACAGTGGGGATTTTGCATGGGAGAGGCCTCCTAGGGCCCTGTGCAAGGCGGAGGGAAAGCATCTCTGGCGGTGCCAGCACCTTCAGAGGGCTCTCCCAGCTCAGCTCCAGCTGCCCCAGCTCGTGGGCATCGCCGGAGCCTCCTTGAGGGTCCAGAAATGGTTTTCTGGTGGGTGCCAGGACTTTGCAGGGCATTCCTACCCCGCAGCCGCCTTCCCCGGGGTGGCAGCTCGTGTTCCCCAGGTGGGCGAGCAGCGCCGGGGTGGTTCTGCGGATGTGGGTGCTGTCACCTGTGCGTCAGTGGGAGAGGGTGGGGGGACCCGTGGGGGGCGAGGTGGAGGTTGGCTGTGCGTGGTGCCCCAGCGCTGCACGGTCAGGTGCACAGCYGGTGCTGAGACCGCATCTCCTGGTGTCTGTCGCTGGCTGATGAAAATGGACCTCGAGCTGCTGGGGGATGGATTGGAGAAGGATGGGAAGGAGCCAAGTGAGATGGAGAAAAGGACACATTCCCCCTGAGCGCTTTCCCCTCCCCGTTCCCCACGGGACTGAGGTGTGCCTCGACACATGGCAAGAGCGATGATGGCGGGGGGGTTCAGCGTGGGTCTGCGCACGGGGCTCGGAGCCCGGGCGGGGGGCACCCGCACCCTGAGCAGCAGCTCTGCAGCCTGGGGCTGGGAGGTGTGTGAAGTTCAAGGCAGGAAGTGAGAAATAAAAAAAAAATAAAAAAAAAAAATACCACAACCGATAGAAACAGCTGGGGAGATTTAGGGAAGCGGCACGGCTGTGCTGTGGAGCCCAGAAGAAGCGTGCATCCTCGTCTGATGAGGAGCTGCCCGTGCCAGGGACCGCAGACCCACCTCTCCTCTCCCGGCTCTGTCTCCTCTGCAAGCCCCAGGGAACAATTGCATACAGAGTGCTTCGTTTCAGAGCCGCCACAGTCATTTCAGAGACCTTTTAGGCAGGAAAAGTGCTCTGTAGCGTGTAATTTGAAGGTTCTGCTCTGAACCTTCACTGTCGCTCTGCTAAATGATCCTCTGCTCTTCCAAACCTTTGCTGCCTGGAAACCAGCGGCAGTGACCTGGTTCCTGGCCTCGTTCGGTCCCCGGTCTCCCTTTGGCCCCGTGCTAAGGTGAGGGGAGTTGTGGGTTGCAAGGAGCAGCCCGGGGTGTTTCTCTGTCTTGCATGGGGCCTCTCAGACATCAGAGTCCTGTGAGATTTCAGCCAGTCTTAATCATCTCTCGCCTCTGCCTGAGCTGCAGAGGTTGTCACAGCTCGCTAAGGATTTTCCAGCCTGGAGGGTCGGGTCTTGTGAGGGCTCTGCGGGAAAATCTAGGGACCCCAACTGATTTCCTCCAAAATGGGAGAGCTGCAGAATTATTTTCTGTAGCATCCCTCAGGCTTGGCAGCTTGTGGTGGGGGAGGACGGTTTGTTCTGCCACCAGAGGAAACGGCACAACTTTGGTTTAACTGATGGAGCCGCCGCCGCAGCCTTGCCGGAGGCATGGCAAGCTGAGCCCGGAGGTGACGGGTCATCGGTTAGCCAGGGAGCATGATATCGCTGGGGGTTTCCTCACCCTCGTCTTTCCTCTCCTGCCCATCCCAGTGCGAGTTGCCCGAAAACTTTTGTCTGTTGGAGGCACACCTGCAGGAACAGAGCGAGCTGCGGGTTTCCTCTCGCCGTGGGCGCTGCCTGCCCTGCCAGATGTAGGCAGGGCTTTGAGTTCATGGCAGCCGAGGTGTGCAGGCAGCTTTGCAGTGGAGTCAAAGGGAAAAGGATGGGGAGAAGGAGAAACATTTGCACGTGAAGGGTTTGGCTGTCACCCCTCGGCCTGTTCCCGGCTGGTCCGGTCCCGTGCTGYGGCACGGGGCTGAGCGCCGGGCTGGTGCGGCGGCAGCACGCCGGCTGGCAGCGCGCAGGCACGCGCACGTCTCCTCTTGCCTTGCGCGGCTTCACTCTGCTTTGGATTTGCTCCTGGTTTCCGCCAAGGCAGGGAGAGTCCCGGTGACGGCGGATTTATGCACGTCACCAAATCAGACACACAGCCAGGGCAGGAGGAAAGCGTCTTGAGTCTGTCCTAGGGGGCTGGATCAGCCGTGCCAGGCAGATACCTGGGTCTAACCTGCTCTCAAAAACTGCCGGTGCTGGGGACCCCACCCTGTCCCCAGGTGATTGCTGCCACTCACTAATGAGAGACTTCCAGCAATGTGACTTGGCTTCTGCTCGCATCCTATCCCCTGCAGCAGGGCACGAGGCAGAGGAAAGGCAGTTCCCCTTTCCCTTCTTCACCTCTTGGAGGGATGCTCTGCAGCTACAGCCCTTCCGAAGACCAGGCAGGATGCATCCCAGCTGGGGCAGAGGGAGCAGCATCGTCCTACTGGTGTCTTGTCCCACCGCCCGCCCAAAAACACACTCAAAATCCACCTGCCCGCCACTCGGCACCACGCGGATTTGGGATTTTCCCCAGGAGGGCTCGTACAGCTGCTCGGGGCTGGCAGCAGCGAGGCTTTCACCCCGGGCCCGGTGCAGAGGAGGAGGAGGAGGAGGAGGAGGAGGCAGGTGCAGGCGCTGGGGAGCCGGCATCACGGCTGAGCGCAAAGAGCCGGGTCTAAGCAGCGGTCGCCACCTGCCCTTGCCAGCGCCCAGCCAGCAAAAACTACACGTTCCAGCAAGCCGAGGGCCACCACCAGCCGTGCAAGATGGAGAGCGGCTTCGTAGGGCTGGGGGTCACCCCTGGTCCCCAGCGGGACGGTGGGCATCGCTGCGGGGAGGCCGCTTTGCTGCGGGAAGGCAGCCACTTGGTTTTTGCTTCGGTTGCACGGCCTAGTTTTGAGAGCTGGAATATGCTCAAAGATGGGCTTTCTGAGTTGCTTTTTTTGGTTTTGTTTTGTTTTGTTTTAAATGACAGCATTTCCCCTTTAAATTTACATCTCTAGCTGGGGAACACAGAGCCTGGTGAGAGAGGGAGTGTGAGACTTTTATAAAAAGAACGAGTCGGGTTTTATTATCCCTTTGAGACGAGCAGGGAAAATCTATACTGAAGGCATGAAATAGCAATAAAAATGGACTTTTTGCCAAAGCAAAATTAATTGAGTGAATCTCAGTCCTCAAGCCTGAGCTCTGAGAGGCTTATGAGTTGGATATGAACCACGTTGCCCCCTTCCAGGCTCTCATCCCCCGAGGAGGGGAGGCAAAACCTCCCTCCGGTCCTCAGCGCTGAACAACGAAGTGCGATGTGATCAGGGCACAGGAGTAAAGGACTCGTGCTTGGGATATGGGCATCCCCACCGCTTGCAAGGTTGGGGTTGCCTCCAGCCCTGATGGTCCCCGGAGCAAGAACCTTCTCCAGGTCCCTTGGCTTGGGGACCTGCTCCGATGGCGTGAATACAATGCTGACGATTGTTCAGTGGTCACCGCTCCGGTGTTTCTGCTCTCCACCATCACCATCAGTCATGGCATTCCACCTGGATTGTGGATTTGGGGGAGTCCAACAAGAAGAAGTAAGAAGGCTGGACACGGGCTCCTTGAACCCACKCTGGAAGCTGGGAGAGGAACCTGCTGCCTTATTGTGGCCTGGGCTTGCTCTTATTAATCATTTTCCTCCCTTGTCTCTGCTTCCTGCTCCTGCCCCACGCTGGGGTCTGGCTCTCCAAGGCGCTTTCTGGGGAAAACCTTCACAGAAAAGGAAACCCCCCTCCTGGGTTTTGTTCATCTGGACGTACACGTGCGGTGGCACCAGCTCCGCTCTCCCCTTTTTGGGGGGGAGGATGGCAGGAGGAGCCACCGGACAGAGCAGCGAGGGGAAAGATGGATTCTTTTCAGCAGATGGTGCAAAGAGGAGGAAGCTGCGTAAACCTCCTGAGTCCACCAGAGAGACGGAGATTAAATAGCGAGAGGGCTGAGAGGCAGCTCTAGGCGGGAGAAGGAAGGAGAAAAAAGGAAAACGGGGGTGGAAATAGGATTGGAGAGTGGAACTGGGGAGAGGAGTGTTGGTTTGAACAGGAATCTCCTCCCACTTGATGTCTCCCCTCCAATTCAGAGGGCCTAGATTCAGTGCCATAAAAATATAGCCCTTTTCAATCCCTTATCTTGCAGGAGCAGAAACAATTGGCCTGCAAAGAAGGAGAAAACAATCTGTTTGACTGACAAACAAAAACACATTTCTGCACAAAAGGAGGAGGAGGAAGAGGCAGCTGTCTGGCTGCTGCTTCGGCTTTTTTCCTTTCCCCTCCCTCTCCTGTCCCCTTGCTGATGGTGTCGGAGCGGAGCCGCTACCCTTGCCAGCAAAACACCCGCCGTTCTGACTGGCTGGGTTCAATGTCAGGCTCCTGCAGCAAATGTCATTGTCTGCCCTGCCGTCACCAGCCGCGGCAGAGATGCGCAAGCCCTGCCGTGATGTCCTCCTGGGGACGGTGGGGAGAAAGGTGGTACCCTGAGCATCAGTGGGGCAGAGCCTGGCTGCTGGGAGAGGCGCCCATTGGGTGCCAGCGACAGAAACTGGTGCTTGGGAGAGAGGGACCAAGGCCAGCAGCTCGCAGCGGCTGAGTTGGGGATGGAGGGGATGCAGGAGATCCCTTGTCAGGGGACCTTGGGGAAGTTCAGCCAGGTTGTGGGCGATACGCTGATATCGCAGCACGTGGGCAGCATCGTTGGAGCACCTGCGTGCTGCAACTGGAGATACTGCTGGAGCCTCTGCCATCTCCAGAGTCAGCTCTGTGCCTCGGTTTCCCTGTCTGCAAAGTCAGCAAGATAACATGCAAGTGCTGTAAGAGAGCTGGGGCATAGAAGTGCCCTGTGCACCTTAAGTCATTATCCCAGCAAGTTGTTATCCCAACAAATCATTATTCCCCCAAAAATTATTATGGCAACCACCATACTAGCCAAATTGGTGCTGGGGGGAATCCGTTGAACAGGCAGGAACAGAGCCTGTGGCATCTCGGCAGTTCTCCATCTCTCCAGAATAAACTCCTACTCGGAGGCTTTTTTAAAAGAAAGAGCAACTGATTTYCCCCATGCGATTCCCTGACCAGGAGCAGCAGCAGCTTCCTGCCTGGAACGGCCTTCCGAGGGGACTCTGCTCTACRGGGACACGTGAAGCAAACACCCGTGCTCCGAAATCAGCCAAATGCAATACCCAGCGCCTGCCCAAACCTGGAAAAGCAGGAGGCTGGAGCAGAGCGATCTCTGCAGGGGCTGGTTAGTGCTGCCACAGAGAGAATCTATGGTAAATAAAGGGGCACAAGAAAACCCTGAAGCCACCAGGACAGTATGAATTGCTTTTGATCCAGGTTGCTGGTAACCTGCTAGAGTCCACTGGAAAGATGATCCTGTACTGGTGGATGATTTGCTTTTTYCTTTTTTTTTTTTTTTAGAGGAGCTGTTTCACTCTGCAGCCAAGTAGCAAAATAACATGTAAGAAATCACAGATTCCAGGTGAGTTAATAACAAATAATGACTCTCAGTTCATGAGTGGTTCTCTCGATGCCTCAGTCCAGGCGTATAACAGCCAGGCTTTCCTGTGCATATGGAGCCAGGCTTGTTGAAATGCTGGTACAAATTGATAGAAACATCCTGAATTCAAGTGTATTCAAGAGATCCAGCCTATGCTTTCTTAGAGTACCACAACAGAAGCTTTGGGGAATATTTGACCTGAAACATTAGAAGAATTTGATTTTTTTTTTTTTAATTCCTGCACTTAAAATGCAGAATTTTCCTTTCCTCTTTTCATTTCAAAGGAAGATGAGAGGAACCATCTCTCCACACGTCAAACTGCAGGCAAAAGAAGATACAAAAGATGACTGGACTCCTTTTACAACTTTGGCACTTGACTTTCCTCTCCAGAAGGGGAAGATGCATTGTCAGCTTGTCTTGTGATCAGGCTGTAACCTTTTGTTACCCTGATAAAYGTCAGCTGACCAGGCTGGGATGTAAAAAAGCTCCATCTCTACCAGACCGTTGCTGTGCTGCCTTGCACACAGTATTCGGGCAGGAAGAGGCCCAGCGTCTCCCCGCCTGAGCAGTGTTTGCAGACTTTGCCCGGTGTGGGGGCAGTTGCATGCTCTGCCGGGAAGTGCAGGCAGCAACTGCAAGAGCAGGTTTCGCCCATGGTGATGTGGGTGGCAGCACCCTTCAGGGACCACAGTTCCTGGCATACAATGCTCCAGCCTGGGCTGAAGGGGTCTTTGCTGGGACGGGTGGTCTGCAGAGGGGAAAAAAACAGTGTTATTGAAGTGGCATAGCTGGACCCTACTGTCTGTGCTGCTCGGGGATGCTTGTTCCCTTCCATCTCAGCAGTGTCACGATCGTGCCGCGTCCTCTGCAGCCACCTGCCCAGCTTCCCCATGCTGGTGCGTTCTCCCAGCTCCTCCATGCTTTGCTGTGGCCCCCGAGGTCCTCCAGCACCCTCTCTCCTTTACTTACTCCTGCCCCCCAAACTCTCCCTGCCTTCTCCCTTCAGCTCCTCCTCCCTCCCAGCTGAACCCCGTTGGCAGAAAAGCAAGCCTGGTGAGGGTTTGGCCTCCACACTCGATGCTAGTAGATGCAATGCAAAGTTAATGCTGTGATAAAGTAAATCTAACAAAGACTTGGAGGTTGGCTCCCGGGCAAGAAAGACCATTCAGGTTTTAGCAGACACCTGCTTCTCTGGTCCTCCACGCTCTGAGCATCAAAGGTGGCCACGGGAGCAGCTCTCAGGGCGAAGCCAGAGTTTGGCTCAGCCCGGGGCTTGAGGAGAGGTGGCTGAGACAGGGTGGGATCTGGTGAAGCCCCAGCTCTCAGCTTCAGACCCTGCAGATGTCTGGATGCTTGCAGCCTCTGGCCGGCAGGATGGTATTTCCCATTGCAGAGCCAGCATTTGGTGAAGCAGCATCCACCTGTGTTTTATCCAGACCTACCTGGAGCTTTTCCTTTCCCTGCTGTTGTCCTGCTTGCCGGCCACACGCAGGAGGGGAGCAGGCATCTGCCACCCCTTCTACCAGTCGCAATCACACAGTCTCGAAGCTCGTTCTCGATGTTACTCTGCACTAGCAMCTCTTGGGATTTGGCCAGCGTGTGTCAGGGCTACGCGCCTCTTCCTCTACAGCTGCTCTCCGCTCGGCTGCGTCACCCAGAGCATCCCTTCCTCCTGCCTGGGGTTGCTTTGTACATCCCGTTTCCCGAGTTGTTTCGCCCTGATTTATACTAGGTCACGGGCGTGTGGGTCCCTTACTTGGCCATGGTAGCACAGCCTCTTCGATTAGGTGTATTTCCAAGCATGACTTCCATCTGTCCGTCAGTCGCTATAGCTAATTTCTGCAGCATTTACAGCCATACAGGGGCATCGTTCGTATGTAATAATCGCTGATGGTGGCAGGACTGTGATAAATGATCTATTCCACGCGTTTCACCTCTTTTCTATTCACAAATTGTTCGTGATTTTTTGTAGTTGCATTAAGTATTCAAAGTGACTGCGATTTCCCCCATCGTATTCATTATTCAAAATTGTTCTCCAGATAATTTCTGCAAATAATTCGCGGTCTTTGCTCTTTTGTGAATACTCGGTCTCAAGAATGAGAGTCGTTTTAATTGGGATCTTACATCACATGATGGATTTTGGCTTCCCGATTGGGCAGGCTTAATTTTTAGACTTGAGGTTTGGGGAGGGAACTGTTGCAATTAAGAATTTGAAATTCACTTTCTTCCAATATCTTCAGTTGCCGCTTAAAATTAACAGTCTGTCTTGTCTTTTTTTTCCCCCTTCCTGGCCAAAAATCCCTGCCGGTAACTTGTTGGCAAGAAACACTTGGAGAATATAAACAAAAAGGTGGCACCAAAACAGCTAAATTTAACATATCTAAAAACTGGAGTGATGATTCACGGTGGTTTGTTTTGTGTTATTCGCCTCGCTCTGGTAAAAATAATGATCAAAATAATTTAGAAACATAAAAAATCACATAGCAAGGGGACATTTATAGCACTTGGTTTCATAAAATCTTCCATCGATGGCTCTCTGCGTGCCTGAGAAACATCCTGTGGGCTGGCGGGTGTGCGGCGGTGAGTTGGTACCCTGGCCCTGCTCGGCGCTCCGGCCCTGGGCTGAGGCTGCTGCCGGCTCGGTGGAGGCGGAGGGAAGGAACGTGCAACCAGCCTGGCTCCACGTACTGCCTTGATCCGTACCCACAGCAGACAAGACTCCGGTTGTCTCGCGTAGAGCTTGACTCCAGGCAGTGGGTGACCGTAAGTGACTTGCCCAAGGTCACACTCCAGCTCCCTGGTTCAGCTGGAAATAGCTCCAAGGTCTCCTGATCCCCCCCCCAGCAGCCCCCTCCCGTCATGAGGCGAGACGGAAAGGTGCAGAGTTCAGATGTTTTCTCTAACCGACAGCCTGGCTCCTGCCACCTCTCGTAAAACCTCCTTGGCTCTATTTTCTGCCCCCCGCCATCGGGCTGAGTCAATACGGCCCCACCCGTCCCTCCCCTTAATAGCACAGGCTCCCGTGGCATATTTATGCCTCCGAAGCGGAGCGTTGCGCCGGCGTTCCTGTTCGTGCGGCACCCGCACACCCCGGCTGCTGGCTTCCACCAGCTGCTGCCGCCGATTTCCCTTAAAAATAAAACCCCTCTAAAGGTACAGCAGGGACACCTTAAATGCAGAGCTGTGGCGTGCAGTTAATCATATCCTCTTAACGGGTTTATTCGCTCATTAAATATTTAAGACTCGTTTCTCTTTATCAATAGTGTGGAGGCGTGCAGGCCCCGGTGYAAAGATTTATGCACACAATAGGATCGGTGCATTTAGATTTGTTTGAAGGGATCCGAGAGCCATTTAAAACTCGACCGAGGGGGACGGTTTCTGCTGCTGCTGTTTTCCTCCGGTGAGGTTTCTGCCTCCAGACTGCGGTTGGGAGGCGGCGGGAGGGGAGGTCGGGGGGTGCGGGCTGACGGCTGCCTCCGATACCCCCCTGGTTGCTTTTGAAACAGCTGTGCCCCTTTTTGAGGGATGCAGAGGTCTCGGAGGGGGCCCACTCGTGCCTGGCGTGAGTGTCCTGTAGCGATGAGGATGGTCTGTGGAAAACACGACGCGTGGAGGCAGGACCTGGTGCTGGGAGCGTGCCTGTGGAAGTGGCGTTTTGATCCCCACTTCCCGCCGCTGTCTGTGGGAAGAGCTTTGCCATTGCAGCTCAGATGTGAATTCCAGCTCGTCTGGTGCCGTTCGGGAGCTGTCATGCAGGTGCAACATCTGTTGTTCTCCTGTTATTACCTGGGCTCTGCTCTTCACGCAGGTGTAAGAGCAGTGGTGGCCTTTTTGTTTCATAGGATGTGGGGGGACACCAAACCCACACCATCACCTTGATCCTGCCTCCCCATCCTTCTCATCATCTACCCCCTGCCCACCGCAGCTTACCAGCCCAGACCACCACCCAAAGCATCCAGTCTTCATCCAGTACTCACCATTTCCCACCCTGCCCCATGCGTGGTCCCCAGTCCCTATGCATGGCTCCGTGGCTGCCAGCTGCTGCCAGATGTGTTGCTCACCCTTGGTGCAGTGAGGTGATTCCTCCTGCCGGTGTGCACCCTGCTAGCATGTGTGTATGCCTGTTCCCCAGGCTCCAAGGGCTGCGGGTTGCAACCTTGTGCTGGAGCGATGGGGGGCCTGAGATGGGGCCGGGAGTCTGACTGCGCATCTGATGCAGTTGCACAATGTGACCTGTACCCGTCCTTCCATTGAGCGCGTTGCCGGAGCTTGCAGGGACAGCAGGTCCCGGCACGCAGGACTCTATCACCGTCTCAGCGGCCTCTGCTTAGATCAGGAGGGAACATCTCATGCCAAGACCTGTCCTCCCCAGGCTGCAGCTTGGAGTTGGCGATGGCAGCAGCTGACGCCCAGGTTTTTTGGCCCCCCGTGGCATCCCAGCGGGTTCTTCCCGCAGCCTTGTGGGCAGCCAGACATGTCTGTCCCAAAAACTCCTCTCCGGGAGGTGCTGGGGTGGATAAGGAGGGTGAGTGGCTGCAGTGGCAATGGGCAGAGCTGGCAGCTCCCTCCTGGGGGTGTGAGAAATACTCCGGCTGGATTATTGACAGCCCAGAGCACAGGAAGAGTGTGCATGCGTCAGATATTTCCCCAAACCTCTCCTGCTTTGCAACGTGCCCACCGAAAAAAAGGATCTGACAGCAATAAAACTGTCGGGCGGCTGCTGCTGCTTTTTTTTAAAGTTCTGTGATAGCTTCTCCCCCCCCTTTTTTTAATAGCTAATGCATCTGTCACTACTTTCCTAATGAGCTTTCCGAAAGGGCCTTGGGGACCTCTACCTATCCATGTGGGTTTGGATAGGAGCTTACTCAGGGGAGACAGAGAGAATTCAGCTCCCTCTTTCACCCCCGTCTCCTCCCCGCTGCCCTCCCAAACTCCTCTCCGAGGGCAGGTTGTCCAGAGGGAGGGTAAGACAGCAATATCTCAGCACTTGGCGAGCTGGCGTGCACCCCCTGCAATCACAGCCAATAATGACAAAAAGACGGGGCTGCTGCCAGAGATAGAGAGCTGAGCTCCAAGCGTTACAGCAATGTCACAGCCTTGGGACTGCTGCTGGCTGCTACTGGAAAGAAATTTCCTCACAACAGGCAGAGTTATAGGAAGGAGCCATTGATTGCATTAAAAAACACCCTCCCCACCTCTTTTTTTTGGCATGGATTTTCAAGGCTTTTTTTTTTTTTTCCTCTCCTCCCCCCCCATTTGCCATTGAAGTTGCGTTCAATAAAACCCATCGCCCGAGAGCGTCTGTTCGCATGTTCTCAGCAGTACAATGGGCAGAGGACTGCAGTGTGCAGAGGCTCAGCCAGCCTCACGCAGACAATGAGGGGGTGGGAGCGGGGCGGGG
>JAYKAV010002833.1:213641-236712 GCA_035582835.1 Phoebastria nigripes
TTTTATTTTATTTTATTTTATTTTATTTTATTTTATTTTATTTTATTTTTCCCCCACCTGCCGGCCCCCACTACTAATTGTAATCACAAAAGGCAAATGGGAAGGGACTGGGGGAGCAGGGCTGTGGTTCACTGGGGTCACGGTCTCCATCAGTCATTCTCCCAGCCTGTTGCTGGGTAAAAGCCCAGCTCCGTGGTTTATCAAAACGACTGCGCAGTAAAAGCCTCTTCACCCAAAAAAAAAAAAAAAGAAAAAAAAGCTGTTTCAACTGACTCAAAAAGCATGAACTTCCCATTGCCGTCCATGGGAGACTTTCCGTTGACTTCTCTAGGCGCGGAAGGGAAAACAGAGGGTTTGGTGACTCAGGCACAAACCTGGGATCTCTTCCTCTCTCTGACACTGTTGGCAAATCGTTTAGGGCCCGATTCAGCAAGGATTCAGCAAGGGGCCGAACGCTGCCATCCCTGTGCCATTCGATAGGGCACGAGAGGATGCACCACTTGGCAGGACTGAATCTCTAAATGCGCCGTGCCCGAGTTCCCCTCAGCTGTAAAATGTGACGGTGCTAACCCTACGTTGCATGATGGTGGAGAAGCTAATAACTATTAATGCCAGGGAGATGCTTCCAGACCTCTAGATAAAAGGTGCTCAAGGAGGGAAAATTATTATCAACGTGGGCCAAATAGCTACAGGGGATTCAAAATCTGTTTGTATTTGTAGGATGTAACCACTAAGGAGGGAGAGACTGGGACAATGGAGCATGCACAGCACTAATGGAATGAGCGTAGGAAAGAGGATATCTCTGGAGACCCTCAGAAATCATTTCCCAGTGGTAGAATCTGCTTGGGTTGTTTGTTCTTCTTCCCAGATGAGAGCTGCAGTCGTGGACGCTTTTATCACTTACGAACTGGACTAGACGGAGGGCCAGAGAGCATACTGTAGGCACRAGCCTGCATGGCTCTCCAGTGGGTGGGTCTACAGATTTAACAGGTCTCAGCTTCCATTTCTATCTTTCAGAGCTGCGCTTTATACAGAAGAATCTGGACTGGACATTTCAGACCTGTTTTTCAAGCTTATGGGATGCAGGTTTGGCCTCTGGTAGAGATGCAAGGGCATGACTTGGGCATCTTGAGGCTGCAGCTGCAGCAGAAGGGTTGTTCAGGGTGGGCACATCCCTGTCCCATCCTGGGATGGAGCCTTGGGATACGGTTTGGGCTGAGGTGTGGATTTGAAACAGCCCCGTGGTAGCATGTCAACGTTGTGGTTCCTTGAAGCCATTTCACTCGGAGATTCACTTTTTCCAGCTGATTCACATTGCCGGTGCAAGCCCATTTCTTGCCATGGTGATGGTAAAGCTCACTGAGGCTCTACATACTAACRCACAGTGGTCCAGGCTAGAGTCTCCTAATGGGCTCTGAGCCCGGTGGTGCCAGGAGCTGTACAAACACAGGATGTTCCTCTGAGATTAAAACCAAGTTAGACAAGCTGTTTGTTGTCTGTGGTCTGGCAACGCTGAGAGACCTGTGCATTGCTGGGCAAAGCATTGGGCAAGCATGTAAGAGACAGGCAGCATCCATCCCAGCTCCCCTGGAGCGTACATCCTTGCTTACCCACAGTTCCTCGCTTGCGGTGGCATGCACTGCTCCGAAATCGCGATGTCGCCTTTCCTTTGCGCCCTGAGACAGCCCCATTTTGTGCTCTGGGGAGCTGCAGCCTTTCTCACTGAAGACCTGCAGCACACCATGCCCTTTTTTTTTTTCTCTCCTGGACACTTTACTTAGGTTCTTTCTTCCCTCTCATTTTCTCTACCATCAAATGAAAGCCATTCAGACCAAAACGGTTCAGTCTGCTCTTTGTGTCTGGAAAACAGAACACCAAAGACAGCTGGACCTACCCGAGATGGCCACGGCCGTGGCAACAGTGGCTCTTTGTTAGCGCTGTTGTCTCTGCCCCTATCTCCAGTGTCTGGGGCCCTGTCTCTTTAAAGCTTTAGTGTGCTGTGTCAAAGCCAACAGAGAGTTCAGCTTATTAATGGATTCGCTAGGTTAATATCCCAACAGTTTGGGTTTTTTTTTTTCCACCAGCATAATTTAGAAAGGGGGGGAGGGGGAGAGAAAGATAACCCAGTCCCATTTCTGGGGAGGAGGGCACGGCATGGCTCATTGCTTTGGAGAAATGGAGCTGGAATGGTTGGTCGGGGCCACGAGGAGGTGGTGGCCCAGCCCTTCGCCTTCCTGTCTGTATGTACATCTCTCTCTATCTCCTTCTCCTGCGGGGTTCCCTGCATCAAAGCTTCTTCCAGTTCTTATGCTAATGAGGTGCATTAATGCTTAATGACTGTGAACAGGCTTGTTTAATTGCACCTATCTGAGCAGGAGGCACGTTGCTGTATAAGAGGGAACGACCATGTAAGCAGCTGCATGCCCTCCTGGACAGTCTTAATTACATGTAAAACTGATGTGATCTAAACCACCAGGCTGGTGATTAGTTTAGTGAGGCAGGTGGTACTTTGCAATTCAGTGCCTCAGAAACTCTAGAGCAAGTGAGATCAGATTCTTTCGTAGGCTATGGAGGATAAGGCAAGCCCTGATCATCCTTGAATTTGATGTTGGGTGGGGACAAGCACGGCATAGTAGATTAATTTAATTAATTTATTGCAGTTAGTTTGCAAAGACATTATCCGCGAGCGTCTGTGCAGAATACTGAGCAGTCCCATTAATGCAATGCTATTTTGCCTGTAAATCCTCTCCCCCCGCCCCTTACAGGAGGAATGAGCTGCGATGGTCTCAGCTTTCTGCAGTGTTATCTCGCGCTGTTTGAATACGGCTGATTGTCTGAACTACAAAGGGGCCCGGCGCTAATGCAAAGCCATCCCTATTGGCACTAGACCCAGATTAATGACTCTGCATGCATTGCCTTGGCTCTAAACTGGATTTCCCTAAAGCAGCTCACGGCGCTGCTGTCTGCAGTCCCGTATYGGTGCCTCTAGCCGGGCTGCGATTGTTCAGCTGGCGAGAGCAGCGGATCCGGGAGCACCTCCAAGTGCGAAGGCTGTTAAGTAGAGGTGCACAGGTATGAAGGTACCTGTCATCTCGAGCCATCTGCTGCTAATTACCTGGTCTCGCTTCTTGCGATTATTTGTTTTGCTTTTATTCACCGGAGGGGGGATTTTTAAAAAAAAAAAAAAAAAAAAAGCAACCTTTTCTAGAAATCGCTTTGGGCAGGGAAGTAAACCGAATCCAGCAGCATTTTGGGATCAGTTGTGCTCCCAGGACAGGCGTCTCCCAGCACACCGCTGCCTGGGGGCTCGCCCCCCTCCCCATCCCCACACCAGACCCTTCCCCTCGACCTCCTCTCCCTCGAGGGCTTCCTCCCCGTCCCCATCCCCTGAACTCTCTGATCTTCCCYTCTCCCTGCCCACCCGGGCCCCAGCAAAGGCTCTTCCTGACGTTACTCCCACAACAACCACTTCCTTCCCGTCCCGGCAGCCCCTGGCTCCGCAACCGTCCCTGCCCGGCCCTGGCCAGCCCTGGCCCCTCGCTATCTCCCCGAGACCCCTCTTCTGCTTCTCCACTTCCAGCCACCTCTGTTTATTTTGTAAAAGGGCTTATCTCAGACACAGAGGCTCTGTCTGCATGGGGTGAAACCCGCGGCCGCAGGGCCGCCGGGTGGGAGGTGGCTCAGGGCCCCACTCCTGCCATCAAAGCCCTCTCCTGGTGTCCGCAACACCCGCGGGGTTTTGGGGTTAGAAACCCACCATGTGGGACATGTTTTAGCCAACCCGCAGGGGCCAGCTCCCCAAAATTAAGCATCCCCCCAAGCCCGCCACACTTCAGGCTTGTCGGTGGGGAAGGAGGGCCTGGCCATGGCAGCCATCTGCTTGTGGCAAGGCAGGAGCTGGGGAAGAAGCGGGCTGGGTGTGTGGCAGGGGGACGAGAGTGCTGCGGCGTCTTCCTCGGCATCTTCCTCAGTGTCTTCCTCCCAGCCAGCGTGTTTCCTGGCAGGAGAAGGCGCGCGGCCATGGCAGGGGCGGCAGCAGGAGCGCAGCAGCTGAGGAGAGGGGGTGGCAGGGGGAGACGCAAGATGGCGGCTACCCTGAGGGGAGAACAGAGCCCTGTCTGGTTTGGGGTGGGAGCTCTTCCTCCAYGGGAGTGAGCCCTGCTCCAAGGGGCCGCAGCTGCTTGGCTCCCTGTGGGGGAAGACGGAGGCCCCGCCGCCATCTGCCTTTGCCTCGCCCACCCCRTCATGGCTGTTTCCCCTCCTTGTCCCACCGAGGCGCGTTTTGCTGCGCCAACCCTTGGCCTTGTGATGGCCCCAAGGCAGACTTTGGGTGGAAAAGAAGACTTTTCCTCTCAGAAAAGCCACCCTAAGCACAGCCCCTGCCCTGGCGTAACGCCACCACATGAGACCTCGCTGTCCCAGCGGGCATGGCCCCCCGCAGTGCTGTCCCCTCGGGTGGGCTGAGCACCCCAGGACACTCCATCGCTGTTCTGCAGAGAGATGCTGCGAAACYGGAGCCGCCGTGGCAGTGGGGTGCATCTGCCCATGGGGGCTCAGCCCTGCCTYGTCTATGGGCAAAACACCCTCGCGCCGAACCCGAGCCCGAGCGAAACCTTTTTTTAGCACTCCCCTATTTGCCAAGCATACTTCCTTTCTTTTGATTCTTACCACCTACATACAGTCTGACTGCAACGGCAAAAAAAAAAAAAAAGAAAAAAAAAAAGAATTGCAACATTCAGTAGAAGGCTTTTCTGTCTAATGACGTTAAATTTATTAACCAAAACTCCAGCTGCACCAGGCTGGGATCTAATAATATTCAGGCTATGGAGACATCAAGTAGAAAGAAGCTTAAAGCCCTTTTTATTTCACAGTAAAACTGTCAGTAAATAACTGGATTGTCTTGAGACTGAGAAAATGGGGATTTATCTTCCTGAACATGAAAAGTGTGCTTATTTTTTTTTATCAGCTTCAAAAAGCCCCAGCAACCTTGATTTTCCTTCCACACCGTTCTCAGCATCTCTGCCAAGCCCCAAAACCACACAAATCAAGAGACAGGCTCTAAAGATATTTTTAATTAAATTAATTCCTTTTCCTTCCTTCCCCATTTCTCCCTTGTCCCCTCCTCCATCCTCTCTTTCTCTCTCCCTGTGTCCCCAGCTAATGACTTCTAAGCACTGTGACATTTCAGCACTGGCTGTCACTAACACCACACCTCCGTGCTGGTTATAAATTGGGCACAGAGACATAAAATTCCCCGCAGAAGGTCCCTGTTTGATGATATTCTCCGAGGTAAATCTCCAATAGCTCCCTGTTTTCTTTAATAACGCTAATAGGCATAGATTAATTAAACTGTTATATTACTTCCTTCTTTCTACCAGCACCAGTTAGAAATCTTATTACCTGCTCCTCTCCGCTTGCCTTTTCCCCAAGGTGGTTATATTCCAACCAGTTACCAAGGTTTCTCAGAGGCTGTAGCACAAGGTGAAACGGCAGACATCGTCTCCGCGAGGCCAGATCCTGCCACCAGCCCTTGGCTCCGAAACCCCACCGACCTCGGCAGAGTCCGGGTGGGCGTAAGCGGGGTCAGGATTAAGCCCCGTTTGTCTGAAGAGGTTCTGTCTTGAAAGCAACAGCGGGGCTATTGTTGAGTCTGGATGCCCCCTCTAAAAGGGACCACAGCTGTAGGAAAGGGAATTGTATACATCCATCAACTCCTCCAGGGCCCCAGGATGTATTAGTTAAGATTGCGGGATAGCATGTCTCGGCTCCACTGAAGGGGTCCTTTGAATGACATGTTGGATATACTGTTGCACATCTGGCCGCTGTATTATTGAATTGCTCTACGGTTGCATTTTCCAGACCACGGGAATGTGTCGGTCCTTGGCGGGGGGATGAAGGGGACAACATGTGGGAAAATTAGAGGGACACATCCCGTGGGGTGGGGTGGGTTTGGATGGAGCCGCGTGGTGGAGGCGGAGAGGGAAGGGGGGGGAGCAAGGCAATGCTTTCACACAAAATGCCGTGTTGCCATTTGAAATCCACTCCAGAGCTTCCTGCTCTAATTAAATTTGTCACCATCGTTACTATAATGCCTGCCATTCCTCCGGTGCTTTTTTGTTCTCAGGAATCCCAAAACACGACAGAGGCAAGGGTAGAATCTCCAGGTCCTCCGTGTTTCCTCTGCGGGAGCTTTTTCTRAGCAAAACGGGGAAAGTGCAGTTGTAGGAGCTGCTTTGGGGCAGGAGCACAGCCGCTTCTGGTTCGGGGACACCTGAGCAAGGGACACTGAGGCCGGGGGATCTGGGCAGCTCTTGCACTCACACATAAGGTGTCTTCTGGGACCACTCATTTGCACAAGCTTGGGGAAGCACCCCGGGAAGGCCTGTAGCAGCAAAGACCCTTCTTGGGCTCTCACTTGTCTCATCCCACTTGCAGCCCCTCCGGACCCACATGGGAGCCCAGCATCCCCACAGCCACTGTTGCACCTCCGCTCTTGGCACCAGGTACGGCCAGCCAGCCACCGCCAGCCTGCCACGAGGTGCCGCGTACGGCTGCTCCGCGCTGCGCTGGGGCGGGAGGAATTCACTAATTACTCGTGGCTCTTAATATGGCCCCTGAACGCTGCCAGAGTGGCGTGAAGGGCTCAAAGCAGGAGACACAACCTGCTCCATCGTGTCTTCTGTGTCAGCTTGCAACGAACTGAATGCAAAAAGGCTGTCTGAGCTGCAAACAGCGGAGCCCTTGGAAATTTAAAGGTGCAGAGCACAGAAAACAAAGRCGAGGCGATCGCACTGCTGAATATTCATCCCGGCATCTGATCCTGCCAGGAGCAAAGCCCGCACAGCTCCTATGAAAGCTGATGGGAGGGAACCTTGGTCTGAACCTCATCTTGGGCTCCAGCCCAAATCTGAGGGGGGAGGGCAAATTAGTCCTTAATGCACATATATCTTAGACTAAAACCTGATAAGGGAACTCTCCTATGTTAATTTACCTGAGTTATTTACTATACTGATTGCTGAAGGTACTCTGATTAGCGCATGAAATATTTCTATACCTTCGGTCTGATTAACCCATATCTGCAAAATAAATATTTGTCTCATTATAGTTACGCGATCATGCAATCAAAGACCCTGTCATAATGGGAAAGGGAGAGAGTATCCGTGTGGAAAAGGCAGGGAATGGCGACACAGAACGAGTGTCTCACAGAAGTGAGAGCAGGGAGATGGAAAGCGGGGGCACAGCTGGAGGGGGAGACTTAGTGGTCACAGCCTCCGGCCGGAGGGGTTGAAATGCCGGGGAGGGCACGATTCTCTTCCCATTTCACCGGTGCTAATTGGGACTAATTCCGTTTGACTCAGCAGCGTTGCGCCAGTCCCAGCGAGAGGAGGGTCAGACCTTGGGAATGACAGGGGTGAGTCCCAGCAGGCTGCCAGCCTCCAGCTTTTTTGAAACAGAAGCAGGGAGTTCCCGGCAGCACGGTGCGTGTGCCAGTCTCCCAGACGAGCTCTTAAAATAGCCCAGCGCACCAGGCTGTGGCACCGGGGGAGAGCGCAGAGGATGAAGTGTTCAGTCTTTCTGGCCCAGATCCGGGGAGAGGGGGGGTTGGCAGCTCCCTGCCCAAGGCGAAGGTGGCTTAAAATGCGGTCTGKGGAGGAGGGCAGTCGGCACCCCGCGACCAGGTGGCAGGGAGCAGAGGAGGTGGCAGCCGGTGATGCCGGCACTGCCATGCATGCTGGACATCCTCCCTCGGCGAGGGGAGCTGTAAGTCGTCTGGAGGAGAGGATCCCCCCTCTGCCGTTACAGGGCTGTTTTGCATATGCTCTGTTAGGAAAAGAGAGGAGTTTTATTGTGGCTGTACAGAAGAGCTAAGTCAAGAGGTTGCTTTATGGCTCGCGGGTCCTGGCGTAGAGAGGAAAGCGTCCCAGATGCAGCATATAGTCAGCCTGGCAGCGTTGTATAGCACTGCTGCATCGCGGAGCGGCTGCGAGCACTGCTCTGCAAAAGAGCTGAAGTCATTTTTCTTCTAAGGGCAGGGGGTAGTGGGGAGGAAATATGAAGGCAGCCCTGTTGCTAAGGAAATCTGCTCTTTGTATGGTTGTACATTTAGGTAATGCTAATGAAAGGCCATATAGTAGCGAGGTGCAGATGTCAGCACTGTGCACTCCTGGATATTTGATTAGCATTTCTTTGACTTTGCCTCCTCTAACAGAAATACCTGAGTACATGGATATTAGGAAAATAAAATTCCCCTTCTCCTCTGCCAACAGCCCAACAGCACACGTTACGCAGAGAAAGGAAAAGCCTTACCAAAATAAGACACTCCATAATGAATGTGTTTTCCCCCCACACGCACCCTGGAGAGGATGAGAGCAAACATGTGATGAGAACAGAAATAGTCACATCACTTAATGCATTGCTGGACGGTACCCAGCCGGCACAGTGATGAACCTGGCGTAAGACCTGATAGCAGCAAACCAGCATAGCATCCTATTTAATGGCTGGTGGCCCACAGATGTTTTAAACCTCGAGACTGCATCTCTCAGAGGTTTCCCTTTTGACTCGAGCATCAGCAAGCTGCTTTTGGAAGCAAAGGCTGCGGATGCTCTATCCAGGGACCCAGCGCATCTGCGGATTAGCTGGTGCGTGCGTACGTGCGTGGCGTCCGAGCCCGGATCCGGTGATCTGGCTTACGAAGCGGGAGAGGACCCACGCTGCTGCTACAGAGTGCCGTGTCCTGCTCTYGAGCATCGCTGGAAGAATGAGTCAGCCGTTTCCCTTCGCGTGGGGGTCGAGTGGATGCCCCGTCTGAGTGTCACTAATAAAAGCACCCAGAAATGTAACCGCTCTGTGCTTGCATGTCATGCTTGCGACTGTCTTAAAGACCAGCTGCTCTGCGTGAGACTTCCAGAGAGCGAGAGCACTTGAATGAAGCCCTTATATCTCTCTCTTTTTCTTTAGCTTTTTTTTTTTTTGCCACACAGTGCAATGTGGGCTCTGGTCCTCCTCGCCTTTTGCTCTTGCTCCCTGGGGCAGCCCACTGTGTCTCAGAGGCGTGAGGAGTGAGTCCTCCCGGGAGTCCTCCAACTCCTGCGAGGAATGGCCCCTCGGGGGCTAAATCCAGCAGCAGGGCCCCGAGGTGGCAGAGACGTCCGTGCGGCAACGCCGAGCGTCTCTCCTCGATGACAGCAGCGCCTGGGACGGAGGTTTGCACGCCTTTTGGTGTGGCAGCCGGCCGGGGACGCCTCCCTCCCTGCCCGCCCTGCCAGCACCTGCCCCTCCCTCTCGCCGTTGTGCAACATCCCAAGGGCAATTACAGCAGCGCTTACGTGGAGGAGTGATATTGGGAAAGTATTTAGTCATTTTTAACTGTTCTGCTGGCGGCTCCCCTCCCTTAAGGTGGTTCCTATTTCTTCTTCTGCCTCTCCCAGCGTGTCGTGGCAACTCCTCGCGGCAGCCTCTGGCCCGGCGACCCTTCTTGGTGCATCYTTGGGTACCGAGGGCTCCTCTTGGCGAGGGGGAGCCCATGCTCCCACAGAAGAGCCACATTCCCATCGGATGACTCTTTTCCTTTCCTTTCCCATCCCTCCCGTGCTTACTACATTAATTTTAAAGCTTCTGCGCCTTGACAGCAATGGCGGGGGGGATGGTTTTGAAAGTAAAAGTAAGAGGCAGGAGGATGCAGAGCTTCTCCTGCTCTCAGAGGCTTCTGGTCACTTCTCCATCTCCATCCCTAAAGTGATTTTCCCTGGGCCCAGTGTAAACAAGGCAATCCGTTACGGCAGTTTGAGCGTTACTCCACAAACACGCCGTCAGCCCCTGCCCCCACTGCAGGCTCTCTCCGCTCCTTCTCTTCCTGCCGCCGTGCCGCGCGGCGAGCGTTGGCGTGGCGYGGGGGTTACCGGGCACTCATCCGCGTGCGGGAGCAACCTCTGAGCATTGGCGGGCGAGGAAGGCTCCAGTGGGAACTGGAGTCGAGTCTGCAACAGCCCTGTCGCTGCGCTGCTCGGTCACYCCAGTTCGGAGGGGCGATTGCAAGATTGAGGAGCGTTCAGGGAAGTTTAGGGACACTGATGCGCTCCCAAGGAGGGACATGGAAAAGTCTGGGTATTGTTTACCCTAGAAAGATGGTGAAAAGAAGAGGCTGTGGTAAAAGAAGATAAGCTCACRTGCGCACAAAAACAACACTAAAAAATACATGATTAAAGTTACAAAGTCAGGAGCTGAGCGCGTAAGAAATCCCAGTATTAAAGACACCTGAGCGGCTTACGTCCGGCAGAGTGGCGTGCATTCGTTAGGGCGCAGTCTTAATTCTATGGTCACAAACTATTTCTTGGGCAGGGGCTCTGCCTCAGGGATCGTGTGGGATGGATGGAGCTTCGTTAAAAGCAGCGCTCAGTGTCCAGTATATGGCTGTCCCACTGCTATTCAGTGTGCAACCATCGTGCAAATCCTGCTTGGAAGACAAAACTGTCTGTTCCTCCTGGACTATCCTGAAGTGCGAAACGCTGTCTGCTCTCACCCCTTGCTTTCCCTTCCTTCCCTCTGTCCCTTCCACCTCCATGCTGCTCGGTGGTTGGCAGGGGGGATTAGCAGGACCCCCCCACAGCGATAACCCTTTTGGGGAAGGCTGGCTTTGCCCTGGGACCCCGGCGCAGGAGGGAATACGCTCTGCAGCGCCAGGAGGGCTGATGCAAGTGCAGCCCACATGCTTCACACTGCCAGCATTTGATTTTTCCATCTGTTTTTTGTTTTGGTTCAGTTAAAGCTAGAGAGGAGAGGTGGATTTTGGTGTGAACCTCCTGTCTGTCTGCATGCGGTGTGCGGGACAAAGGCGGCTTAGCATGGAAAGCCCCAGAAGCACCCAGGAGCGGGCTGGGGGACTTGGCAGACGTCATTTCTTCTGAAGCTGCGGGAGAAGCATACATTTAGGAGAAGCAGCCTTGCAGCCTGCTGTATGTATTCACCGTCTGAGAGCAGAGCCAGCCACAGCCTGGAGGGGACAGATGGAGGAATTAAGGACATCTCAGCTGGGCAGTAGGACCAAGAGATGCTTGCAGGGGAGCTGGCTCCCATACCTGAACCACTTTGGAGACAGGGCTGGGAGTTATCACAGCTTTTCTTAGCAAGAGAGCCCTCCACCGGAATAATGTGTTGTGGACATAAAAGGAGATCTGGAGAGGGAATATTTTCACCCTAGAAGCTGCTAGGAACTTGCATTTAGCTGCTAGCAATCTGTTTCAAACTGGGTTTCTGTCCCAGGAAAGAGAAAGCAGAGCAATCTCGCTGCCCTGACCAACTGTAAATTCTTTCCTGGCTTTGCTGGGGAAAAACAATGTGTGCTCAGTGAAAACCTCCCAGAAATCCAGGACATGGGTATTTTATATATGTCAGCCCTTTACGACTTCGGAGAGAGCAGCTGAGGAGACCAGTCAAGTCGATCCCCTGACTTTCATTTACCGACAAGTCAGCGGAGTGTCTGGTGAAGGACGGAGATGCTGGCTCCCTCCCTGAGCCGGGCAGGTCACGGTGACACACGCGTGACCACGGGAGAGAGGCCGAGAAACCGTTTCTGAGAGAAGAGATTCAAGAGGGATGTGTGTAGCAGAGCACACAACGCAAAAGCCATGTTGAAACTTTGCATTTAGATGCCTGCAGCAGCAAACTGGGGAGCTTTCCACGAGGACCGATAGATTTCCCGCCTCACAGCATTTGCTTAAAAAGTATTCATAAATATACCCGCCACTACTAACCATCCTTTTCTGCTGGGAATTGCCATTAGCAGCTAAATTCAGCGTTTTACATATAAAAAGCACTGAGACTTAATTCTGTGCGATGCTTTCTTCAAAGTCCTTGTAGAAGAGACAACTCCAAGCTGGATTTCGGCTAAGAGTTACAGCGAGGTGTTGGGAAGCGGGGACTGTAACGCTGCTCAATGTACGATCATAGCACCCGGGAGGTGCACGTGGTGCGGTCAAGACGAGAGGCCACGAAGGTTGGGGTGCGCTCCCCGAAGACGGACCTGTCAGACCTGTGAGCTGCTGCAGATGGAAGTAGCCTCCATCGAGCGTGTACGAGCAGCRCTCCCTCGGAGGCCAAAAATGGACAGGTTTTCCTGGATGCAGCAAGAAGCGGATCCCTGGCACTGATTATCCCCCGTCGCATTGCAAATCCCTGCTGCAGCACAGAGGGTTGCGTGAGGTGTTCAGCAGCATTTGAACATGGAGGGAGATTTCTGTTCCCTCGGCCGCTCTCTCAGAAGTACCTGGACTTCCCCGGTTGCACCCGTGCCGAAATGAGCCTGGAGCGAAGGTCCCCGTAGAGTTGCTGTTTTGAAAGGGAGATGCAGTCTCATGCTCTGGTCTGCAGACAACTTACCAAACATGGGGAATTAGGATGGGATTTCAGTGGAAGCGGATTATCCCGTTTCTCCCTCCTCTGAGCACATTTCTTCCTCCGAAGCAGCACATGACAGGCAGGGCAGCAGCCGAGGTGGCCAGCGGGGCAGCTCCCATGCATGCTGGAGGGGACCGAGCCAAGAGCTCCAGAGCGTTCCTTGTGTTCCCGGTGCGGCTGGAGCACGAGCGGGGATGGCAGGAGCGGGATGGAGGGGGAGCAGACGGCGGGCACGGAGCTGTGGCGCTGAACGGGCGGCACAAAGCGCTGTCAGAACAGCAGGGGCTCGCGCTGGCGACGGCTGCAAATGGAGATGGAAAGGGCTGGAGAGGAAGGGACGCGACACAGCTGGTCCCCTTCGGCTTTGATCTTGAAAGCAGAGGGGTGTTGGCCACAGAGCAGGCAGGGGGAAAAAGGGGGGTGACTCATAAAAATATTGGTGTTTCCATGAAGATGCAGTTACCTGAGGACAGGAAGGAGGAGGGAACTTCCCTGCAAACGTGGGGGGAGCTGGAAGAAAAAGTCCCACTTGTGTAGAAATTGCCAGCCCGCTTAGGAACACAAAGCTGTTTGCTTTGGAGCCAGTGGGTTGGTTATTTGCTGTGAGTTGCTGGTTATGTGCAGAGCAGAAGGTGGTTTGTGTGCTTGTTGCTTCAGGGCAAAAAAAAAGAGAGGAAAAAAAAAAAGGAAGAGCTGATTTTCTTGGAGGCCTGTGTGGTGGAGATGTCTTTGGAAGAGAAAAGAGAGATCTCCTTCCTGCTGCTGGGTGAGGGAGCGGGTCGAGGGGGATAATCCAACCCCGGGTAGCTGGGGAGAAGTCAAGCGCACCTCAGGATCTTCGTTCGGAGGCTCTGGCCACGGGAGGGCTGAGGTTTCGCCTTCCTGACCACCATGGGGTTTGTGCTGGGGAGAGGGTTGTGGTTTACTCACAGGCACGTAGATTTGCTCTGCGTACCCATCCCTTCCCCTCGCAAGCTGAGAGAGGTGCCCTGTCCTGCACAGGAGGAGACGAGAAGGACGGGTGGACACAGCTGAYGCCTGCCCTGCACCAAAGCAAGCTCAAACTTTCTCTTGCTGCTCCCTCCATGAGCCCTTGGGGGATTCCAGGTCACAGAAGCCTTATATGCAGCATAGGACCAGCTCTAATTTTTATCCTGGAGGCAAAAATCACTGGAAATAATGCTTCATCACTCTGAAGGTCCTGACACCACCCTTAACCACCACATCACGAACCTCCTGTCGCAATTGTGATCTGCGTATGTGTCAAATCTTGCCTCGCAGATAAAAGCTGCTCCGCAGGCACCTTTTGTACTAAAATACGGAGCCTTTAAAATGTGAAAGAAACAACAAAATGTAGGACGCCACACAAAGCTGACCCACTGGGGACTGGGGGAAAAAAAAACCGCAAGAAGGAGGGCTTGACACACAAAAATTGTTTTGTTAACAAAGCATCATTGTTCCACTCTGAATCAGTTTGACTGGAGTGGTAGAAACACCCCATCTGGAGACAGATGGAGAGTTTTCTGGCTAAAGAGACGGCGGGAGGAGGGACGGCTGACAACCCAGCAGATAGCATTGTCTGCTGCTACCTTGGCAATGGAGAGGAGAAAGGGCGGGTGGCAGATTAGGCGTCCCCTTTGCAACCCGCCCGTCGCGCCGGCTCCTTCTGCGCCCTGGGCCCCGCGCCCGGAGGGAGGTGTGCGCCCAGGTTGGCGGCTCGCACCCTGGGATAATCCTCCCTTTCTTCTTRCGGGGCTGGTTGGGTGCTCGCGGGGACCGGTGAGGTGTCTGGGGAGGCTGCGAACCGGTGTGTCCCCCCTCCGGCGTGCTCTCGGTGCACGCCACGCTGGCAGAGCCCAGCTCGGTGTAATGGTACCATGCCGCTTGCGTGCTGTGCCAGGGCTTTGTGTGATGTGGTTTTAGCAGAACTGGGGGACCAAAGTGGAAACAGCTTCACAGAGCGAGCACTGAAGGCTTGCTCCTGCTCTTGCATCGGTTTTGCCACTAACTTCTAGGAGAGCAGGATTTGGGCTGCTGGAAGGAGGCTGAGCAGAAACCAGCACGATCAGAGCTGCAGAGAGTAAAACTGGCGATAGCAGCAAGAGTTAATGCAATGCCGAAACACCCAGGGATGGGACATGCGCAGGGTGCTTGGGTGACCCGGCAGGTCTGCAGGACACGCTTTGAATTGCCCTGGCCACCTTGCTGAGGTTGGGAATGAGTGAGGGGAATCTGTGCTTGAACACCTGGGGCCTCTTAGCTACAGCACACGCTAAACACGAGATGGTTTATGGCAGCAGGCTCCGCTGGCATGGTGTCTGCTGTGCTCCCCGAGAGCTCACCAACAGCCCCTGCTCCCTCTGCTGCCTTCCATGCCTGATGGGAAATTCCGGGGTGGGTTTTGCTCCTGCCAGAGCTTTGAGGGATCGTATCCTGCCCACCCTATCTGAATTCCTGATTACTTGCTAATTGCTTGACACACTCTACTTGCAATGCAAGAGACAGGCTCACATCATCCTCTGTGGTTTGCCAGGGGAGAGTGTGAACCTCTTTTTGACTTGCCTTGAAATAGATGAAAAGCAATAGAGCTCGATATGATTAATGTGAAAACTTCAGCTTGGTTTCCTGCCTTGGCATCCGGGCCTCGGTCATCTTAGCATCACTGTGCCTTGTTTTTTGAGGGTTGGGCGCACGTGGGGGCATCTGAGAGCTGATGGTGTGGGCTGCGGTGGCCTGGGCGCTCCTCTGCAAGGTCTGTCCATAATCCCCAGCCGCCGGAGACGTTTCGGGTTTGTGCAGCAGTCACGGAAGGATTCAGGTGGTTGCCTCGAGGCACTGCTGAGATAATACCTCAAGGGCTCCTATTCAAACCCACTGGGGCCTTTACATTTGCATGCTGGAAATCTATTCAGATGCACCATGGCTTTTCACTGAGCCGAGATGAACAGGCCAGCTTGCCCCACTCGGCTGCAGGCAGGTGGTTGCCCATGCAGAGGGGATCAGGGGACCAGCACGGCTTAGATACAGCCCTGCAAAAAAAATGAAAGTAATAAAGTAAAAGGTGGTTTTGGTTTTTGAGCCTCGGGGCTGCTGATGCAGCAGCACAGCAGCGGCAAGGGGTGTCCTGCTGATGCCCCGGTGTCCCCAGACCCATCCAGCATCTGCCCGTGAGCTTGTGGAGGTGGATGCAATATTGGCTTCCCTGCCTGGCTCACCAGGTTTGCCTCCCGCATCTCCTGCTCTGGGCCGGATCCTGCCTGGTCTGAGCAGCGCTGGGCTGGCCCAGAGGGACGCGGCACGGGGAGGAGCGTGAGGGTGACAGGAAGGTCTGCGTCACATCGTGCTGTTCAGTGCACGAGGTCCCAAAGTGTTTGCATCCATCACGGCATTGCAGGTGACTTTGGGATGAAGTGTGGCCTCAGGGAGGAGAAGTGAAGGGGGTCGCTGAACGCGACTGAACACGCAGGATGGAGTAAAACAGGTCAGATCTATTTACCCGAGCTCTTCTGCAAGGTGTTGTGGTTGTCCCAGAGGGAAGGGACCTGGACTTTGGAGAAGCGGGATGCTTGGACCGCCAGCCCCTGCTTTTGCAGCCATTTGCTTGCCCCGAAAAAGCATTGTTTTGCTGTCTCCAATTTCAGGCCCACTGCGGGCAGGAACCRCACCAGATGCACCATGCTGGCAGGAGAGAGGAGGTGAGACAGGGCAGGCAGGTTCGGCTCATGCCGAATGGCGCAGCGCCCTTGACATGGCTTTCGATGCCAGGAGGCCAGCCGGGGTGCAGACCCTGCCGCCGGGTGCTGGCTGCCCTGGAAGGAGGAGACGGGGCCCGGATTGCTGGTGATGCAGCAAAGCATCCACGAGCAAGGACTCTGACACATGCACGGCRGCAGGTCAGGGTGCTGTTTGCTTTGTCCTACCACTTGGAAAGCAAAGTACTTCCCTGGGGACCCATGTGCCATCCACCCCACCTCCTGCACTGCTGCATCCCCGCCGTCCCCATCCCGGGAGTCCCGGCATCTCGCTGCACGGCTCTGGGCACATGGCGTGAAATCTTTCACCTTGCTTTCCCCTGTGCAGAAAGAGGAGAAAAATCAGCGTGCGAGCTCTCCTGGGGAGCGGGGGAGATGAATTCACCTTGCTGAGAGGCGAGAGAGTCGCTGGGTAAGAGGTGCTGGAATAAGCGCAGAGCGGATTAATCTGCAGCGACTTCGTTGTCGCTAATCGCTGGTGTAAAAGCGCATGGGGAGGTCGGGTGCTTTCGGGTGGCGTTGCGCAGAGGCAGTGCTGCCTGCGCAGGCAGCAGCAGCCGGGTCGCTCCTCTCTCTGCCTCCCAAACGCCTCCTGCGCCGGGCTCTGTGAATCAGCATTTCTGCAGTTGAAATGAGACAGCGGGGAAAGGCGGGAGGCTGTCGGGGCACAGGGAGCCTGGCGGGGAGGAGGATGGGGGGACCTCGTTAAAAAGGGGCAGCCTGTGAGTTGGGGGTGGTCTCATGCGGCGGATCTGCAATCTGCTTCCTCTCGGTTTTTGCTCATTACTGCTGTACACCCCTCGTGCGCGGCTGCCGAGGTAAACAAGCGCTGTGAGCAATGCCTCCCCTTCTCGCTCGTCCCCTCCCCGCCTCCAGCGACGAGGGAATGTGACAAGCTGGCACCGGGAGAAGGCATGAAAGCGATGTGATCCGCTGCGGCTCCTGAGCCGAGAACCTGGGGAGATCCAGTTACAGCAACCGGGTTAGAACAAAAGAGATTTGCCTCCGGGATCAATTCCTCTCCATTTTCCGGGCTGTGCACGTGCGTGTGCGTGCACGCGCGTAACAGCCTCCGTCTCCGGCGGTTAGTGCTGCCGGCTCTGCGGCACGAGCAGCCCGGGGCCCAGCCAAGCACCAGCCGGGCCCTTCTCCGAAGGGCACTGGCACTCCAAAACACTTCTTTTTCCCAAAACGGGGAGAGCAGGGTGGTCCCCTGGGATGGGCCTAGAAATAGAAGGCCAGGCCAGGCTTTGCAATGCTTGAAAACCAGCAGCAAAGCCGGGCAGTTGGCAGCTGCCGGAGCTCCAGCCTGTTCTCTGCCGAGGGCCGACCCGATGCGGGGCTGAGCTCYGGGTCTGGAGCTGAGAGCGCTCACGGTCTCCACGATCTGCATSGATCGCTCCCTGCTCCCCAGGCATTTCGAGGTGACACCTTCTCCCCTCCATCACAAGGCTGGCCAGCGAGCAAAAAACAAACCCCTTAAAAGCCTTTTCTGCGACATAACGGCTGTGCCAACACGGCATTAACTGAGATGCCTTTAACCCGCAGACACAGCCAGGCTGGGGGCACAGTGAGCATTTCACACGTGCCACAGGACCAACTCGAGGAATTAGCGGGGTCCCACACCCTGGGATGCTTATCGCTCGTTTTGGGGGGGATTTGGCTTATTTGGTTTTTTTTTTTTTTTTGGCATATTGCCTTCTCCCAAATGCCGCTGGGGATGAGCTGTGGAGAGCACAGATGTGCATCCCGAGCATACCGCAACGAGGTTCCTGATTTAAGGACTGTGATTAACCTCTTTCCGACAGTTGCTAACCAGGTGCAGAATTGTAACGGGAAGAGGAGAAAGCTCAGTGAAAACAGCCAGTTTTCCTCCGTCACCTGGAAATGCAGACAGATGCCATTTTCTGCCGGGAAATCAGGCAGGGTTTAGGATTTATAAAGGGCGCAGGGACACCCCATTCGTATCACCACTGCCCTGTAGCTGCTCTCTGGAGCTCGTCTCCTCCTTTCTGGCTTGGGATCCTGCAAACAAGGCATCGATGCAGCATGAATCCGGTGCAAGGCGTGCCGGTGTGCAGGATGACGAGCTGCGGAGCGTGCCCCGCTCGAGGCTGTGCATGCAGGGATGCTAACGAGAAACGAGGCAGAAAATCACCCTGGATTTCCTGCCCTTTGTCTCGTGAGTCTGAGCTGGAAAAGCACCATCCCTCCTTGTGCAAAAAAAGCCGTGGCCTCTCCCAGGCATTCCTGCGTGGGATATGTGCAGGAGCCATGACCTGCATGCGTTGCCGTGCACGTGGATTTGCCCGGTCCAGCTTTCCGTGGGAACTTGCTCTTTGGAAAGCCGGGTATCGGGGGGAGAAAAGTGGTTTTCCATGGTTAGGCATGAAAAGGGAGAGCCATTGCGGCTTGTGTTTTGCAGTTAAGGGTTAAACCAGGAGCTGCCAAACTTGCTCATTTTCAGGAGATCTGGCATCTGTGGGACTCAGGGCTCCTCTGCCCAGGACTGTCACTGGCCTCCCAGGTCTGGTTTTTGTGTGTGACACTCACAAGTGCTGTATCTCACCCCAAATACCACGCTGGCATCATGGTCGGTTTTAGATCGACTTCAAAGCTGCCCGCCGGCCGGCCAAGCGCTGCGGTATGTGTGTGTTTTTCGGAGGTGCAAAGGAGCCGGACTCTTACTCCTATTTGAGCCACTGTCTGGTTTTAGGACCCCCCATCCTACCTCCTTCCCTTTCCATCTCCCCATCTCTTAACCACAACCGAATCCTTATATTTTCCCCCGAAGAGGAGGCTGCAGGCTGTATTTCACCAGCGCTCCTAGAAACACTGAGACGTCCCCAGGCAGGGAGCAGCGGTCGCTGGGCTCCAAACACTTTGCAGAGTCAAGAGCTGTCGTGTCCTTTGGGGGAGCAGCAGGGAGAGAGCGGGACGGGGGACTGGGAAAGAGGGGAACCCCCAAAGCGGGCRAGTAGATGGGCTTGGGAAATGTGAAGAGACAGAAAAATTTATTAAAAACAATTAATAGCTGCTACAACCAAGGATTTAAACTGAAACCAAAGCCTTAGGGAGGGAGGAAATGAAGTGGCTTACGATTGTTGTTTTATTGCTTAATTTTTTTTTTTTTAAATATGATATGCTAAATGCAAATAAGCATTCTTACTGAGCAGGAGAGGGAGGGGATGGAAGACATGCCGGGAAAAGTGAGTGGGATCTAGGTTTTGCATCATTCGCTGAATTACTGGCAGGTCTTTTGTAACATCTGTTAAAAATAAAACAAACATTCATTTCCATTTCTCGCTGCCTGAGATGGCTTCTGCAAAAAAATTTCAACCTGTCCAGGAATTCGTCTTGAAAGTTGCCCTCCCTCTCCTCACGCCTCCTCTTCTCCAGGGGAGATTTCCTTCCTGGACTTCCCAGGGACTCCATTAGCCCCACATTAAAGCCTTTTTACTTTGCTCTAAAACTCTCCATCGAAGTAAAAGGAATTCTAATAAACCACTGGGAAGACTCTGCTATTCACTCTTTCCATGGAAACACAGCGCTGCCTCGGAGCAGAGCTCCTCTCGACAGAGCCTGGGTCACGGCAGGAGGAGACCAAGGAGGGATGGAGAGATGGTTTCCATTATAAGAGACCTTTTGAGAGAAATAATCGCTGCTCTCCCACCAAGGAAAGCCTTCGAGACGACGGGGGCCTCGGCACGCCACGGGAGCGGGGCCGGCCTCGGAGGGGGTGGTGGCGTGAAGTGGTCATGTGCCAGGCGCTGAGAAACTCATTAAAACATCTGATTAGCGGAAACGAAGGCGCCCGGGACCAATTCCTCTCTCACGATGGGAGGGATGAGTCCGGGAGGGTGGATGGACCCAATGCTGCGGGCAGAGGCTACACGGGGGGCTTGGGGCTGGGGACGTGGGGTGCGGCGAGGGGACAGGGTCATGGGAGGACATCGGTGGCTCCTCGCCCAGGGCCGTGCTGCACCGGCCGAACATCACACCAGGCAAATACATTTTTCAAGGCCAAAAAAAGCCTCTTTGCTCTGGGAGGGGGTTTCTGGCTGTTCCCTGGGTCCCAGGCAGGAGCTGGTCCGAGGAGGTCAGTGCGATGGCCCCCCTACCTAACGTGACTGCGATATAATTAATTTCAAGCTTCCTCGCAGGCACAATTGTCCCAAGCGTTGCCGCTCCGACACCACGCTGCAAGATGAAGGATTTTTTTTTTTTTTTTTTTTTTTAAGCACAAGGAAGCTCGTTAGAAATAGCCCGAAGGGCAAAGTTAGGAAATGAAAATCCATCGGATCCGCTCGGAGCCGGTGCACAGAGCTTGATGAGAGTTGGGGCAGGGCTGCCTGCTCCCTGCCTGCAAGGAGCCACGAGCACGGGGCGTGCGGCACAGGGTGCGAGGTGTCACCCCGGCCAGGGGACAAGAGCAATCCATTGGGATCATCAGGAGCAGGGCTGGGGGACACTCAGCCAGCAAGAGGGATGAGAGGAAGAGGAATGAGGAAGAGCCAGCTCAGAGCATCCCGCAYAGGTGCCAGGGAGGTCCCTGGGACCCTGGGCCAGCGGAGAACGGCAGGGCCGGGTGGAAGGGGAGGCTGGTGGAGAAAAGCTCATATTTCTCAGCATGGAGGAGGAAGCCTTATCTTTGTAGGTCGCAGTGGTGAGACACTGAGGGAGCCGGAGTGCCTTTGTTTTAGCAGCCCCAGAAATGACATTGCAATGAGTCGTTATTTTTTAGCCCGCCCGGGGTAGGAGGTGGGGGGGTTACTTCCAGGGAAGCTTCCGACTTTGGTCAGCAAGGTGAGCCCTGCTCTCGCGGCGGGGAAGATGGGAAGAGGTTTTTTGATGCCAGTTGTGCTGGGTTTGCGGTAGCTTGGGGTGAGATCTGCTCCGCAGAGGCAGCCGGTGAACGCAAGGGGTACGGGGCCATATCCGCACCCATGGCGGGGGGCTGTGTGCCACACACGGGGATGCTCTGGAGCCGGATTTCACCAAGAGGATGGAGACTTTCCCATATGCACAACTGCGCAGCAGCATCCTCTACAAGCTCGGAAGCCTTAATGAGTAAAGTTAATTGCTGCGATAGGCAATGGTCTCCCACCCAGCTGGTGGTTGGGCTGAGACAGACACGGCCATGTCATGCAAATGGAGGTAATGTGGGTGCTGGCACCTCAGAAGTGCCGAGAAGTCATGAAATCAGCCTTTGTGAACCTGTAAATCGCAGAACTATGAAGCTGCYGGAAAAATCACAGCGTTTAAAAACCAAAGCATTTGGTGGTGATTTAATTTGCATATGGGGCTCTCGGGGGCTTGTGGTTTCAACCTTTCTCCTCGCCACAGTGAGGTCTGGCTTTAAGGAGAGCAGGGCTGAGGTTCTCCTGAAATCACAGGACTCCCAGAGGTGGAGATTTCAAATATACCAGAGCCGTGAAATGACCCGGATAGACCAGATCACTAAATTTATGGCATTGTAGTGTAAAAATAACAAATCCTTTAGTCTTCTCTCAATCCCAGAGGAGAAGCTGGGGGTGATGCCCGTGGGGTATGTCCCACCTTGGCTTTACTAGGGCGGCAGTCGCAGCCAGTGCTGCCAAATGGTGAAGGAGCTCTTCCCTGTGAAGGGCAGGGGAGGTCGGTAGTTATGGGGGATAAATACCGAATCCCCGGAGAGCCGTGAGGTCCTGGCTCGGTTTACCATCCCGCAGAGAGGCACCTGTGAAGTCGGAGGTGGCTGGGAGCATGCTGTGGTGTATTAGCTACAAACAGGCAGGCTGGGGCTGGGGATGGGGATGAGGATGAGGATGAGGATGGGGATGAGGATGAGGGGAAAGGGGACGGGGGAGATGAGAGCAAGTGGTCTGCTTTGGCAGATGCTGGGTCCCCTTATGACGTTTGGTCTCTTTTGCAGCTTGATGCCTGCTATCTCGAGTAATTAACAGGGAAAAGAGAGGGCCTGGTTATCCATCCTTCAAGAGCAAAGGGTTGAATTGAAAGGCAGCACCTTGGAAGTGGGATCAAATAGCTCTCCAGCCGCCTGCGTGCGGCTTGGAAACTTGCTGCCGTGCTGCGTTATCAAGCTTTAGTTCAATTAAAGAGAGGCTCAGAGTGGAGTCGTGGGAGGAGGCAGGGCTGGGTGTTTGCACCCTTCGGGCAGGAGCCAGTGCGCACGGAGCTGCACGGCAGTGACCCCGGCCAGCCCACGCGGGCACCGCTGGCAGCAGGACGCGGGCGTCCCGCTGTGCCAGGGCCACCAAAGCCCTCCCCGGCAGGCAGTGCTATGCATCTCTTCACGAGGGGACCAGCTCCCCCTCCTCGCCTCTGCGCTGGGTTTTATTCACCCCTTGGAAAAAGCAGTGTGCGGGGAAGGATTGCTCTTTGTTACCGTCTCCCTTTCCCCCCCTCCTAAAATAAACTGCCCAAAAGCAATCACTCCCAGCAATGAGCTACCGTCAGCTCACCGTGCACCTAAATCCCCGCAGATGCATGGTGCTGGGAGCCCGCGCGCCTGTATTTTTCCTGCCGGTCCCTGCCTGGGCTGCAGCTGGCTACGGCGCGCAGAAAACTGCAGGTGTGATTTGTTCATTTGCCTCCACCCCCCCTGCGCTGCCTCCCTCTTGCTTTGCTTCCCCACTGCCGCGCGAGCCCACCTAGCTCATCCCACCCAGCTCATCGCAGCGGCGAGACCTGCAGCCCACCCCGCGCCGACTCCGGCATCTCCCCGGTGCAGCGCTGGGATCGCTGGGGCTGGCGTGTGTGTGTGTGCGGGGAGGGGAGGGGGGGTTAATCTGATCCTACGAGGCTGGAAGAGGAGAAAAAAAATCAAAACTATAAAGAAGGCAGCAGCCTCCTCCTTTTCCCTCTCCCCCGCTCCAGAGGATTAAGCCTACAAAAAAAAAAAAAAAAAAAAAAAAGCGCTTTCT
>JAYKAV010002833.1:237588-265939 GCA_035582835.1 Phoebastria nigripes
GTACGTACGTGTGTGTGTGTGTGTGTGTCCATGTGTCCGTGTGTCCTATTTGCAGCAGCGGCGGAGGACGGGGGGGGGGAGTGTTTTGCTTTTCTGGAAGTAATAAAGAAATTTGCAACCGGTCCAAAAATCCTCCTGACTTGCCGATTGATGGGTGTCTGAACAAAGATACAGCTGAGACTTGGAATATTTGTGTGTGTAAGGGATGGATTCATTTTGCTTGTCCTGACTCCTACTTTTCCAAAGTTAAAATAATAACGGGCACGAGGCTGCGAAAGCCTCTGCAGAGTGAAGTCTTCTGGGGGAGGCTTATTTAATTTAGGAGTTATCGATGTGCATGGTTTTATACTTATAAAAGTTGCGGCGGTGCCGTGGTCGGGCGCCTGGCTATCCTTGCCGTTGTCTGCACGTGAGAACGCTGACTTGATGGATTTTCTTTCTTTTATTCGGTGGCTGGCAGGGCAGGAAAAAATGGATCTAGCAGATAACCCATGGAATCGTGGGGTTTGCACATCTGGCTGTGCCTTTGGAAAGCCCCTCGGTGGGACTTTCACCTCCCGCTCCCTTTCTCCCACAGCAAATTTTTGCCCCCAAAAATCCTCCATTGACATTAATAAACAAACAAACCAGGGAATAACCGAGGAGCCCGGCGAGGGGGCTCGGAGCCTGCTGCCGGGGGGGGCCCGTGTGCTTTTGTTTTAAATAACGAAACGGCGATGATTGAAAACATATGAATAGGATGCAATGCAGAGCGGGTGTGTTACGGGGAGCAGGGGGGGGAAGAGCTGGAAAACTGCTTATACGACAGAAGCGGAGCTTGAATGAGTGTGGTGAGATGAAAGGCGAGGGGTTCGTCCCTCGCCCGGCTGCGGGGCTGCAGTCGGGGGGGGGGGGGCGATTCCCAAAGGCAGAGGAATGATCTTGGGGTGGGGAAACTCGCTGGGGAAAAAAAAAACCAAACTGAAGTGAAGTATGTGATTATATCCCATCCAACTTTGCCGGCTGCGGCGTTAACGGAGCTAATTGTACTCAAAAATAATAAAATCAGAGGAAAATACGTCTGTGCGTGGAGGGGGGAGATGTGTGGGGAGCAGAAGCGGGTCCCGAAACCCCGTCGGCCCCCCGAAAGCGCCGCCGAGGTGGGTGATATTGAGGCGGTATCCGAACGTGGCCGGATTGTGTTTATTTGGGTGGAAATAAAGATCGAGCAACTGCCCTGGAGAGGGCTGTAATCCCCCCGGGAACAGCTCCGAAACCACGCCGGTGCTGCCCTTTGCTGCCTGCCCTTCTCTGCCTGCCCTGCCTGGCCTTGCTTTTGTGTTTGTTTGCTTCCAAGGAAGGGGGGAAGAAGGGAGCCGGGGGGGGCCGCGAAGGCGGGGAGAAGCCGTGAGGGCGGAGAGCCGATTTAAATTGGACTTAATGGATTCCCAGGGCAGCTCTTTTAGATGAAAGTCAAAATAAGAGCCAAAGTGAATCTCAGCAGACCTGTCTGTTGCATTAGAGATGCAGCCTTCCTCTCCCTCCCTCCCTTTTTTCTTTAAAAGAGAGGGGGAAAAAAGTGTTATCCGTACAGAAGACGGCATGGAGTTTCTCATTCCTATAATGAGAGCTCTAATTGAAGAACTTGCAGCCTCTTGGGAGAGTCTTTACTGATCGCTGCTTTTGTTATTCATGCCGCGCTCTGTTTTCTTGGGGTTTTTGGAGGGGCTGGCGCAAGTCTGGCTGTGCTGGGGCCGGGGTGCGATGCTGTGTCCCCCCCAAGCTGGCTTTCTGGGCTGCCGGCAGGTAAGAGCCCCTGGTCCCTGCTGGGGCAGCCGTGCCGGGCTCCCCCGGGGAGGCTGRGCGGCTGCTGCTGGCTGTGCCGTGCTCGAGGAGGAGATGTGCAGCTAAAACCCCCCCGGGAGCCGGCGGGATGAGACGCTGCAGTCTGGCTGCGGGTGGCTCTCGTCCTCGCAGGACCCCTTGCGCTGTGGGATGGATCCTGCCCGGCACGGCGAGTGGGGATGGCCGGTGGTGAGGGTGCAAAGCAGGGTTTGTGCCTCCTGCCTGGGCTTGCTGCAATAGCGGGGAACCCCACATGGCTGCGGGGTGCCGTGGGGTGCCGTGGGGTGCCACAAGCCCACTTGGTGCAGAGGGCACGATGCAGCCCCGCCGTCACGGCTCTCCTGGCCCACAGGGGTCCAGGCTGGCTCTCTGCAGCCGGAGTGTCCCCTGGAGGGGACAGGCATTGTGCCAAAGCCACATGGATCCTCTGCCCGCCCAGGGTGCGGAGTGGGACACGGCCACCGAGCCGGCAGGTCCTGTGCTGGGCAGGAGAGGTGAGGTTCCCCCCTCTCCTGCCTTTTCCATTGCCCAGCAATTTGGGATGGGGATGGGCAGGGGGACCGGCAGATGGGGCTCCCCCCCACGGGGGTCTCGTCACCCCTACTCCCTCTCCCAGGCCCCCTTGGGTGGCCAGTGTCTCTGTAACCACGGGGAGGTGGTGGCTGTCCCCAAGCCCCGTGTCCCCACGTGGTCCCACGGCAATGCTGCRTGTGGCAGCAGACTGGTTTGGTGCAGCCAAAAGCTCCTGGGGGGCAGGTCCCTATTGCCCCCATGTCCCTCTCCCAGCCCTGGACATCTTTTGCAGCTGCACTTGAGCTCTACGTGGATGAAAACAAGAGCCACGAGCCCTGGGGATGCTCTCGGTGGCATTTGGTGGCTGCGGGGCTGAGTCTGACCAGGGAACAGGATGTGTGAGCAGGAGGCTTAGCACGGAGGCAAAGCAGTTAACCTGGACATCTGATCTCCCCGACAATTGTGTATTGACCCTGACAGCGATGCATCAGGAGCACAGACTCTCCATCATCAATCCCTCTCCTCCCATCACCAGGTGTCGACACTGGCAGTCGTGGAGCTGGCTTTAATTTCAGGCCTCTGGCTCCAGCGCATAACACTTAGCCGTCATCCCGAGGTGCCACCAGGCTTTGCAAACACCTCCGCGGGCAGGTTGCCATCCCCATTTTGTGGCAGGGATGGCACTTGCTGGCAGTGGCTGGCTGAGCCAGGGATGGGCTCGTGGAGGACCCAGGACCATCGGGCAGGGTGGCCTCCTGAGATGGCATCGCAGCCTTTGGTGGAGGACCCAGGGGGGCACCCAGGGAGCTCCTGCTTTGCCAGTCTTTGCTAGGAAAACCCTCTGGTCTGGTCCCCCCGTGCTGTCGGTGCCGAGCAGCAGAGGATGCACCCAGGCTGGGGAGTCCCGGTCCTTCTGCAGCCTTTGCCGGGTGACCTCGTCTGGCCAGGATGCCTCTCACCCTCCCTGCCTCCAAAATGGCCATGGCCAAATCCGATGGGCACGCGATCGTGTGTGTGTGCCACCCCACAGAGACCTGGTGGGGAGGGTGGTGTTTTTCTTGGGTACCTTGATTTTGGGCAGGATGAAGCCACTGGCGGGGGCCGGCTGGCACGCCGCCTCTCCTCCTTCCCAGCATCTTGAGATTTCCGAGATGTACGCAGCCAAGCTGAGGCTGAAAAAGCTGCTTGTGGTTCAAGAGCATCTCCTCGACGGAGGAGAGAGGAAGGCTTTTCATTCCTCCCTTTCTTTTGGAGCTAGCTGAGCTCCCCTCACCGGTGCAGGGGCTCTTCCCGCTCCCCCCTGCAAGGGAACGTTAAAAGCCAGGGCCAGCRGATATCTTGACACCCCGTCAATCTGAGCCTTTTACAGCAGCAGTCTCTGAAGGCAGGCACTCTGCTGCACAGAAGAAAACAAGTGAGAAGAGGGGGGGAGGCGAGAGCAAGCCTTTGCAGCCGGCAATCGATAATTGTAGTGTCAGTCACTGCCTAGGAAGTTCCCGCATCCCCACTGTCGCTGGCGGGGGGGGGGGGAGAAGGGGAGGGCGAGAGCTCGGCTCTGCCCCGCGCAGCATCGGGCACGGGGCAGGGAGCGATCACGGAGGGCGAGAACCCGGCCCGAGCAGGAGCCTCCCGCTGCATTACTCACCACTTGATGTAGCTTGAACCTTTCAACTCCCTCCCTTTGGGGATGGAGTGGGCTGGGCAGAAGGTGTCAACAGAGCAAGGGGAAAATGCTCTGCTTTCTTAGGTTTGAGGTTTTTTTTTTTTTCCCCTTTCCTTCTTTTTTTTCCTTCCCCACCCCGCTCCGTGTGCATTTTGGGCTCTAATATTCTCCAAAAAATATAAAAGAAACCCCCCAAAAACCCAACCCAGCTCCCCCTCGCGTGTGTATCCGTCTTAGCAAAAGCCAAGGCAAAAGATCAAGGAATTCTTCCTTTTGTGCGGCTTTCAAGACCAAAGATGCGCCRGTGAAAAGGGGAGGCTCAGAGTACCAGGCACACACAAGTGCTAAAGGAGAGGCTTCCCTTTTGTCTCCAAGGCGATCAGCCGGCGAAGGGATCCACAAATTAATTAAAAATTGCTCTGTCTTGATTGAGTTATTCCTGCTTCCATCCCACCTGCCTATCAAAAGACTGGGAATGGCAGGAGGAAATTCCTATTTCTTTCCCAAACAGCTCAGACACGTACTACGGACCGTCTCGCTCGCCTTTTATCCCAGGCAGCAAAGGAAATAAAAAAAGGAAGGGCTGGCGTGGTATCCAAAGAGATCTCTCCCGGAGGATGCGTCCCTCTCCTGTGCTAACAAATGCTGYGGTATTTGGATGATTCGGAAGAAAAATGAACAGATTTACATGTCACGCATGGGCCAAATTGTGGTTGTAACTCCATGAAGCTGATGGAGATCCATCGGAGATTAATTTGGCCCAAGGTCTGGTGCTTGCTCCGCAGGGAATAGGCTGGATCTCTGCCTTGGTTGAAACAAGAGTTATTCAAATGGGTTTGTTGTGGCTGCACTATGCCCAAGTGGTAGAGCCGAGCAAAAATCCCAACTGGTTGTCTCCCTTGTGCCAAAGCACCATAAATACRCCTCGATCTGTCAAGTCGTGCACAATCTCTACCGCGTTTACCACCGAGAACATTTTAAGGGGGTAGATTTATACGTAGGGGCTGTGCAGAAGTCTCCCTGTGTGCTTTGCTAAGAGGCTTGAACTCCGTCCCAGCATCCTGATGCGGGGAAGCCTTTCTCTCCTCCTGTTTATGGGATTTCCACCCAAACCGAGCCTGCGTCAGGGCCGAGCTCAGCCCCAGCCCAAGAGAGCCCRGCTCCGCGTTGCCGGCTCAGCTCGTGCCTGTGCAGGGCTCGGGCTCCGTTCTGGTTTGGGGGAGCATCATCAGTCAGTGCCTCCGAGCTGGATTCGGGGGGTTGGTTTGCTGCTTTGCAGTCAGACCTTGCTTCCTCCGCTTTATTGTCGTCTCCGCTCTTAGTCACCACTCGATGCCTCACCAGGGGACACTGCTCCTGCTGCATTTATGGCAGCTACTAAAACTGGCATTCGGGGCTTGTGCTCCAACGAGGAGGGACTCTGAGCATCAGGGAGGCTCTGCCCAGCTCCATTACAGTCCTCGACATCAGGTGGGGCGTGCAGAGGAGCTGCAGGGCAGGTCGGTCACCGGATGGGTCCCCTGGGCTGGGGACAGACCTCTGGCTCCGCTGGGTCCCATCCAGCTTGTGCCAGGAGKGGATACAGGAGCAGTGCTGGAAAGGAGAGGCACTGGCCACGTTCTCAGGTGGAGATGGCCAGCACGTAAATGAAAATCAGATGCTCGATAAAGTAGGAAAGAATAATTAAAAACGTTCACGGCTGCTGGCTCGCAAAGGCGTGGGCACTCACTGATCCAGCGAGGCACGGCCGTCCCCCCCCAAACACCGCGTCCTTCAGCTTGGCTGTCGCTGGGTAAACCCCCTGCACTGCCTCGTCCTGTGATAGCGTGTCCTTCACCATGCCTGTCGCTATATGATCTATAGAACAAGGCTGGCTTGTTCATACCACCGCCTTTCACCAGGCTGGCGACTGGATTCTCCGGAGGAGACTCTAGTCCTATCATAGCATGTCCTTCACCGTGACTGCTGCTGCACGAGAGGCACGGCGGCGCGGGGCTCTAATACCTTGTAATTCACTGTGACTGCTGTGGCAGGACCTGCACCGTGCTGCGCTGCGGCAGCCCTTCAGACCCTTTGGCTTTTGCATCTGCTCTCTGGCTTCAGAGCAAGGGCTGGGTGGGAGGGGACACGTGGTGGGGGGACCTTGGAGGTACCCTGGGCTCGGAGCCTGCTCCCCAGCTCCCGGCGGGCACGGGGAGGGTGCAGAGCATCCCTGGGGCACGGTCCCATCSTGCCTCCTGCGTGGTTTGCAGGGTGAGGTCCCCATGGGGAGGGGGTGCTGGGGACCAGACCCTGCCTGGGGCAGGGGAGAAATCCCCGTCCAAGTGTGCCAGGGTGAGAAATGGCCCTTAGATGCAAGAAAAGCATCCTTCCTCTGGGTGGTTCTCGGGCAGCGTAATAAATATCAAAAGCCCAGCGCGCACAAAGGAGAAGGGGACATTTGGCTACCGAGCGCGTTTGTTCCAGGACCTGATTTACTTTGAAGACTTAAAGGGTTCTCCGATGCTTCCCTCTTTGCTGGTTAACCCTGTTCCTTTGCCAGTTAAATAGAAATGCAGTCACCGTCAATAAAGCCCTTCTGGAGGCTCCTCTGTGGACATTTGCCGTGCCATTCTCCTCCCCAGGTGCTCCYGTGCAGAAGTGCCGCACTGGACATCGCTCCCTCTTCCACCGATCTGTTTTAGCTCCTCCACGGGCAGAAGGCGGCTGTACCCGTGAGCTTTTGCTGCCGTGATAAAGCGAGGGTCCCACAAGGGGCGAGGGTTTGCTGGCCAGGTGATGGAGATCCCCAGTGCTCACCGCTTCCCCTCCGTGCAGCGGGGAGCCAGGAACCGGATTTGGGGCTGGTGCTTTGTGTCGCTGGGTTTTCTTTGCAGGGGAGGTGATGCAAAGCCACGCCGGGAGGCTGGAGCCTACAGGAAGAGCAAGGATGAAGGAGAATATCCTCGGAGGGCTCCCGGACTGGGAGAAGGGCACGTTCAGTGGCGAGACGGGTGAGGGGGCAGATTTTCGGAGCTGGTGCTTCCCTGCAGCACGATGCTGAGCAACGAGTACCGGTGTGCGGCATTGCCGGCGGAGCCGTCAGCCTGCTGATGGGAGCCCGCACTCCAGTTTTCCGAAAGACGGGGGTTGACGTCTCCCATTTTGCTCCCGTGCAAATTGGGAGCGACGCCGCTGYGCCTGCTTGGACTGGGGAAGGAGAAATTTGGCCCAGTGGCTTTTCTTCCTCCCACTTCCCCCAGCAGCCTGGGCTACATATCTGCAAACAGCTGTAAGAAGAGCAGAGATCATTAGCTGGAAGGATCAGATGAGATAGTTTCTTAAAAGGATTGTCTGATTTCTCTATTGATCAGCCTGATTTAAAAAGGGGAGTTGGGTCAGAGGGCATAAATTATCATTGAAGGAGGGGTGAAGGCCTCAAAGGCTGTGCTGCACTTAGCTGCAGTGCTGAGGAATGTGTCTCTCGGTAGGGACGTGCATAGCTGAGTGCCGTGGCCGCCGGCCAAGTTGGGTCTCCTCTACGCTGAACTGGGAACCGAGTCAAGGGAAGTGCATTTAAACTTGGTTAAAGAGCCTCTCTCCGCCAAACTGGTTTCTGCAGCCCCCTCTGGTATTGCCGGGGGGGGTGTTTGGGGTCACAGGGGGAAGGGGTGCAATGCATGGCCCCGCTTGAAGTTTGGGCAGTGGCGATGGGTTGGGGGAGCCGCGGGGCCCCACTGACTGCGAGCGAGCTCCCTCCCTCCCCGGGGAGAGGATGCTCTCACCCCRCAGAGACCTGCGACCTCTCCCTGGCTTTCCCCAGGCTCCCTGTGTGGTCTCCGGCGAGATGTTGAACCACGGGAGGTTTCTGCCTCCCTGGCTATAAAATGAAGCTAATCTGCAACCTGAGGTTGCTGCTTTCCCCGTTCTTGTGATCGCTGCCTGGGGCTCCCGCATCTCCTGCCACCGGAGTCACGGGACTCGCAGCCTTTGCTGTGGCATCCCCCAGCCCTCCAGCTTACGGGAAGAGGAATGGGAAAACATCTAGAGAAAATAAGACGCCATCCCCGTTGATTGCAGAGGGTCCGATTTGGGGGGGACACCAGCTTGGTCTGCAGCAGCGTGGATCCTTGCAGCACCTGCGGAGCTCCCTGGGCAGCCGGGGCTGTAGGAGCGTAATTATTATTCACTCAAGGTACAGCTCCCGTAGCACACGGTGGCACAAGCTGATTACTGTGGAGTCGCTGGACAGCAGCGTATTTGTATCTGTCGGGGTGCAGGGAGCACCCATTTCCCCAGCGAGTCTCGCTGTCACTGCCTTCTCTCTCCTGGAGCTCCGTCTTGGCCCTCACCACCCAAACGTGGCATCTCCCCGAGCTGAGCTCGGCACGAGCCGGTCAGTGTTTCTTGCTGTTTTGGTGCCCGGTGGGGGTTTTGGCTGGAGCAGGAGGGGCTCAAGCCTGGGGCGTTGTGTGCGGGTGGGAACCGCAGCCCTGCAAGGTGCATAAAACCCAAGGCCGGCTCTGTACATCGCGCTCCTCCTTTCCTCATCCTCAYCCCCATCCTCATCCTCATCCTCCTGATGGCGGAGCCTCCTGTGCCTGGGTCAGCATCCATCTCTGCCTTCTCCTGGGGTTTGTATCTCGCGCCTCTGGCTGCGCTGGCCGGGGACAGACCATGGGGATCTGTGACAGGGTCGTGCCACCCCCACGGGGTGTGATTTGGAGCCGGGACAGGCTGGCTGGCGAGGAGAAGCTGCAGGAGCCATTGTGGGATGCTGCAGCATCCTCTGATTGGGGTTTGCGCCCTTTCCAGCCCCGATGGGGTTTGTTCCCCTTTTATTTCTGGCTATGCTAAAATAAAACTGGGCAAGAAATGTGGTTTCTGGAACATCATCAGGGTGCCAAGCACAAGCAGAGCCGTTCCCGGGGGCTGCGGGCAGGCCTGGGGTGCCCTGGCGAGTGCTGGGTTGGGGCATCTGCCTGGAGCAGCACCGTGGGGGAGGGTGGTACAGCCATACCACTGGTGTCCCCAAGCTGGGGACATGTCCCAAAGGTGGGTCCATCTGCCCTTCCCTGGTGCTACCCCACACACTGGCAGCACCACCAGTGCAGCTGAGGCTGCTACCCGTCCCGGTGCTGCCCGTCCTCTCGTTCCTGCCCTCCCGTGCRCCCCGTCCCCATGCATGGAGGCTGTTGGGGACGGCAGTGTGGCAGTTCCCCCCGGCGTGTGCCTCGGGGCTGGGAGGAGGCGAGCCAAGGTGTTACCGTGGGTCACCTCTGCCAGGCAGAAAGCAAGGGGCCGGCRGCATGGCCAGGTGCGGGCAGCATCGGGCAGAGGGTTCAGACCCGGCACAAGGTCGAGCGAGGGCAGCAGGGGCTCGCGGCAGCCCCGCTCTCGCCGAGGAAGCGAGCATCTCTTCCAAGCATACGCCCAGCGTTGGCCTCCCGGCACGGCTGCGGTAGTGGCCACCGGCGAGCRGCGGCTGGGCTGGCATTATCCTGGAAATGTCAGCCGAACGCCAGCCCGTCGGTGCGCGCCAGGACGCGGCAGGAGGCGGTGACYCGGCTTGCTGGCATTGGCTACCATTTTAGAGGAAATGTGGAGCGGCGGGTAATTATTTCTCTTTCTTAATTGAAATTTCAGCCTCAGTGGTTTGCGAGAGCGGGCGGGAGAAGGAGCACGGGCGAGTGTGATATGAGCGCAGGGCTCGTCGTGGGCCGAGGGGGAGTGCGAGCGCGTTGAGCCCACGGGGTGGCAAAGCATCTCACGGCTCGCGTGGGGTCCGGCACCGCCGGGAAGAGATTCCCACAGCCCGCAGCACGGCCTGCTCATGGTTGCAAAATAAAACCAACCCCAAAAATGCAGAGATTTTAATTTTTTTAGGGGGGAGGATGCTTTATTGTTTCTTTATTCCTCTATTTCTGTTTTGCTTCGGATGGAGGGCCAATTAAATGAAATTACGCGCTGCAGTCTGGCACCCTGCGCCGGCTCGGAGCAATCAGGTGTAACGCAGCATGGCTGATGAGAGCCAATCAAGATGTATAAATGAGGTGTTGACATTCAAACAGCAGGTACCCGCGCCGCCCAGCCGCAGCCGCGCTCGCGGGCTGTCGAGCCCGCGCCGCGTGTTCAGGCACGGGGCTGTGACAGGCGGCAGAAGGGCCGGTGCCCGACGGGGCAGCCGGGATCCGCTTCGGCTCCAAGGCATTTCGTATTAAGCGTGACGGCGGGGACACACCGAGCAGCCCGTGCCGTGGGCGGCGGGCAAGGGGGCGGGTGGTGGGCATCCCCRCCGGGATCTCTTTGCTGGCAGCCCCCGTGCCCGGTGCCAATGCATCAGTGCATCCCATGGTCGAGGAGATGCAGCAGCCGCCGAGCCCTTAGCACTGCTCCAGGGTGGGCAGCGAAGCGAAATGGTGTTGCTTTGGGGAAACTGAGGCATGGGGCAAGCTGGTGGCATGCGGGCAGCTCTCCTGGCTCTCAGGCTTGCCATAGCTGCCACTGCAGGATGCGGTCCCCTTGCTGGGAGGTGGGGGTCGGGGGGCCGGCGGCATGGCAGCACCGCGCAGATCGCAGGAGCTCGGAGGCCGTCCGGGGAGGAGAAAGCAGCTCCGTGGCGAACAACCTCATCAGCGTTTCCTGTCTCACGATGGAGAAATCGCATGTGGTGAGAAGCTCTAAAAATAGGCTTGGCAAACTTTTAACCACATTTGCAGATGTTAAAGGTAAAGCCAGAGCAGCCCTGGGGGAGAAAACATCCCCGGCCGTGCCTCCCCGGCGTTAACCCTCGGCGCTGCTGGCGAGCGGGGGGGCGCGCGGCTCGGAGCCAGCACGGCTACGGGGGAGCCGGATCAGAGGACAGCAACCCCCAGATGGGCAGCGGGGCCGAGCCACCGTCTCGCCAYGCCGCTGTCCTCCGCGTCCCCATTAAGAGTGCCGGGGAGGACATTAGGAGCAGGAGCACGTAGCGGCAGGCTCTGTCTAACAGCGCTGCCGCCTGACCCTGATTTGTAGCAGGGCTGAGCGGGGAGGTTTGCTGTAGCGTTACAGCTCTTCCTGTGGTAATAGCCGGYGAGGCGTCACACGCACGGCGCTGCCGGCGGCACGGGGAGGCCGCGGCCGCCAGGGTGGATGGGGTGGAAAGGAGAAGCTGCTGTAGCTGGGTCGCGGCGCGCTTGCTTACGAGAGGGGTGGGAGGGGGCACGCGGGGACGCACGCTCCCGTGGCGCAAGCAGTGTTGCCGCCGGGGTTGCTTCTTCCTGCAGCGGTGGTGCTGGTGCCCGGCACGGTGGCGGGGAGATGGCTGGATGCCGCCTGTCCCTGTCCCCACCCGCCCTGTGGCCCCSTGTCTGGTGGCTTGTCCGGCACGCTGCGGTGGGTGCGTGCCGGTGGTGCTGCCGTCCCCTCACCGCCTGCCCCTATGTCACATTGCCAGGGCTGGAGTCACTTGGGGACAGTGGCCAGGGCTGCCAGGTCCTCTCCCAGCCGAGGCGTCGACTCCCCGATGGCACCCAGGGGACATTGTTTCACCTCCCCAGTCTCCTCCAGGACAAGGGTGACAAACYGTCAGAGGGTGCTGGCCCTGCGTGGTGGTGACGGTGAGGTCCCCATGCACCATCCCTGGGCTGTGGTGATCTCTGCGAGGGGACGGATGCGTCCTGCTGCCGTGCATCCCCAGGGACTTGCAGAGGCAGAACTGACCCTGGCAATGGAAATACAAAACCTGGAGGGTCGAGCTGGCCCCCGGCGTTGCTGCCCTTGGGCTGGCGARGGCGTTCTGCTCGCGAAAGGTGGAAGAGGCAGACGGCCTGCGAGCATCACTCCATGGTGCCGCGGTCCCCTGCCCCTGCRCCAGCCCTGCAAGCCCAAGCGGGAGAGAGCGAGAAACCTTTAACCTTGCAAACCTGGAAGATTGACTCGGACCATTGGAAAGACGAAAGASCCAGAGAGAGGGAACGATTAAAGGGAAGCAAATGAGATTCCTCAGGTTACCTTAGCTGCCCACTGCCTGATGCTGGCAGCTCGCAGGCCCTCGGCACCTCCGCAAGCAGCTTGGTGCCAGCACACAGGAGGGYGGCACGGCTTTCTCTTTGGGATGGGGTTCCCAGGAGGTTTTTAATAGTTGCTATTAATATAGGGAATATATTAATATTTTGGACACTTTCTGTCCACCATTGCCTGGCTTCACTTCTTCTCCTGCCTGCAACTGCTGCATCCTCACGGCTGGGTTCGGGGTGATGCTTTGGATCGTCATCAGCCTTTACCTGCAACCCTGGAGGGGAACAACTGCCCCTCAGAGTTTTATTTAGCCAAAAAGCCCCCCAAACCAACCCTTAAACAGGCGCAAGCTGCGTGGTGCCTTGTGGCCGGATGGCCGGCGTGCCAGGGAGCAGCACTGGTCCCCAAGGGTCTCCACAGGTGAGAGCCAGCCGTGCCAGGATCGGTGTTTTGGCAAAAGGCATCACCTTGCCGGTAGGAATAATAACCAGGAGGGGGAGGGGGCCGGGGCAGGCAGACAAGCAAATCCGTTTTATCAGACGCCGCATATTTTATGAAAGCACATTTCAGCTCCTCAGCCTTGGAAAGCTTTTCATACCCTTTAATTTTCTAATAAAAAGGAATTACGTTTGCTGAAAAGCCAGTAACAAGATTCACTGTCATTGTCTTTTGTACAGACCATAATTCCTGGCTTGGGCTCCTGCTTGCAGCCCCGTTGTGTGGTCCTAGGTGTGGGTCCGGCGCGCTGGCAGGGGGACGTGGCGGGCCACGGCCGTGCCGTCAGCGGGCAGGGGAGAGCTTTGCTGGTGGGAGCCCGCAGCAGCAACCCGGGGATGCCAGGGGCAAAGGCGAGCGCCGCGTTCGGCTGCAACCGCGGCGATGCCTCTTGGCGCCGCGCACTGAACGCRGCTCCCTGCGAAAGCGGCGTCTGGTTTCGAGGCACACCGAGGTGGTTCCCGCTGGCTGTGCGTGCCGGTGAGCCGTGCCGGGGTGGCTCTGGTGCACCCAGACCTGCAGGGCCCTTCCCTAGCGCCTTGCCAGCCGGGAAGGCATTTTGTGATCCCCCCTAAGATGGGGATTTGGGAGGGTGCGGAGGACAAGGCGCAGAGGGGAGCGGTGCTTGCTGCACCCCATGTGGCAGCAGGAGCTGGATCAGGCCCCGCTGCTGTGCCTCCCCCCGCGCCATCCTGCCCGGTTTTACACCATCGAGGCGGTGGGGGTTCCCCATTCCCGGCTGCCTGCCGGTGGGGAGGAGAGCTGCCGGTCCTCCCGCCGTCCCACCCGTTGCATCACCCATTGCAGGGTTTTACTCCTATGGCTTTATAGCAGTGGGGAATTGGCACGGTGCTGTCCGGCACTGATCCCTCTTTTGGGCAAATCCATGTGCGTAGGGAGGCGAATCTTCCTCTCCTGCTGCTTGCATCAGACAGAGTAAGGCTGGAGCAGGAACCTCGTATCACCCAGGTGGGAACTGCTGGCACCTCCCAAGGGCCCGGATGCACCGGAGCGGCTGCTCCCCTCTTTGCCATGTGCTGGGTCCTCTCTGGGGGCACCATCTCCCACCGATGGCCCTGCCAGGACATCCCTCCCTGGCAGCGGCTGGCTGTGTTTGATGCAGGGGGGCCATCCCTGTCCCCCATGGGGAAAGCCGTCCCCAAAACCCCAGGGATCTGGCAGCCGCTCATGGGGTGGCGGGGAAGGGCAAGCGCTGGCACAGGCTCGCTTCTTCCTGGCTTCGCCTTGGCGAGGGCACACTGCTAGCATGGCAGGTGGGATGGCTGTTGAACCAAAAAATGTGGAATTGAATTGCCCTGTCATCGGCCTCGTAACCATGAGCTTGAGAACGATGCAAGGCCCCGGCTAGGCTGGTGGCTAGCGGACAGCTTTCCTGGTCTTTGGGGTGGATGGGGCAGGTCGCGGTTACATGCATGTCGGAGCAACCGGGTGTCTCTGCAGGTGGCCCAGGACAGCCGGCCAGCGTCCCCCGGGTCTGTGCCGYCACTGCGGACTCGGCTGGTGAAGAGGGTCGGCTGGGGAACCGGCACTTCCCGGTCACCCCCCGACCTCCTGGGCATCCCTTCTGCAGGGTGCAGGATCCAGCATGCAACCCACGGCTGTGGCACACGAGATCTCACCGACCACGGGCTGTGCTGGCGGTCAAAGCATGCCTGGGTGCCGGCTGTGGTGCAGTGAGCAGCAACCGTGCAGCATGGCTGGGGCCGGCACCGAGAGCCTCCAGCTCCTCCCAGCTCCCCCCAAGCCCCCAGCACATCCCAGCATCGCTTGCAGCGTCGGGAGCCCTTCGCAGGCTCGCTTGCTCCCYGCGTTCCTCCCGGGGTGCATCTCTCTCCAAGCGCTCGAGCTGCAGCTCTGCCTTTGCCGTGCGGGATCCCAGCCGGCTGCCACGTGGCACCGGAGCCACGATGCCGCAGCCGCCGGCGCTCCGTCTCCCTCCGAGTTGCTCATTTGAAGTTTCAGCTCGCCGGCTGTTTTCATGCAGGGGGGATGCAAAACCAGCCCGCAAACACCAATAAATATCTTCTACATCCTCCCCCCGTCCAATTCTCGTTTTCATTCTTACTTCCCAGCTGGTTTTGGGGGGGAAACGGGTTTTCAAAGCTTTCCGTAAACGTGTGTAACAATAGGAAGCGTTGCCTTTTAGCCTGCGGCCGGCACAGTTTTAAATGAGGTCCCAGGTAGTCATGGTTACCTCTCCTCTTCAGTAAGAGATGACTTTTATTTCCTGCCTTTTGTATTTGCACATCTCAGATATACATTCTCCTAAACCATAATTGGTATTCATGGATAGACGGGGACGCAGGAGCAAGCCACAGTGAGAGAAGGAAGAGCCAGATGGACGCAGGGGTTGTCAAGGTCTCCAAGCCCCCAAACATCAGGAAATCTTAATTTCAAGTCATTTTTCCTCCCCTGGCAAGGGCGGGGAGGCAGACCTGCCTCTCTGCAGCCTCAGGGCTTGTCCTGATCCCACCTCCCTCGCAGCATCCCGGTTAGCCTGCGTGCTGCCCCCGGGATTCGGGATTCACCCTGCCTGCGAGCAGCGGTCCTGCAAGCCTCTCCTTGCGGAAGGGCTCCCCGGCATCCCGCATCCCATCCCAAGCATCCCTCRATCGTGCTGAGCTGGGAGGGTGGCAGAGGGGCTGCCCTGTGCCCCCCGGCCCCGTGCAGGGTCCTGACCTCATGGGCATTGGGGTGGCCAACCCTGCACCCTTTGATTTTTGGAGGCGAGGAGAGAAAAGGGAGCCGCGGGGCCGTACGCTCGCAGCGGGCACAGCCCGGGGAGCGGGTGCAGGAGGGAGAAGCGCTCGGCAATGATTGATGAAAGATCATAGCCTCATTCCACAGGATCATTGCTCAGAGTGTGGGCAAAGCTGCGCGTCCCAGGGGGACCATCGCCGGGATGCGTGTGAGCCTGTGTTTCAGGGCAGAGGGGATGGAAAGCCACATATTTTATGCCTTTTTTTTTTTTTTCTCTCTCTCTCTAAAGCACCAGGAAAACAAAAACCCAAGCTGTCTAATCAGAGACAAGCAGATTCCACCCACTTCTTTGGAAAACTTGCATTTGCTAGGAAATCATCTAGCTGCATTTACAGCAAGCAGAGTGCCCCAGCGGTAGCTCGTGCCTTTCTGGCAGGATGATAACCAGCGCTGAACAATTATTGCGCTGGAGCGGGAGCAGCAGACATATTGGCTTTTCTCAGCCAGCAGGAAAGAATTTGCAAAACTAAGCAGGCGACTGGAGCAGCTCGGATTTGCAGCGCTGGATGCGCGGTGCCGGGGATTCGCAGCTCACCAGATTTGCTGGTGGCAGCATATCAGGGACTTGCACACCGCATGCACCTGGGCTCCTATTTACATTTTTTTTTTGCAAAGGAAGGGCCCGGTTTTGCTGCCTGGAAAATACCTCCGGTTGCCAGCTCCCCCCCCCGCCCCCACCGCAGACACTCAGCCCCCCAGGTGTGTGCTAGGGCCGGTGGGGAGAAGTTGTTTGTTTCTTTATTTTTTTTTTCCCCCTTTAATGAGAAAAATGTGGTTTTGGCAAGGAGGTTGTCCTTAAAAAAATACAGCGCTGGGAAGAAAGGCAGCCGGCTCCGTGACATTTACCTCGGCGGGGCCGCGATTGATGTGCAGCCCCCGGGAGCCAGCCCTGTGCCAGCCCGGCTGCCCGCAGCATCGCCGGGAGGAGCAGGGTCAGTCCTGGGGCTCCCAGGAGAAACCCTCCTGGGGCACAACCCCAAATCCCCACTCAGGGCAAAACTCCTTTGCATCCGGGCAGGGATGTATGGGATTGCTGGAGTGACTGCCATCCCGCAGAGGTTTTTGGTCCTTTCCCAGGCAAAACTCCCCCTGATTGCAGGTCCCACGTCCGCCCTCGGCTGCTGCACRGGCTGGGCACGGGGAAAGCAAGGAAATCGCTTCTCTACAGCCTCGTCTRGTTGGGAGCTGGGGTCTGGCCCCGATCCCCTCCGTCTGCTCACAGCGATCCCCTTCCCAGCTGCAGCATTTCTGAACGGGATGCTCCGATGTGGAAARGTGGCACGGCAGGGTTTCGGCACGGATTCGCACTCTGCTCCCACCGTGGGTGCCGCCTGGCAAGGATGGTGGGGCAGAGCCTGGCCTGGGATACGCAACCCGGCCCCGCTCTGGATGCAAACTGCACATCAGTTGCAACAGCAGCTGATGGAGACTCCAGTATATTAGCAGCATTAATTAAGTTACAAAAATTATGCATGTTATCAGTTATGAGACGACCTTTCATAAACTCAGTTATTAAAGCAATAAAGCATGACCCGCTGGTCCTAACCAGTTTAATGGCTGGCTAAGAGTGCGGTTTTTCACATAATACTTTTAGCAGGTCATTAGCTGAGCAATATGATAACATGGAGAGCCTAAGTGATGCACGCGAATGGCAGCAGAGGCAGACGCATTGCTCGATGGGGGGACGTGGGGCTGGGGGTCACCCGTCCTCCCGCGCCGCTTGCACGGGCGTGCACGGGCTCTGGTGGTGGCTGGAGCGGGCGAGAGCGGTGAGGCGGGTGCTACTGGGGCTGCTCCCAGCCTGGCTGTGCCGTGCGGAAAACCTGGCGTCGTGGGGCAAACCGGGGTGCTGTGGGGCAGGTTTGGGGCCGGCGTCAGTCCCTCTGCAGCCCCGGTATCGCTGCCCAAGCCTGCGCCGCAGAAGGGAGATGGGACATGGTGATGTGGCCAGCCCGGGGCTGCCGGCTGCAGCCCTGGTGCTGCTGTAGGACAGGAGACCCCGACCCTCCGTGGGGCTGGGGGAGGGATGGAGGGGCCTGGGTTCCCCCCGCCTGGCCAGTCTCAGCGTACAGACGGTGCTGGTCTGGGCATACAGATGGTGCTGGTCGCGGCATATGGATGGTGCCGGTCTCGGCGTATGGCTGGTGCTGGTCTCTCCAGGCTGAGACCCCGATTCAGGGGTGTGCAGGTTGGTCCCTGCATCCCTGCCGTGCCCACCCCAGCACCCGTGGGGACACGCCACACGTCCAGGGCCATCAGGAGGAAGCCACCGAGCCCTGGCTGCCAGGTCCTGCTCCCTCCACGCGCTGTTGCTGTCATCGAGCGCATCCCAGCCGGGAGCTGATACCCTCCCTACCCGCGGCCACGCCATGGTACCCAGACCCACCGAGAGCCGCACCGCACCGCCGGCACCCCCAGCACCCCCAAAGCACCTTTCCCCATCCCCGCCAACCGTTTCCAAGCACTGACCCTCTCCATAAACAAAGGAGAGGGAGAGGGAGGGTGGCTGGCATGTTAATATACTCTCCCCCCCTCTTTTCCTCCCTTCATCCCTCTGGGAAAGGCCTTTGCAGATATAAGCAAACCTTGATTAAAAGCTGCCTGACAGGCAACGGCAGCAGCAAGCAGCAGGCAAGGAAGCTCTCCAAGTCCAAAGGGAGCTGCTTCTGCTGCTGCCGCTGCTGCCTCCATTCTCAGATGTCCCTGATCCTTTAATCAATCACAGCCGCGGAAGAGAAGAGCAAACACCCGTGCCGGGGCAGAGGTATGTGCATGCATTCGTTCCAGCCGCAGCCGAGGCAGCAGGGCGGCCGCACGCCTTTGGCTGGAGGCATGGAGCCATTCCCGAGCTTGGAGCTGCCCTTTCATCTCCCGGAGACGGCAGAGGCTATGTCCCCGCTGGTCCCTCTGACGTCCCCGTGGGACCCGGCACGGAGGATGGGACCCTGCGGGGTGCGGGCAGTGGGATGGGTGCGGGCAGCGGGATGGGYGCGGGCAGCCTCTTGCCCACGTCTGCCCCCTCCTCGGGTGCTCTGGTGCAAAATGCATCCCCGGGGGGGAGGATGCTCCCAGCTCCCATCCCACGGACTGTGCCGTGCCGGCGCTCACGTGCCTGGGTAGCAGCGAGCGGGGAAAATGGGGTGTTTGCAGATGGGTACCCCGCCGGGGAGCTGCTGGGATGGGGACGGCTGCGGGGCACCAGCCTGGGCGTTGCATCTAACACAGGGCTGGCCAAAATCCAGCCATCCTTCGACGGCAAACCGCAGCCAGGCACGTGGTGCTGCGCCCGTGGCTGCCGGCTCGGCAGCCCTGGGGATGGCCCCGGCGGGGAGCAGAGCCTGTCTCGGGTCCGGTCTTACCCCGAACCACCAGCGTGTGGAGAAACACCCCCCCCCCGGGATGATTTGTCACCAAGTCCTGTGTGTCACCGCGGGGCTCGCTCCTCGCTGAGGTTGGAGATGGGCGCGGAGGGAAGGGAAAAACATGTCGTTTTAATAAAACCCAGCAAAATCCTCTCTTTCCTGCCATGCTTCCCCAGCCGGCGTGCGGCAGCAGGGGCTCTGCCCGCGCGAGGCCGGCAGGGGCAGGCAGGGACTGCGATTTCCTTGCTTATTTTTGCCGTTGCTTATTTTTAGCGCCGCGTCTTAATATATTGTGACAGTGCCCTGGGACGTACTGCGCCTCTGGTCGTATGAGAAGGTGTCTGGGGCAGAGCCGCTTGATGCCGCAAACGAGTTTCAGCCAATCGTCGGCACGGCGCTGGCTAACGAGGCACCCGCCACTAACGGGGGTCCCCAGAGGGGGTCGGGGGGGAGTGGCAGGGCTGAACCGGTGCACCGAATTTATCAGGGCTCTGCAGGGAGGGACTTGCTCTTGGGGGAGTCCCGGGTTTTAAAGCCCTTTTATGTTTTTTAATAAGGCAGTTCTGGTAATGACCGGCTGATAGCTGGCAGCCGCCGCGGCGGCTGAGCCTGTGCCTGGCAGGAGCGGTGTCTTCGGTCGGGGCCGTGGCGGAGAGCGGGTGCCCGCACAAATGAGGACATCAAGGGTTCGGTGTTTCAAGCAGGGACCTCGTGGGTACCAGGGGATGCCGGAGCTGCACTGGCTTCAATCTCCCTTCCCGGAGCTGCTTTTTGGGAAGGGTTGAATGGTTTCCATACCAAGAYGTGCCGTGTGGTTGCGTTTTCGGACCTGCAAGCGGTTTTTATCACAGAGAGGCAGCCAGCAGAGACATGGGGACATCGGGATCTTGCTGGGACCTGGGTGGGAGCCCACCAAGCTGGCGGTCGCCAGCACCGGCTCCACTGCGGGTGCAAATCCGGCAGGGACCCTGTGGCCGAGGGAGAGCCGGGCACATCGTGGTGCTGGTTTTGGCAGCAGGCATCTGCACGCGGGCACTKCCTGCCCGCACGCCCATTAGTAACGGATCTTTGTGGAATAACCCTCCTCATTAAGGCGAGCTACCCTCTGTGTCAAAGCTGCTTTATAAAGAAATTATACTCAGCTCCGGCCAGGCTGTGCATATGTAAATGGGGTGATGCACAAGCCCTGATTGAGACATCACGGGGCAGCTCAGCCCAGGACCCCCGGGAATCCCCAGTCCTGTGGGGGAGCGGGGGGCTCCGGAGGGGCCGGAGGGTGCTGGCGGCAGGGGACGTGCCCCATCCAGCTCCCGGGGTCCAACAGCCCCGGTGTCCGCCCAGGGCCTTGGCAGGAGCCACGGAGCTGGGATGTCTCCAGGTGTCCGAGGGGGGATGCTCCAGCTCCAGCTCCCTCGTCCTCCCCGCTTTGAGTCCTCCCGACAGCACCGCGATGCAGCTCCTGCCTTCTGCACCGCAGCACCTCTCTTGGTTTGGGGGAGCAGAGGGGAAAACCCCTCTTATTCACCCCCACCCCAGTTCTATCAAGATGTCCCTGCACACCCAGCGCTGGTAGCGGAGGCGTGGAGTCCTCCTCTGCTCCCTGCCTTGTGCCTGACCCGAAGCCCCGCTGAGCCTTCAGGGATTAAATCCTCCTGATCACACACRTTTGGGATGTTGGGATGCTCCACACACACATTCGGGATGGTGGGATGCTCCAAGGTTTGGGAGAAGCTGGAGCAAGGTGCCAGAGCTGCAGCCGTCCTGAGCCTTGGGTGGCTTTGGAGCCCATCAAGGGACATTGAGGGACACCAAGGGACACCGAAGGACACCAAGGGACTCTGAGATCCCTCACACGGCACCGGTGCTTGTGCTGGCTGCTGCTTTCCAGGAAGGAGAGCTCAGGCCCGGAGCAGCACCAGCTCCTCCGGATCCGGCCACAGCATCCCCATGTGCCGAGGCACCAGCGCCTCTTTGTGCAAACAGGGCGGCAGCTTGGCGGGGAAATAAGACCCTTCTTTTTTTTGGCAGCGTGTTGCTAATCAGCACGACCCAGCGCACACCGCCGCGGGCACGCGGCTCGCTGCTATTTAAGGAGCCTACTTGAAATACACCTGCAAGAGGGGAGAGGAGCGCCAGCAAGTAAATAACCCAGCAACCCGCCGGAATAAAAACACCGGCGGGGGCGCACGGGCAGAATGAGAAGAGATGCAATGATTTAAGGAAAAAAAAAAAAAAAAAAGAAAAATGAAGTGCGATCTGGTGATTGAGGGGGTCGGTCCCAATCGCGCCCCGGTTTTCTGTAGGGATGCTCCCTGGTCCCCATGCTTGGCAGGGAGACGCTGTCCTGATGGCTGTGGTTGAGGGATCTTGCCCGCGTCCCCGGCGTGGGCAGGGGGATGGATGGAGCCCCCCTGCCCGCCTCCCCGCTCGGCATGTTTACCACACACTGCCATTCGGCTCCTGCCTTTTCCGCCCCCCCCCTCCTTTTCTGAAACATTATAAATCAAACGGCTTAAAATGTAAAGCATCAAAAATTCTAAAACCTTCATCTATTATTAACTGTGACAGTAAATTCCACCTCTGAATGTTTCACATAGCAACTGTTACCAGGACTCGGCATCCGAAGCTGATGTTCCAGCAACTTTCCATCATGCCGCYGCGGCACCGGTGATGCTGAGACCGGCCCGGTGAGACACGCTGCTGCTCCCGACGTCTGTCCATGGGATTGGGATGCCAGCAGAGAAACCCAGCTCGGATTTAGTGAGCACAGCCCGACCATGCTGCCGGGATAGGAAAGGAGCTCGACACCTGCATGTTGGGGTGCAGGAGCCGGTGGTGGGGGTCCCCCATTATGGTCCTCCCTCTGTGATGGTCTTGTAACCCCCAAACTTCATTACTTTCACCAATGGAGCGCCGTAAATAATGAGGATAGGAGTGGGGTAGTTAAAATAAATGGATAGAGAGATGCTTTGCAGGGGATGGTGTTTGCTTTTCTAACRCCGTTTTGCGCCGGCGGTGGTTGTGGTTGTGCCCTCTGGGTGGGGACCCCCGCCCCGGCAAGGGCAGGGGGTCTCACTGCTCCGAGCATCGGGCTCGCGGTGAGCTTGTGGTGTGCCGCATGCCCACGGGGACCGGGAACCGGGCGTTCGCCGCCGGTGCTTGTTCGCCTTCCCYGCGCGGCATCACGGCTCCGCTCTGTGTTGTGCCCCCTGCCCGGAGGCCGGGATGGCTCTGGCTGCCACCGGCTCAGGTGGAGCCGGGTTGGGGTAGTTTGGGTTGGATTTGGCTGCACGGCAGCACCGGGAGCCTGGTGGGAGGTGGGGGGGAGCCCCAGCTCTGCAGCCCCATGGAATGCTGAGCCTGGTCCGGTGAGAGCCGGGCCAGTACACCGGCATCCCCAGCGCCAAGCCGTGACCGTGGCGAGGCTCACGCCCGCATCCCCAGGCACCCAAAACCACCCAAACCCGCCCCGGCAGCACCCACCAAGCCATGCCCGGTGCCCCCACGCCCCGGCGCGGGCATCCCCACCTCGCCATCGCCCCGGCTGCCGCCGCCTTCCCGCAAATCCCAGCGGCTGCCCGTGCGCCGCCAGGATCTCTGCCGTGCCGTGCCGTGCCGGCTGCGGGGCCGGGCGGCAGCGGCTGCTCCGCCGCCTCCCCAGGGACAGGCAGCAATTTTCCTGCTCTGAAGAAGCTTGTGAAGGTTTGAGTGAATCTGGGAAGCAAATCTAATTGGCAACCTGGTAATTCCTCAGGGGGACATGTACTTTGGTCATATCTAAGTACATTCCAGCCAGTGTTTAAGACACGCTTGAATCCAAACTTGGACAGTCAAATACCAGCAGCTCTAAGCTCCTTATCTATTTCAGGCAGATTAACTCCTTAATCATCCCTTTTGGAAGTTCCCTGCCCCAAATTCCTCTCCCCTCCTCTTTCTCCCCCCCCCGCCCCATTTTTTTCAGCAGGAACAAAAGGAGCAGGCAGATTTTGCGGGGTGCGAAAGGTTGGGCCGGCGCCCGCGGTGATTGACAGAGTCAATAACCGGGAACCGGGAGCAGGCCTTCGGAAATCTGCTTCCCCAGTTCACCTGCCCCAGTATTTGTCTTTGGGATTTGGAGACGGGGAATGTATAATACCAAAATAATTTATCACATGACATTGAACCTTGATTTATTTTTTTCAAACCCCTTTTATTCTATTTTTTTAACCTCAATTTATTTTTTTTGACCCCTTTTTAGTCTTTTTTTTTTTCCTTTTTCCCAGGCGATTCCTGCTGAGCATCCCCTAGCAGGCATCCAGCCGCGGGTACCGGCCCCCACCATGCCGGCTGGGGAGACGTGCCGCTCCGCAGCCCCCAGCCCTGCTCGTGGCAAGGGGATGCTCATTTTTCCCCCTCTCTTTTCCCCCCTGGCAGGCAGAGGAGGCCGTGCCGAGCCGCGGGGACGCAGCCAGTGCTGGCCACTGTCACTCAGGGGAGTGTCGGAGCATTACGCTTCATTACCGAGCTGTCTGCTGCTGGCGGGAGATGACTTAGAGGGCAGAGCCTGGCAGCGGCGCAGCCGAATTCGTCTCCGGCRGACAGACCTGTCTGCAGGCAGATGCCGAAGTGTGGCATCCACGGGGCGCCCATGACCGGGGGGATTTACCGTGCCAGCGGTGGGGAGCTGGTGGTCGCTGGGTCTCTGGCTTGGGCAGTGCGATTCGGCACGGCGGAGCGGCTGCCCCAAAAGCAAAGGCAGGAGATGCCGCAAAACCGGACCGTGGGAAGGCAAAGCGGGGATGGTTAATGCTCCCCGTAACCGTGGGTCCCAGCGAGGGGGTCTCAATGGGACTGGGACCACTGGTAATATTTAATAGCGCTCATCTAAAACATGGGCATAAATGTCCCCATGTGCCAGCCAGCAGGGAGGGGACATGGCGGGGACATGGCAGGGACACAGGGCACTGGTGGCAAAGCCCCATCGCCTCCCGGAGAGGGGGCAGGAGCATGGGAGGGGGACAGGGTGCAGCCGGGTGCCAGGGTCCCGTCCTTTGCCCGTCAGCAGCCATCCCACGGCAGCTGGTTTCGGCTGCCACAGCGTGAATTTGCAGAAAGTTTTTTGGGAAAAACTGGCTGTGGCTGGGGCAGAGCCCGACCCGCCRAAGCCAGAAGGGATGGACCCAGTGGCACAGCTGGGAGAGCTGGAAATGTCCTGGGGGTGACGGCCACCCGTCACCCTGTGGGGTCTCCAGGGTTGCTGGGGATGGAGACACCCGCTGGGGGAGGAGGTCTGGGACCCCAGCATGGGGCTGGGGCACGAGCCTGCTCCATCCCCGTGCTCCCGGGCTGGCATTTCCCAGCCCGGCGATGCTGGGCGGGGATGGGAGCCCCAGCCGCACACAAACCTGGACCACCCCAGCAGTGAGGAAACTGAGGCACAGCTGGAGAGCAGTCCCATCCCAGCCGGGTTCCCCGTGCGGGGTGCAGGATGGCTCTGAGCTGCAGTGCTGGGGTTTGCTGTGGTTTTGCCGGGCCAGAGGGCTCAGCAGGCGCCCGTGGGCCAGCACAGCCTGGGAACCATGAGCCATCCCCATCGCGTTCCCCAGGGAGCGCAGCCTCGCGTGTTCGACTACATCCGCTTGCAGCATCTGTGAGCAGCCGACTCACGAGACAGCCACGTGCAGAGCGGATCCGGGACCGGGATGAGGATCCATTTGCTCTCCCATCCTTGGGAGAGCTTTGATTTACTTTTATTTTTGTTGCAAGCGACATGAACCACATGGGGCCTCAGCATCACCGGGGAGGATGCTGTGGGGCACCCCACTTTCCTCACCTAGCGAGGGGGGTCCCGCAGCACCTTGGGGGTCCGGCACCCGCTTCCCTCCCAGTATCGAACCATCATCTTGTTTATATAGTTTCAGCTAAACAGCTTGTCTGGCGGCCGTACCAATGAGCGGGCGGTTGGGAGGCTGCTCAACGGGGAGGGTCTCGCCGGCGATTTGCATATGAGYGGTGCACGAAATATTGCAAGCAATCAGCCGGCGTCGGCCCTGGGCGGCACGGCCGACGGGCCGCGTCTGGAGAGCCGCAGAGCAGCACTTCATCACCGGCGGCGATTGCCGGCATCGCTCCGGTTGCTCTGCTCCCCCCAGCCTTTCCTTGCAGGGATGTGGTTTCCTTCTGGTTTCAAGGGGAAACTGAGGCAGGGGGCAAACTGGGGTGTGTGGCGGGGGGTTTAATATTAGAGGTCACAATAATGATTGGAATGGTTAATTATTATCGGAGTCAAAGTGAGTCAGGCTGAGAGCGGGAGGGGAGGGAGGAAGGAAGGGAGGAAGGAAGAAGGATCCTGACCCGTCAGGCAGAAAATGAGTAAAGAAGAAAAATGGGAGCGTGCCGAGACCCGGCCAGGCTGTCGCCTCACGCCGGCACCGCGCCACTCGCTTGCTTTGAGGCTGGAGGGTTGGCTGAAGGTCACCGTGGCGGTGAGCGGCCGCCCCACGGCTGCGGTTGTGCCCGTCGGTGCCCCCGGCGTGGGCTCCTTTTGCCCGTCCTTGCCACATCTGCCCGCGCCGGCAGCTGCAGGTGGGTCTGGAGCAGGATTTAGGTGCGGAGGCTGGGAGAGCCGAGTCCCTCCTTAACCTCAGCCATATTTCCAGCCTCATGACGGGCTTGTTTTCCTCTCCCCGCCAGCGCCTCAAGGTTGATGTCAATCCCCTTGCTGGGGAGCGAGAACACGCGACGCCCTCCCTCCATGTTACGTCCGGCGATGAATTTTGCTCCAGAGCGCGCTTCCCCGCCGGAGAGGGAATTTGCTCAAGAAGGCTCAGGCTGAGCATCTGCTTTGCTCTGAGCCTCCAGCTTTTTTTGGTTTTCCCTTTTTTTTTTCCTTTTGTTTTTCTTTTTTTCTTTTTTTCCCTTCTTTTTTCTTTTTTCCCTTTTTTCTTTTTTTTTCCTCTGTTCTTTTTTCTTTTTTCCTTGTATTTCTTTTTTCTTTTTCTTTCTTTTTTCTTTCTTTTTTGCTTGTTTCTTCTTTTTTCCTTTTTTCTCTTTCCTTCTTTTTTCTTTTTCTCTTTTTCCTTTTTTCTTTTTTTCTCTTTCCCCCCCCCCTTTTTTTTCCCTTTTTTTTTTTTTCCTTTTTTTTCCCCTCCCTCGCTTTTCAAATCCTTTCCTGCCAGCTGGCATTTTCCAGCAGCAAGAAAAAACACAGCAACTTGCTCTGACTCTCAGAACCTCCCCATCCTTCCCAGCCCAACCCTCTGCAAACCTCCCAGCCCTGACATCAAGGACCCAACCTCCCCCCCCCTTCAAAATAAAGGAAGAAAAACCAAAGAGAGAGAGGATGGAGCTGGCGGATGAGCCGGATTTCCATGTGAGGGGATGAGGTTGGGGAGGCCATGGGCTTCCCCTGGCAAGCGACRGAGAAACCGGGGCCAGCAGAAACGTTGAGTCATGAGTGCGGTTCGCAGGCGATGTTTTTTTTTTCCCCCCCGTGTAAAATTCCTCGCTGAGGAGGAGCAGAGCTGGAGGAGGGGGCCAGGGATGAAGGACTGTGCCCCCCAAATGGGGCATTGACCTGATGCTGATGGGGATGCACCCCATTGCAATGGGAATTCCCTGGGCAGGTCCCCCCCAAACCCCCCTTTTGGGGGGTTTGGGGGGGACCTGCCCAGGGAATTCCCCAGCAGTTGGATGGGAGGAGCAGCATGATCTTGGGGGGGGGGATGGGGGACCCCATCCTTCCTCCTCCTCCTCTTCGCTATCCGCATCCGCCCACCCCCACGCAATGGGCGGCGCAGCCCCAGCTCCATTTATCATCATCTGCGGGCAAGTGAAGTGTGCAGGGAACAGCTGCTCCGGTCGGCTGAACGCCGAAAGAGGAGGGGGAACGCGGTGATGGGGGAAAGCGGGGGGCTGGGGTCTGCCCTGTGGGTACCCCCCCCTCCCTCCCCCCCCCCCGCCACTAGTCACTGCACTGGGATGGTGCATTGGCGTTGCGGGAAATGGTGGTGGTGATGGGGTGGGGGGGGATTGGGGAGAGGGGGTGTTAATGGGGTGCATTGGAGAGAGGGTGTATTAAAGGGGTTCACTGGAGTGAGGGTGCATTAAAGGGGTGCATTGGGGCAAGGGTGCACTAATGAGAGAGTGCATTGAAGGGGTGCGTTGGAGAGAGGGTGTATTAAAGGGGTTCATTGGGGAGAGGGTGCATTAATGGGGTGCATTGGAGAAAGAGTATATTAAAGGGGTTCACTGGAGAGAGGGTGCATTAAGGGGGTGCACTGGAGAGAGGGTTAACGGGGGGCATTAGAGGGTGCATTGAAGGGGGGGGTGCATTGACAGCGGGTGCACCCAACCGGGGGTGCCCAACCCCTCYGAGCTGGGTGCCATCACCCAGTGCCAGGCACCGCAGGGGTGTCCGTGGGGTGCAGGGACAGACGGACGGCAGCAGCTCCACAACCGCCTGGAGGGTTTAACCCTGCCCCGGGTGAGCCCCATGGGTCCCTTTGCACTGCCGGGGGGGGTCTGTCTGTCTGTCCGTCCCCCCAGTTCCTCTCATTCCCAGCTCCTGGGGGCAGGATGCCCTTTCCTGGGCTGTCCCACACACCCTGACCCCCCCCAGCTCCCCCCACCCGCCGCCTCTTTTCTCTCCTCCCTTAATAATCAAATTCTCTGGAGCAGTTTGCGGTGTGGCAGCCGGCCAGAAAGGGTTTCTTTAAACTCCACCAGCTCACAATTAAACAAATCCGGGGCTGACGCTCCTTGATAGGCGATTATTCCCCCCTGAGAGCCACTGAGGGGGGCTGGGGGGGTTCCTAATCCTTCGTTCCCCCCTCCGATGCCGCCTCGCCGTGTGGGGCTGCACCCCTGGGTGGGGGGCGAGGGCTGGGAGGGGGTTTGGTGCAGAGGTGAGGTGGGGAGCAGGGGTCCGCGGTGCCAGCGCCGCTTCGATGGCAAAGCGTTCCCCTGCGAGAGCGCGCTGCTATTTTTAGTCGTTGAGTCCTTGTTGATGGCGCAGCAGCGAAGGCGAGGGAGCAGCCGGAGGAGCAGCAGGGCTGGGGGGTGCTGGATCAGGCCCCAYGGGATGAGCAGCAGCTGGGAAGCGAGGCTGGGGTGCAGGGGGGTGGGGCTGGGGGATGCCCACTGCCCCCAGGACCGAGGTGTTGGGGGTCTTGGGTGCTTACCGAGGGTCCCCTGCCACGGAAAGTCCTGGGCTGCCTTCAGAGGGCTCCGGATCCGGCCCTGCCGTGTCCCTGCCAGGCAAGGGGAAGGGGGAGGAAAGGGGAGAAGGCAGGGAAGGAAGGAGGGGTGGAGGGGAGGAAAATAACACCAAACCCAGCCACGCAGCACAAATCTTCCCGAGCAGCAGGCAGGCTGCGAGCCACCGCGCGAGCGGGCGTCTGCAGCAGCGGGGCTGTGCTGGCCTGACAGTGCCGCGCGGTGCCCCGGCTCGGCTCCCGGCACCAGCCCTGTGCACCGCATCAACTCCATGCACCGCATCAGCTCCATGCGCCGCATCAGCCCCATGCACCACATCAGCCCCATGCACCACATCAGCTCCATGCGCCACATCAGCCCCATGCACCACATCAGCCCCATGCGCCGCATCAGCCCCATGCACCGCATCAGCTCCATGCACCACATCAGCCCCATGCACCACATCAGCCCCATGCACCACATCAGCCCCATGCACCACATCAGCTCCATGCGCCACATCAGCCCCGTGCACCGCATCAGCCCCGTGCACCACATCAGC
>JAYKAV010002833.1:266094-277907 GCA_035582835.1 Phoebastria nigripes
CCGCATCAGCCCCATGTGCTGCAGCGTGGCCTCGTGCACCACAGCATGGCCCCAGGTCATGCACTGGCTCTGGGAGGTGCAGCGGGTCCTGCGGGTCCCCAAAGGGTGACACCGGGGCTGTGCTGGGAGCTGTGGGGCCGGCTGGGCTGTCCACGTGTCCCTGGGGACCGAKGGGACAGGGTGCTCTGGGGTGGTTGTAGCCAGAGGCGAGCGCAGCTCCTTGGATTGCGGGGACAGGATCGCRCTGGCCCTGGGCACTGTGATGGCCCCAAGTCCCTGCCTCCTCCCACGGATGCCCTGGGGACCCCTTCGCATGGACCCACACCGTAAGCCCTGGCTGCAGCTGTCGTGGCTTTGCCAGGCCACCGAGGACAGGCATCCGGCTGCAGCCATGCGCCGATGGGCCCGTATCGATTCCCATCACAGGAGCTGCGGGAGCCGGGACGGAAACTTCTTCGGGGCCGGGGGAGCACATCTGGCAGGGACGTGGCGGGGGGCGTGAGTGCGCAGGGCCCTGGGGCCGCAGCCGTCTCCCGCTCCCGGGAAGGGCCATAACCTCGCTGCTGTCGACAGCTTGATTTGATGCCATTAAAGCGTTTGCTCAGAAACAGCCTACATCAGGCAGCAACATCTGTTACGGCCCTTCTCCGGCAAAGCTGCGGCAGAGCCAAGGGCTCTGGCTCTGCCGACAGGTCTGGGTGCTACCGGTGACAAGTGTGTCCCCTCCCAGCCCCGAACAGCAGCATCTGACCCCCGGCAGAGCCCGGTGCCCGGGTAGCCTGCAGGGAGATGGGGCCGTGGCTCTGGGCAAGGCACCTCGCTCAGCACGGGATTTCGGCTCATCTTGGGTGGGGAAGCAACGGGCAGCCCCGGCTGTGTCTCCTGCCCGGCAGGCCTCATCCAGCCCTGCATATTGTGACCCCTGTAAGAAGACACTCAGGGGTGCAGGATAAGCCCCAGGCCTTGCCAGGCGCTGGGATGTGGCCGAGGCTGGCTGTCCCCATGGCCTGATCCTGCCGGGGGGCTTCCGCCCGCCCACACACATGCACACCCTGCTTGTGTGCACAGTGCTGCACACCCTGCACGCACGCACACCCTGCACGCACGCACACCCTGCATGCATGCATACGCCATGCATACCCTGCACGCGTGCACACCCTGCACGCGTGCACACCCCACAGGTGTGCACACCCCGCACACGTGCACACCCTGCGTGCACGCACACCCTGCACATGTGCACACCCCGCACACGTGCTCCCTTTGTGCATCCCCTCCTCCGTGTGCCGGTGAGCAACCCGTCCCCTTGCACCGGGCGCTTTTGCTCAGCCTTGGCATTGTCCCAGGTGTTTGAAAAAGTAACAATAATTAGATCATAATAATAATTAATAATAAAAGAGAAAGGGGGGAAAAAGCTCCCCTTAAAGCACCAATCCAGGGGCTTCTCAAGCCGATTTCATTTTTCAAACCTGCTTCGACGTGGAGCGTGAGGGGCCCTTTTCTCCCTTTAATTTTCTTGCCGCCGCCCGGGGCTGCCCCAGAGGCCTGGCTTTGATTTTGCTGCCTTTGTTCCGGCAGCCCCGATGCAGGACAGGGCAGCACCGCGCCCGCACCGCGGTAGAGGCTTTCACGCCAGCCTCACCGGATTTTTAATTGACCCGTCTTTTCCCCAGGATCTAGGCTTTAACCGCATCCAGTTGGTTGCCCGTGCAGCCTGCGAGATGCAGCTGCAATAYGGGGAAGCGACATGGAAAGCGTCCAAAAAGGGGATGGGGGGCACGGGGGGGTACGGGGTGCCAGCCTGGCGTGGGTGGCACAGAGCCCGGCTCCAGCCGTGCTGGAGGGCACCAAGCGATCGATGCGTCCCTGAGCTGCCGGCGGTTATGGAAATGTAACAAAATAAAGCCCCGTGTGTGTACATAGACCCCAAAAAGGTGCTGAGATATTACCGGTGTCCGCAGGGCACTGGGAGGGAAGGGGGCCAAGCTGGGACTGGTCAAACCAGCGGTGCAATTTGTGCGGCTACGGCAAAGCCGCCRACAAAGGGGCCGTCCGGAGCCATGCGCTATTTGGCACGTTGTGGCGGTGACACAAGGGTGGCAGGGGGACACGTGGGGACAYGCGTGTGTGTCCCCCGGCTCGGGGCTGCCTGGCGTGGCTGGCACCGCGGGGAGGTGTGCCAGGGAGCGGGGCTGGACTCAGCTCTGCYGGTGGGTGCTGGGTGACAAACACCACCAGCGCCCTGTCCCCTCCCCTCGTTACACTCATCGCCTTAATGAAGGCAGAGGGGACAGCACGGGCTGCACCGGGGTCACCGCCACGGCATGGTGCCAAGGGAGCAGCACTGGGAAAGTCCCCGGGGAGCTGCAGACCCTTGGGGCTGCCCTAACCCAGGCTCCCAAATCTCATGTGCCCCCTGTGCCTCCGACCCTCTGGTGCTGGGGACAGGCAGGATGCATCCCCCCCCTGCCACCAAGCCCTTCATTAGCTCATGGGGCCCCCGCAAGCCGCTCCCGCTGCCTCCGAGATCAAACCGGTGATCCAGGTGCTTCCCTGCACCTAACGCAAGCGGGGCTAGGAAATGGGGAGGTTTAATGACGACGGTGGCGAGGCGCTCGGCTAATAGATGTCTGCTGGCGGGAGCAGACAGCTTCCAGATGGTATCGCACCGGGGCAGGGGGGATCGGCTGGGGCCGGGGGGGCTGCGGGAGGCAGCAGCAGGCAGAGAAGGGCAGAGCCAGCAAGTTGAAATGACTTTTTTTGCAGCAGAGCCTGCGGTTCTGGCCCTCCACACTGCTGCTTCCAGTAATTAGCCCAATAATTAAAAAGAATGGTGATAAGCAGGGTGTTCGGAGGGGCTCGCAGGATCCCGGCATCCCCAGGGAGGGCGTGCGATGAGGGGGGTAAGTGATTTGTAGAGGCGAGGGGCTGTGGGTGTATGAAACGCAGAGCACCGGGGCTGGGGGACCCCGACACGGTGCAGGGAGTCACTGTGCCACGCAGGGCAGGCAGGGAGGGGGTTTGTTCCCCCTGCAAAGCCGGGGTAGGCGGCAGAGATGGGGAAGGCTCCCAGCAGCAGGGTTAGGAGGGCTGGCTGGGCATGCCGCAGGCAGGGAGGAGGCAGCCAGACCCCAGCCACCCCCCAGCTGGCAGGCACCGTGCTGCGAAGCAGGGCGATGCAGCGTGGGGCGATGCAAGGAGGTACGATAGAGGATGATGCAGGGTGATGCAAGGTGAGGTGATGCAACGCCAAACGATGTGATGTGGAGTGACACGGTGCGATGCAGAGCGATGCGAGGTGATGCAAAGCCAGCTGCTGCGATCTAGGGCAATACAGGGCGGTGCAATGCAAGGTGATGTGATGCAGGGCGATGCGATGCAACGCAAGGTGATGTGATGCGATGTGATGCAGAGCGACGCAATGCAAGGTGATATGATGCTGGGTGATGCAATGCAAGACAACGTGATGCAGGGCAATGCGATACAGGGCAATGCAAGGCAACGCAATGCAGGGTGATTGCAATGCAGGGTGATTGCAATGCAGGGCAATGCAATGCAGGGAGATGTAATGCAAGGCGATGCGATGCAGGGCGATGCAGCGCAAGGCGATGCGATGCAGGGCGATGTGAGGCGATGCAGGGTGATGCGCTATGATGCGATGCAGGGCGATGCGCTGCAAAGCGATGCATTGCAGGGTGATGCGAGGCGATGCATTGCCAGGTGCTGCGCTCCAGAGCGCCGGCGAGGCGATGCGGYGCCAGCGGGGCGACGCCACGGCAGGCGAGGCGATGCCCCTGCGGCGCACGCGACGCTGCCCCTCTCCGCGCGCGGCCGCGCTCCCCAGCCCACCGCGGTGGGGATGCTTCATTTGAATTCTCGCCTCTCTCTCTTCGCAGATAACGAGCCCGCGCCATGCAGTCCTTTCGAGAAAGGTGTGGTTTCCATGGCAACCAGCAGAGCTACCAGCCGACTTCACAAGATACATCACGCCTGGAGAATTACAGGCATCAAAGTCAGGCAGGGCCGAACTGCGAGCGGCAGAGGCTGGTGGCGAAGGAGTACTACAGTCAGCAGCAACTGCCGTACTCGGGCTACGAGAACAGCGCCGTGGAGAAATACCACCGGGGAAACAAGCAATTAGCGGGGCAGCAGCTGCAAGGCAGGCCGGCCTTTTCCAATTACGCCGTGCAGGAGAACAGCCCCTACCCGGCCCGTTATTCAGGGGACGAGAGCTTGCAGGCATGGGGCGGCCAGCCGCAGGCGCTGCCCGGCGGCGTGGCCAAGTATGAGGACAGCCTGATGAAGAAGACGGCGGCGGCGCTGGCGGGCGGGCGGCAGTATCACGAGCCGGCAGCCGCCTCGCTGCCCTTCCGGACTCACTTTCAGCAGCAGCAGCAGCAGCAGCAGCAGCAGCAGCAGCAGCAGCAGCAGCAGCAGCCGCCCGCGCTCCCCTACCCCAAGCTGCAGCGGCAGAAGCTGCCAAACGACGTCTCCTCGCCCATGCCCTTCTCGCAGAGCCCCCACTTTGGGCAGCACTCACAGTCCTTCCCTGCCTCCTCCACCTACTCCTCGGTGCCGGGGGGCAGCCAGCCGGCACACTCCTACAAGAGCTGCACGGCACCCTCGGGGCAGCCGCCGCTGGAGCGGCCCCTGGGCAGCGCCGCCAGCCTGGCCCCCGGCCCCCGCGTGCCCAACCTGCACGGCTACCAGCCCAACCGCATCGGCTACGAGCAGCCCCCCCAGCCGCCGCCGCAGCCCCCGCAGCCACCGCCGCCGCAGCCCCCGCAGCCGCCGCAGCCCCCGCAGCCACCGCAGCCCTTGCAGGGGCGGCATCATGCCCCGGAGACCCTCCACTACCAAAACCTGGCCAAATACCAACATTACAACCAGCCGGGCCAGACCTACTGCCAGGGCGACGCACCACCTGTCCGGACGCCRGAGCAGTACTACCAGACCTTCAGCCCCAGCGCCAGCCACTCGCCGGCTCGCTCCGTCGGCAGGTCCCCGTCCTACAGCTCCACTCCCTCCCCACTGATGCCCAACCTGGAGAACTTCCAGTACAGCCAGCAGCCACTGAGCGCTGGCGCCTTCCCAGCCGGCATCGCCGACCACAGCCATTTCATGCCACTGCTGAACCCTTCTCCCACTGATGGGACGAGCCCCGATGCTCAATCCGGGAACTGCAAAAACTTGCAGAAGGAGAAGTTGCCCGAAAACCTGCTRTCGGACCTGAGCCTGCAGAGCCTGACAGCGCTCACCTCCCAGGTGGAGAACATCTCCAACACCGTCCAGCAGCTGCTGCTCTCCAAAGCAGCCGTGCCCCAGAAAAAGGGCATCAAGACCCCAGCGAGGACCCCCGAGCAGCTCAAGGGGCAGCACTGCAGCCCCGAGAGCAGCACCTACTCAGCGGAGCAGGTGGGGACCCCCCTGTCCGACCCGCTCAGCACCCCCCAGTCTGTCCATGCCGAGACGCAGGATGCCGACTATCTCAGTGGGTCGGAGGACCAGCTGGAGAGGAGTTTCCTGTACTGCAACCAGAACCGCAGCCCTGCCCGCGTCAACAGCAACTCCAAGGCGAAGCCCGAGTCTGTGTCCACCTGCTCTGTGACCTCCCCGGATGACATGTCCACCAAATCAGACGACTCCTTCCAGAGCATCCACGCCAGCCTGCCCCTGGAGACCTTCACCAAGTACGTGACCAACGAACGGGACTGTCCCCGGCTGCTCCTCAGCGCCCTGTCCCAGGAGGAGCTGGCTTCCGAGATCATTGTCCTGCAGGACGCCATCAGCGAGAAGGCAGACAAAGCCTGGGCCAACTCGCCCATGCTGAGCAAGGAGGCCACCAAGTCCCCCTTCCAGCTGGAGAACCACCGGCCCTGCCTGGACTCCATGGTGAAGGGCGCCTGGCCCAGCCAGGGCGACTCCAGCACGCTCACCGAACCCCTCAAGCTGGACAAGGCTTCGGGGGCCAGTGCGGGGAAGGACTTTGGCGAGGAGGTATACGAAGGTCCCCAGGTGGATTTCGCAGCCACCGAGACTAAGGACGCGCTGAAGGACGCGACCCCGCTGGCCTTCAACTCCAAGCCCAGCATCCCGGCGGCGACGTCAAGCGCGGGGGCCGCCRGCTACAGCTGCTACTCGAACACCACTGCCAACTCGGTGGGGTCCGAGAACGCCATGGAGCACTTCGAGTGGCCGGAGGAGAGCCTGGGCGAGGCGTGCCTGCGGTGGAAGGAGCTGGGCTCGGGCCTGCAAGCCACCGACCTCCCCAAGGGCTTGTTCCCCAGCAAATTGGTGGGCTCCTGCAAGGAGAAAAAAAATGCCTGCGGCTTGGAACTGTGTGACGGCGAGCAGCCGGCCAAGAGCGAGCCAGCCCGGGACTTTGGCCAGCAGGTGATGGAGGAGGAAGAGGAGGAGACGCTGACATACGATGAGGCCGCAAAGGCAGACAGTGAGAGGTGGCTGCAGGACACCCGGCACTGCTGCTCGACCGGGGACTTCAGCGAGATCCCCATCATCTCCTCACCAGAGCTGAAGGAGTCGGACCTGGAGGCGGAGGAGTACTCCTCGCTCTGCGAGCTGGCCGGCTCGGAGCAGAAGTCGGTGACGTACGATGCCTCGCCGCCCAAGCCCCCAGAGATGCCAGCCGTGCTGTCCTCCAGCGAGGTGCCCGTGTCTGCCGAGGAGACTGTCAGCACAGTGGAGAAGGAGAGCTCGGCTCCCACCGCGCGCCTCTCCGGCCAGTCCGTCATCCTGCTGGGCCCTGCCGTGGGCACGGAGACCAAGGTGAAGAGCTGGTTCAAGTCCTCCCTGCCCCACATCCAGCCTGAGGAGGAGACCGAYGGAGGGGAGACGTCCCACCCGGAGGCGACCGATGCCGAATCYGTCCCGTTGATCACGATGAAGCAGCAACTCGGCCCTGAAAACGCACTGGGGAAGACAGAGCCTGTCTCACGGGGCAAGAGCCTCCGCAACAAGAGGGTCCACTGCCGGCTGCCGGAGGGGGACGGCCCCGGCAGCACCGTGCCAAGCCCCTTCGATGATCTGCCGGCAGCCGGCGGTGTGGCCAGCGCCTGCCTTGGGCCAGACGGCCAGGCGGAGACACCGAGCAAGAACGCCCACAGCCAAACGCCCCGGTTTCCAGCCGAGGGTCTGCCGGCACGCATGTGCACCCGCTCCTTCACCGCCCTCGCCGAGCCCCGCGCCCCAGCCCCGCTGGAGGGGCTGAAGGTCCCCGCGCACCAGGAGAAGCTGGGAAAGAAGCCCGGCTGCGGTGTTAAGCAGCGGGTGGCTTTCAAAGCCAGGAAGCGCAGCGGCCGGCCGGCCCCCAAGGTGGTCCAAAACGCTGGCGATGCCACCCTCCTGGTGCCCGGCTTGGTGACAGTGGAGGAGGCAGCAGGGCCAACACCGCCGGAGGGGGATGCGGTAGAGGCAGGGGAGAGGGACCAGCGGTCAATGATCCTGCGCTCCCGGACGAAGACGCAGGAGGTTTTCTACACCAAGAGGCGGCGGGGCAAGCGGGCGGCTGATGTCCGGCTGAAGAACTGCAAGGCGCCCAAGAAGCTCATCTCCAACAACCACCTCCCACCTGCCTTCAAGCTGGCGGCCCCGGGCAGCCCCCACAAGGAGGGGAAGGTGGGTGCTCGGATGAAGCTGCCGAAAACGGGGCCGGGTATGGGGGGCAAGATGTCTGAGCGGCCCCTGCATTCGCTGAAGAGGAAGTCTACCTTCATCTCCCCCATCCCCGCCAAGAAGAGGAACCTGGTCCTGCGGAGCAACAGCGGCGGCGTGAAGGAGGAGAAGCCGGAGGCCCCCCCCAGCCTCTTCAAGAAGATGCCTGTGGCCAAGAAGGTGAAAGCCAAGCTGCCCCCCAAGAGCTCCGGTGAAGCCGTCCCAAAGCCTCCCCTGCCAAAAGAGGCCCCTGACGTCTGCATCAAGATCACCTCCCGGGCGGCCTTCCAGGAGGCCACCAAGACCAAAGTGCTGCCTCCCCGCAAGGGCCGCGGCCTCAAGCTGGAGGCCATCGTCCAGAAGATCACCTCGCCCAACCTGAAGAAGTTCGCCTGCAAACCGGCAGCCACGGCGGTGGCGGCCACGGCAGCTCCCTTCGGCACCTCCCTGAGCCCGGCGGGGGTGGAGAGGGAGCGGGCGGTGAAGCACAGCGGGATGGCCCCGGCGGCAGGTGACATGCGGCTGCCCAAGCCGGCGGCAGCACAGAAGGTGCCCGCCATGCCAGCGGCTGAGCAGCTTTGCCGAAACCCCAGCGGCCGAGCACCGAAGGGGAAGCTGGGCGGCGGGAAGAAGCTCTCCACCGATGGCTGCCAGGGCGAGGCCTGTGTGCCAGCCCTGGGGGCCCAGCCCAGCTCCACCATGGCGGGCAAGAGCCTGGGGCTCCTGCCCAAGAAGAGGAACCGCAAGGGYAAAGCAGCGGCGCTGGGCATGGCCAAAGCACCCCTGGGCCCCGCGCCACCGCCGCTGCCCCGGGAGCGTGCGGCCGGCCCAGGCGGTGGGGAGGAGGTGCCACGGGAGGGCAAGAAACCAAAGAGCGAGGAGAAGGAGGTGGGAGGCGGCGAGGGTCCCCCCGAGGGACGCCCGACTGCCGGGCCGGCACGGGGACCGAAGCCGCGGGCCAACCACTCCAATTACAACGGCTACTCCAAGCGGCAGCGGAAGCGTCTGGCCCACGGCAAGGCCAAGGCAGTGCCAGCGCGGTGCAAGAGCCGCGGCAAGCGGCGGCGGCAGGCCCAGCAGGCCCCACTGCTTCACCCCGCCGAGCCCGAGATCCGGCTGAAGTATATCTCCTGCAAGCGGCTGCGGGCAGACAGCCGGGCCCCCCCCTTCACACCCTACGTCCGCGTGGAGCGGCGCGGCGAGTTCACCACCGCCTGCACCGTCGTTAACTCGCCTGGCGAGGAGGCCCGGCTGCAACGGGGACCGGCCGGGCCGGCGCCGCGACCGCGGGCAGCCCTGCCCGCCTCCTCCACCATGCACATGGGGCCGGTGGTGTCGAAGGCGCTGAGCGCCGCCTGCCTGGTCTGCTGCCTGTGCCGCAACCCCGCCAACTACAAGGACCTGGGGGACCTCTGCGGGCCCTACTACCCCGAGGACTGCCTGCCCAAGAAGAAGTCGCGGCTGAAGGAGAAGGCACGGGCAGAGGGGCCGGGCGAGGACTCCATCCCGCCCGCCGCAGCTGAGCGGGCGCCCCGAGGGATGGAGGGCAGCTGCGGTGCCGGCGGCAAGGCAGCGCGGCCGGAGGGTGCCGCTGAGGCGGCCAAGCAGAGCACGCTGCGCTCCAGCCCGCGGGGCATGTTTCGCAGGCTGCAGAGCTGCTACTGCTGTGATGAGAGGACAGAGGGCGAGGAGGCGGCCGAAAAGCCCCGGCGGCACGAATGTCACAAGGCCGAGTCCCCGCCGCAGGAGCCGGCGGGCGACACGCAGGAGCACTGGCTGCACGAGGCCTGTGCCGTATGGACCGCTGGGGTTTTCCTGGTGGCGGGGAAGCTCTACGGGCTGCAGGAGGCCGTCAAGGCGGCTGCCGACCTGGTAAGAGCTCGGCTGCCCGCCCGGCATGGCACGGCACGGCACGGCACCCCGGGGCGGCATCTCCCACTGGCCTCCTTCAGCCGAAGCCGTTCCTGCGGCTGCGCCTCCAGCCGGGATGAAAATTAATAGGGTTGGCCCTGACGAGTCATCCTGGGAGAGCAGGGCGGGTGTTCAGGCACCATGAGCCCCACTGGCTTCCTGCAAGATTTGTGCTGCTGCGTCTCTGATAGCACCCAACCCCCCCCCTTTTAGGCATAGAAGCGTATTTATGTTGTTATGTCTTGGGAGGGTGGCAGGGCCCCCTCCCAGGACCGCGAGGATGCTGAGCCCGGTGGGTCGCATCCCCCAGCCCAGCTGTGCGTCGCAGGGGATGGGTCGGAGCGGGACAGACGCAGCCTGGCGAAGGCAGGATGGGAGACGAAAATGGGCGCGACGTGGCCTGATGCCACAGTGATGGGCAGCAGGGGAAGGGGAGCTGGAGGGAGGGGACGGCCCTGCCCTGCTCCTCTCCCAGAGCGAGAGGAGCACGGGCACATCGAGTGAGCAAAATACGGAGGACGCTGCTGGGAGACCACCAAGGGGACATGGGGTTTTTGTGCTGGGGAGAGGGAGGGGACAGCCACCCGGCAGAGGCCGGGCAGGGGTTCTCCAGTAAGCCCCTGGTACCAGGTTTGGGGCTGGCCATATTCCCAGGCGTGTGTGCTTGTGGCACGGCTGTCTGGAGGCTGCTGTCCTCTCCCTGCCCACACTGCGGGGCTGGGTGCTCCCATCCCTGCAGCACCCACTGGGGACAGAGCAGGAGATGGGGAACACCGCAGTCCTCCACCACAGCTGCCACCGAGCCCTGGCACGACCCAGGCCATGTCCCTTCACCTCCGCACCTCCTGCCCCGCAGAGGGTGGCTGCAGGCTTGGTGCCGTCCAGGGGCGCGGTACGACGGGTAGAAACCTCATGTGTGGCTGCAGATGGCCAAGCGAGAAGCACGGCATCACCTGCGGTGTGCCGGCACGGGAGAAAGGATGCTGCCCGGGGGGGAGGCAGCGCGGGGCTGGAGAGACGCAGGGACGCCGGCGCGTTCCCCTTATGGCCGTGGCCGTCGGGGTACTTCGCTCCTGCGCTGGGCTCTGACAGGGTCTCTCTGTCTCTCCACATCTCTCCTTCTCTGCTCCGAATTCCCGGGTGTGTTTAAAGAAGTGCTCGAGCTGCCAGCAAGCGGGAGCCACCGTGGGTTGCTGCCAGAAGGGGTGTCCCCACACCTACCACTACGCGTGTGCCGTCGACACAGGTGAGCCCGGCTGCGGGGAGAGGGGCACGGGGACCCCCGGCACCCTCCGACCCGGCTGGCCGCTCCGCAACACTCAAGCCCACCCAAGGCCAGGGCGGGCTCACGGCTCCCTGCCAGCCGGGATGGCGATGCCCCCTGCACCAGCAGTGCCGGCTGGTGTCCCGAGTTTGGCCGGCCTGAACTAAACCCTTCATGCAAACAGTGCGGCTTGTCCGGATGGTGGTGGGAGGCCATGGAGGATGCTCCGTCCCTGCCGCTCGGGGACAGCCGTCCCACAGCACGGGGACTTCCCTGACGCGGCCTTCTCCTCTCCTCACAGGTTGCTTATTAACCGAAGAGASCTTCTCTCTGAAATGTCCCAAACATAAGGTAAGCCCCCCGCGCACCCCCCCCAGTGCTCTGCAGCCCCTGGGGTAGGAGGACCTGCCTTCAGACCACGTCACCCCAGGGACACCCCGCTCCACGGCACACCCACCCCGGGCCTCAGCCCCGCGTGGCACGGGGGGCTTCGTGTCCCTGGGGCACCCAGGAGCCCTCCGCTGCGGGGGCAGGGCAGTGGGTGCCGGGTCTGGGACCCCCAGCTGGGCTGCGGGGGGGTGGGGGTGGGGTGGGTTTATTCCCCCTTTCCTGAGTGCTGACGGGGTGGGGGAGCGATAATTAAACCCGTGCTAAAAAGCGCTGTGTCTCGCGTGGGTGCGCGATTATTGCGGGTGGGCAGGGTGGCTGCTGATGGGGACATCCCCGCCAGCCCGGGGACCGGACCCAGGGGCCACCCCCCCCCCGGGACCACCGCGCTGACACCCCCCTTCTCCCCGCAGAGGCAGCCGGTGTAGCGCCCCGCGGGCACCCGCCCCGCCGCCAGCGAGGGACCGGCGGAGGAGGCAGCGCCCCGGGAGCGGAGCGGGGCCGGGCCGGGCCGGGCCGTACCGGGAGCCGCCCCGCTGCAGGTGGGCGCAGCGCTGCCGCCCCGTCCCCCCTCCCCGAGCCC
>JAYKAV010002833.1:284409-306817 GCA_035582835.1 Phoebastria nigripes
GGGGCTAATGGCAATAGAAGGGGCGGGGCACGGTGAAATGGGCGGGGCTAACCCAGAGAGCTGGTGCTGGGGCAGAGGGCTGGTCWAATGGGTGGGGCAGGTGACATCATGCAGGGAGTGGCAAGGGGCGGGGCTTACCCGGTCGAGGTCGAGGTCGGCCTGCCGACGGTGCCGCCAGAAGAGGAYGGAGGGCTCGGAGTGGGGGCGGGTGACGGGCTCCCCGCAGACGAAGAGCCGCACCACCGCCCCCAGCACCAGCGCCGCGTTCAGCGCCCAGAAGGCCAGCGTGGGCCACAGCCACTGTGACCACCCCCACGGCTCCTCTGCGCGGGGAGGGGGTCAGCACCGCCCCGCCACCTCTGCCCTGCGCCCACCCCAGGGTCTCCATCCCGATGGCCTTCACCCTGTGCCCACCCCAAGAGCCTCCACTCCAGTGGTGTCCACCCCAACAGCCTCCACCCAATGGCCTCTGCCCCTCGTCCACCCCAGCATCCTCCACCCCGACCATCTCCCATCTCAGACCTACCCCGAGGCTCCCCTCCTGATGGCCTTCACCCCATGTCCACCACGACCGCCTCCACTCTGATGGTCTCCACTCCAATGGCCTCCATCCTGACAGCCTTCACCCCATGCCCACCCCAACAGCCTCGACCCAGGTAGCCCCTACCACACACCCACCCCAACATCCTGCACCCCGATGGTCTCCACCTCAACAGCCTCTAGCCCATGCCTGCCCCGACGGCCTCCATCCCAATGGCCTTTGCCCCATGCCCACCCTGACAGCCTCCCCCCGACATCTATCCCAACAGTCTCCATCCCAGTGGCCTCCACCCTGTGCCCACCCCAACAACCACCACCCTGACAGCCTCCATCCCAATGTCCTCCACCCCAAGAGCCCCCACCCCATGCCCGAGCTTACCCACGGTGCCAGACTCAGCCATGATGCTCCTGCCGTGGCCAGGGGTGCCCGGGCTCCCCACAGGGGCTGGGGCACTGGAGCCCCGGAGGAGGGAGGCCAGGGGGTTGAAGGAGAGGCAGAGGAAGACGAAGGTGCAGAGGGCCATGCGGGAGCGGTCCAGCATGCCCTGGCTGCTGGGCGAGGGCGGTGGGCGCTCCTGCTTCACCTGTGCCGGCAGAGCTGCTGTGAGCCCCGGGGCACGGGCATGGGGCATGGCATGGGGTGTGGTGATGGGGCACAGGCATGGGATATAGGGGATGGGGTATGGGGTATGGGGTATGGGGCACAGAGCACATTTTGGGGTACAGAGCATGGGGCACAGGCATGGGGCGTGGGTGCAGCAGTCCAGTGCACCCCAGAATGGCCCCACACCCCTCCCTCCAGCCCCAAATCGGGTGAGGAGCAGCCTCAGGGAGCAAGACCAGGGCTCTCGGCTCCTTTCCCCACGCTGGCATCTGGCGTGCTTTGCTCTTGGCACCCCCGGGGTGATGCAACAGATCGCCCACCCCACTTGGGGCAGGGGGGATCCCCCCCACACCTTGCCGTGGTTGCAGAGGGGGCTGTCGGGCTCCGAGTCGCTGCTGCTGTTGCTGCTGCCCCCGCTGAGCGAGAGCGGGCTGCTGTGGGACGGCGAGCCCACGTCCGAGGGCGGTGGTGTCAGCATCTCCATCACCTCCGCCTTCACCACCTCCACGGGGGCCTCTGCCTTTGCCCCCTTGCTGCAGGAGGCCACCAGGTCCTTCAGGGACTCTGTGGGGAGCAGAGCGGGCTGAGGGGTGCTGGGGGGGGTACGGTAGCCCCGGCACTGATGCTGAGCTCTCCCCAGGACCTGCCCTTCCACTCACGGTTCTTCTGCATGGCCATCTTCAGGGCRAGGTTCTCCTGCTTCAGCTTCTGGTTGCTCTGCTGCAGGAAGCGGATGTACTCGATCGCCTTCCTCAGGATCGCCGACTTGTTGAGCTGCTGGCAGACAGGGACGGCTCAGCCCAAATGCCAGGTGAAGCCCCTCCTTGCCCAGCCCCCATCCCACTGCCCCCGGGCTCCCACCTTGGCCTCGGTGCCCACCACCAGGTCCTTGAGCTCCACGATCTTGTCGTTGATGGAGGAGCGGTAGCGTTTCTCGATGGCGTTGTGCGCCGTGCGCTTCTCCCCCCTGCTCTGCACCAGCGCCGGCTTCCCACTGGGCGCCAGCCGGTTGATGGGCAGCTTCTCGGCATCCACCACCAGCGGCACCGTGGCCAGGATGGTCCCTCCGCTCACCAGCGCCTGCGGGGATGCGGGGTGGCATCGGTGGGGGTCCCAGAGCATCCCCCCACCCCGGAGCTCCCCAGTGGTGGGACCTACCGGCACCTGCAGCGGGGCGGCAGAGCTGCTGGCACTGGTGGCCAGGGAGGCGATGCTGGAGGTCTTGGCACTGCCGGCATCTGTCTTGACAGCTGTCAGCAGCAGGGAGTCAGCCTTGATGAAATGGGGCTGCAGCAGGACCTGGGGGGCAGGAAGGGGTCAGCGGGGCTGGGGGGGCCACTGGGACCCCCCAACCCTGGCCCTGGGCTTACCGGCACCGGCTGGATCTGGGGTGAGATGGGCTGGGTGGCAGGGGCGGCAGGGGCCAGGAGCTGCTGGGGTGCCACGCTCTGCACGGGGCCGGGCAGTGCCACGGGCTGGCCTGGCTGCGGGGCGGGCAGGGGGCTGGGCAGGGCCTGCCCCGCACCCCCGGGCTGCACGGCTGGGCATGGAGCAGAGGACACCGTTACCGGACCCCCCAGCACTGGCCCACCCCAGGCAGTCTCATCTCGCAGGGATGCATCCCCCCCTCCAGCAAGAGCCCCCCACAACAAGCCCCCACCCGGGAGCCCCGACCCCCCCCCTGCACCCCCAAATCCTCACCAGAGAAGCTGTGCTGGTTTTGGTAGCCCACCAAGGGCTGGGGGCTGAACTGGCCGGGGGACGCGGGGACGAAGCTGGGGGCCAGCATCATGCTGGGCTGGGGCTGGCTGCTGGCCACAGCTGCCGGCTCCTCCTTGACACCCGGGGCCGGCGCCGGCAGGAGCGGAGCCGGGGGCTGCGGGGCGAAAGCTGCCATCCCGGGGGGCCCTGGGTAGACGCTGCCGGTGGGGGCGGCGGGGGGAGGCTTGCTGGGTCCCAGGTAGGTGCTGAGGGTGCCCGGGGTTGGGGGGAGCCCCGGGGGCACGGCGCTGTCGAGGGCACCAAACGGCGAGTCAAACAGCCCTGAGAAGTCATTGTCCGGTGTGTTGATCAGCTGGAGCATGTCTGCAAAACAGCCCCCCACTGTGCCGTCAGCAGCTGCCCCAGCCCCGCACCTCCCAAGGGGCCCCCAAAGTCCGGGGGGTCCCCGGGCTGGCCCTATGCTGCCCACCCTACAGCTCAGCACTTTGGGGATGGATCCCCATAATCCAGTGGCAAAATTCCCCGAGAGCCCAGGAATCTGCTGTGCCCTGCTCCTCACAGCCTCCCAGCCACCCTGTCAGCGGGGAAACTGAGGCACGGCGTTCACAACGGGGGTGCCGGGGCTTGGCCACCAGCGGTCAGAGGTTTCCAGCCAGGTCTGGGGGTGGCAGGGCTGCTCTCAGCCTGTTTCTGATGTTGAGGGGGGCAGAAATGGGCTTGTGCCGGCTCGTTCATTTATCCTGTACTGGAAACCCCAACTACCCCCAAAGCAGCCCCTGTATCAAGGGGAGGGGGTGCTCGGGCTGGGACAGAGGGGTGGCACACCCGGGGTGTGCCAGACCCCCCGTGCCAGGTGTGCCTGCGAGGGGTTAAATAGCCTTTGGGGGTCTGCCCCGCTCAATGGGAGCTGGGTGCCCCGGGATGTCCCCATCCACACATCGGGGTGTCCAGAGATGCCCCCACTGAGGTGTCCCAGGATGCTCCTACCAAAGCACCTGGGGATGACCCCGCGGTGGTACCCCCAGGTGCACCCCCCCACACACACACCCCCGGGATGCCCCCACCAAGGTGCACAGCCCCCGGACGCACCCCCATGGGGTGCAGCTCCCCGAGAGGGGCCGCAGCGGTGACCCCGCCAGGCGGGGAGGAGGAGGATGGCGAGGAAGGGGTACCTTCAAAGGTGCACTCCATGCCTGCGGGCGCAGGGGGGTCCCCAGGAGCAGGCTACGGCCCACGCTCAGCCCCGTGCCGGGCCGCGATGAGGCACCGGGATATTTTAAAGCCATGTTCTCGCCTCCTCCCCGCCGGCCCTCCCCGCCGCTGCCCACGCCAGGCCTGGAGCGAGGCCGGCGATGGGGTGATGCGACTCCGCCAATCGCCGCCCGCGCGCCCGCCGGCCGCCTGCCGCCCCCAGACAGCCCCGCGGCCGCGCCAAGGTGAGCCCGGCAGCGGGTTACTCCCGGGCACCCTGCTGTAACCCGCCAGCGGTTACTTGGGGTCAGTCGCCGTTAACCCCTTCACCCCGTGCCCCACTGCCCCCCGTGTCCGGCCAACCTGACGTGACGCTCCTCACCCGATGCCTAGCACCCGGAGGAGACACCCCACAAGGACCAGAGTCTTTGCGCAGCCCCATTTCCCCCCCAAAGACACCCAGCCCTCGGCACCCCTCTCTGCGCAGGTGGGTTTCCTTCCAGGGGGGCTCCCAGCCTCAACCCCCCCTGCTTAAGAGAACCCCAAGGCTCCCCCGTCGTCCAGGGGCAACAGAGCAAAGTCTGGGGGTGCAGAGAGGGGGTGCTCCCTCCTGGTCCCCCCTTCCTGCTGCCCAGCCCCAGGGGTGGGCACCGCTCTCCCAGCCACTTGGCGCCTACCAGGTATTTCTCTCCCATGGCACCCACTGCCACCCATGCCACGAGCACAAGACGGGCACCCAGCAGTGCCACGGCTGCTCCTACCCTGCTGCTTCAGGCCATGGGAGCCTGTGGGGCAGAGCCACATGGCTGTGGGTCCTGGCAGGTCCCAGTGGGTGCAGGGCACCCGCATCCCTGGATGCGCATCCCACAGTCACCCCAGGGTGGGCATGGGGACGAGGGATGACGGATGGCCATGACCGGTGGCAAACCCAGGGCCTATGGAGTGTCAGGCCACATGGGGGAACCATGGGGCACCATGGGGATGGCCGTGATGCAAAGGAACGTGGCAAAACCCCACGGCGGGACACCCTCACCCCGTATGGCCAGTCTGCGCTGGGCACCGCTCAGCCCTGGCACGGGTCCCAGGGGACCCATGGGGACACCAGCACAACTCCAGAGCATCGCTCCTACCTGCCTGCCTGCAGCTACTATCCTTCCCTGCCCACGCCAAAACCTCACCGGGGGAGGCAGGTGGCACCTGGATCTGCCCTGATCCACCCCAATTGCCATCGGGATGAGCTTCCAGCCCTGGGATTCGACCTTCACCCTGGCTCCCGGAGGAGATACGGCTCCTGGCACCGTCGGAGGGCTCGGCCAGCCCYGCGCCCGCCTCGCCGCATGCTCCACCGGCTCTGCCAGTCCGCGCCATCCGGCGCGGACTGGCAGAGCCGGTGGAGCATGCGGCGAGGCGGGCGTGGGGCCGGGAAACCCAATTTTTGGCTAAAGCCATGGTAACGCTGCACCCAGCACCGGTAAGACCTTGGTGCCATGGCAGTGGGGAGCGGCTCCCCTTGGGGAATGGGGTCCCCTTGGAGAATGGGGTCCCCTCGGCAACATCCCCATCCCACGGACCCCCAGCTCGGTGGGTGCTGATGGGTCTCAGCCCCAGGGATGCTCCGCTCAGCCCCGGGGCCGGTGTAGAGCCTTCCCCTCCCTCACCCCATCCCGGTTGGGTGGCTCCGGGGAATTCAGGCGTCCTGGAGGGAATGACCGGGAGTAACCCCGCCGGTGACGTCACGGAGGGGCGGGGCCAAAGGCGACACGATGTTGCGGCCGGCGGGGGCCCCGTCGGGGCTGTCCCGGCACCGGCACCTCCAGCCTGGGGGTCCCGGTGTCCTGACACACACCACCCCACCCCCCCCCGCCACCCCCCGGGACCCTGCTCCTCCCCGAGCCCCCCGCCATGGACCGGCCCCCGGTAACGGAGCCAGCCCAAACCGCCCGGCCCTGCACCGACTCCGCGCTCCAGCAGCTCGGTGTTTCCCCCCACGCCGGGCCCGGCACCGAGCCCGGTCTCTCCGGCTGTGCCCCGGTGCGCCGGCCGTGCACTGAGCCCGCTCCCTTCAGCCCGGCCGTGCACCGAGTCCGGTCCTCCGGCCATGCAGCGAGTCCCCGTTATGCACCGAACCCGCTCCCTCGGTCACGTCCCGGTACCCGGTTCCCTGACCGTGCACCGAGCCTGGTCTCCCCAGGCCCGGCCATGCACCGAGCCCCGGTACCGCACCGAGCCCAGCCCCCCGGCCATGCACCGAGCCCCGGTTATGCCCCCAGCCCGGTCCCGGCCATGCACCGAGCCCGGCCCCGCTCGCCGCTGCCCGGGTCGGGACGCACCGTCGATGTCGCTGAGCAGGGCCGTGTCGATGTCGCTGGCCCCGGAGAGGCCGAGGGACGGCGCCAGCCCCTCCAGGGCCGCGTCGTCGAAGGCGAGGGCGCTCATCCCGGCGGCGGCGGCGGCTCCCGGGCTGCGGCGGCTCTAGGAGCGGCGGGGCCGCCCGCCCGCCATGGCCGCGCTGGCCCGGGGAAAGGGAGGAAGGGGACGAGCCGCCAAGTTGCTCCCGCGAACCGTGCCCAGACCTGCTACCGGGCGGGGGGGGGGGGAGGGAGGGAGGGGATGGAGGCGGATCCGCCGCCGCGTCCCGCCCCGCCGCCGCCTCCCCGCCCCGCACCGCCGGCGCCGGGACCTGCCGCCCCGCTGCACCGCGGCAGCACCGGGCAGGGACCCCCGGCAGCACCGGGCAGGGAGCTGGTGGACCAGGACCGGAGCAGGGAGCAAGGCAGGCTGCAGCCCCTGAGCAGGGCAGCAGTCCCCTGGGAATGTCACTGAGCCCTGGGGAAGTCACCGAGCCCTGGGGAAGTCACCGAGCCCTGGGGACGGTCACCAAGCCCTTAGGACAGGCACCAACCCCTGGGGACAGGGACAGGGACAGGCACCAAATACCTGGGCTGGGCTCTAAATACTTGGGCTGGGCGTTAAATACCACTTAGCCCCGGATCGGGGCACACGTGGGAGCAGGCAGGAGGGCCAACGTGGAGAGAAGGTGGTGGCCGTGGCTGCTGTAGCCACCAGCACCTTGTGGAGGCCACGTACCAGGGCCACCACGTCACCGCTCGAGGCTCCCGCGGTTTCCAGCGCAGAGGCAGACTGCGGATATCTGCCTCCCCCCTCCCAGCTCCGGGGTCCAGAGCAAGTCCCAGCACTGCTGCCTGACCATGGCACGGTCCAGGGTGGGAGAAGCTCCCGTGACCCCGATTAGGAGATGCCGAAGGGCCGATGCTGCCCTGTGAGCTCCAGCTGAGCCCACGCACCCTCCTGGGTGCCGTGAGCCGTGGGAACCAGGAAAACCACTGGTGCCATCAGGGTCAGCCCTGTGGCTGCCCACGGGTGGTGGGTCTCAGCGTGGGGGTCTCACCCCAGGGCGAGGCCATGCCGCTATRCCCTGCAGCGCTGCGTGGTTTGTCTTACTGCTGGGAATAATTTAGGAAAAGAAAATGCGCTGCAACATCGGCCCCCTGAAAGTTTGCCCTCTCCTCTTCTGTGCCACCGAGCACAATCTGAGGCTACCTGTGAATTAATTAAACCTGGCTGCACCATAAAAACCTCCCCCCTAGCCTCACTGGCTTCCACGTGGCGGCACAGCGGGCACCCCTGTGCAACATGGGGATCCCCTGCATGGCACGGGGCACCCCAGTGCAACATGGGGCTCACCAGGGACCACGCAGAGCACCCCGTGCATGCACATGGCGGTTGCAGAGCCATGAGTGCACAGCCCTGCCGGTCCCTCTGCACCCTCATGCCCACTCGAGCCTCCTCAAGCTGGGGCCATTAACCTGTGCCCGAGCTGGGGACGAGCCCAGGGAGTCCTGGCTCAGCTCCGCGCCGACGGCTGGGGCAGCGTCACCCGCACGCAGGCCACTGGCAGCCACTCGGACGCCTCTCACCCACAGCAAACTCTACTAAGGAAAAACCCTCAAGAGATCCACAACCTGCCATGGGGCGTGCAGGGGGGCCGTGTGCTCCCCCCCAACATTTTTTTTCGGGTCACCGGGGAGAAACCAGGCTCCGTGGTGGTGGGACATTTCCCTTCGCTTTCAGAAAGCCCTTGCAGCAATCCGCGTGCTGCAGGAGGAGAGGGCAGGTTTCCAGGGCTGGGGAGATGGATGTGCCGTGGCCCCGTGAGGCTTTAGGGCAGCCTCGTGTGAACGTGAGGGTCACACACCTTTAACAACCCACGCGAGAGCCGGGACACAGCCTTCCCCACGAGACATGGAGGGGGGAAAATCACATGCATAAACACGGCTTTATTTTTGCACAAGCTCCGGGCAAAGCCGGATTTTGCAGGGCCCCTTCCCCGACCCCAAGCCTCCCCCCGAGCCAGAAGGGATGTGCACCCCAGGGACCCACATACGATGCTTTCCCCTGCTCCGGGGAACCAAAGCAAACAAGCAGCATCCTCTGTGCAACGGRGAAGGATTAAGCACCCCGGCAGCTCAGTGGGACGGGGTGGGTTTTGGAGGCCGATGGATGCCACGCGGGGTGGGGCTCCCCGGGGTAAGCTTGGTTGTGGGGTAGGGAAAACCCCGCCTGTAGGACCAGGGCCATGCAGCCAATAAGCGYGGCGGCCCGGAGTGGAGTGATTCTGCATCACGGCTCAGGGCCCGCGATTACATCATGTCGGTCCTGCGGGGATAGCAGCAGGGCCACGTGGTTGCTCTGGAGTCGCTGAGACGTTTTCCTGAGCGCAGGCTGGGAGGAAACCGCAGGGATGAGACAGAAAACAAACCGGCCCCAAGACAGTTGGGCTCTGGCTGCTGAGCTGGCCGGGCAGGCTCGCGCAGCTGCAGCGGGCTCAGGCGGCTGCGTAGGGCTTGTCGGCGGTGTGGAGCATYGCCCCGAGCCACACTGGCGGCAGCGACAGGCTCCGGGACCTGCTGTGCTTCAGCTGCAGAGCCCAAATGCGGCAGCCCCAGGCACCCTGCATGGAGCATCCGCCATCCTGCTGCCCCTCGCTCAGTCAGGTGGGCTCCCCCAAAATGCTGTGCCCAGCCAGATGCGAGCCCCTGGATGTTTGCCGCCTGCCAGCACACCTTAACCCTGCACCGAAAGCAGCCCTGCCCGCCCAGGGCTTCGCTGACATGCCCCACTCCCAGCCCTCAGCATCGCTCGTGCTCCGGGGTTTGTTTTGCTATGGCAGAGCGTGGCGTTAATCATTAATTCGTGTCGCAAACAGATTCAAAGCCTCTTCTCTCCTTCACTACCTCTAACTCTGCTTTGTCAATTATCCCTTCCTGAGCCACGGCTTGGGTAAACACCCAGCCAGGCCCGGTGGCACTCCAGCGTGCCACGCAGCCCCCACTCGGGGTTTATTTACCCCGAGGTGAAATGAGAAAAGGCAAATGCACGTGTGGTCACTTCCTCTTCGCACCAGGATCCAAACTCGGTGCCCAACACTGAAAAGCAGTGACACGCACCCTGACCGAGGCTCAGCCCGTACTGGGCTCTGCAGCGTGCCCTGTGCCAGGGCTCGGCAGCCTGTGGTGGAAGGCAGCGATCTGTGGAAGCCCCCAGCCCATGCTGGGAGCTTGCACGGTCTCTGCRGGAGCCCAGGCAGGTTTGGAGACAAGAAGCCCATCAGGGTTCCATGCTCAGTTTGGGGAGTCAGGTGTCACCAGCGGCTGGAGGCTGGGGGGGGCACACATGCAAAATGTCCCCGCGTGCTTGTCCTGCTCTTACACTCTTCCCTTTGCACCTACTTTGGCCCCGGTTGGAGACAGAATTTGGGGTTAGAGGGATTTTTGCCTCATGCATTTAACCGTGGGGCTGCAGAAGACAGTGTGGTGCAGCCCCCCTGGAAGGCAGCAGGCCCCCGCTCTGGCACCCTTCCTCCTGAACAGCGCTGGAAATTTATGACCCAGTGCTTTTTGTGCGATTTCTGCTCTGTCAGGGCAGCGGTAGCTCTGCACCTTTCTCAACAAAGGCGGGCCATGAACCTACCCGAATATATCCGACACAGTCAGGCACATGATCAGTGCAATAGTCAACAAGCCAGGGCAGAGCTGGATTTAATGCATGCTAATCTGCGGCTACAAGGAGGGGAACCCATCTTTCAAGCTGTTCCACACACACACACACCTTCCCCAAAGCAGCTTTTAAACCACAGGCCATTAGTTTTGATCTCCACGTGAAAGACGGAGGGCACCGTTCTGACAAATTGGTTCATTTTTGGCTGAAGTAATGTCATGTCACTTCTCCAGGGTTCCTAGATGGCTGCTCTTCCTTCTCCTCTGTCCATCAAAACCACTGTCATAAATGAGGATGTTGGAACAAATGCCTGGCCGATGAGTCAGGAAAAGTTGCCCATTGCATGGGCTGGGAACATCACCTGCATTGCAGTGCACAACAGCTCCTTACCCATCACTTTCTAGGTCACCAAGGCAGGTGATCCAAAGTTGCCCTCTGAGGACCATCTGGCAAGCCCTGCAAGGTGGGCAGGTGTCCCACCAAGCACCAAGGTTGTCACCTGTGTGCCTGTCTGATGTTCGCCTCAAAAGATGTGCCAAAGATTTAGCAGGGAACGAATTTACCAGCAGTGGCAACACAGCACCGTGCACAGCAAGACCCACGTAAAGACACAAAGAGCATCTTCTGCTGGGGACAGCCCTTCTCCCAGTGAGAATACCCTGTCATTCGGAGGAAACCAAGGATTCCCAAAAGCCTGCGTCATGTTTTGACATCTGACGGGCACCCAACGGCAGCTGCAGACCGTGCGTGTCTCCCACGCTCACTCGTACCATGTGTTCAGGCCGGGCAGCGAAGCAGAGCGAGACACCACCTGAGAGAGAGACGGATACCATCCTCCAGGTCACACTAGTAGTGTATTTATTGGAGTATCTCACATGCAGGAACCAAAGTAGAGATGATTTCTGGAGCAAGTTAAACAATGGCAGATTAATACAGTTGTATCGTCCTTAACGTAAACACTTTCTACGTGAATACAGCAACATTTTAGTGTTGGGTTTCTTTGCTTTTTGTATATTTTGTTTCTCTTTACATAGTCAATCTCTTTAAACAGTTATGTCCCCTTTCTCCCCCTACCCCATTCCCAAACAAAAAAATATCCAATATCTTCAGTAAATAAATATTATCCACTTTTATCTGGAAAGCCTACAGCTGTAATATACAGAGAAGCTATTACACAGGTTACATTTGTAGGGCTAACGATAGCTCATAGTAACATGTACAGAATGAGGAGCTCGTACTCATAAAAACACAGAGCAGGGTGGGAAGTTTGGCGTAGGTTTGCCATGGGCTAAAGAGAACCAGCACCGGAGCTTGGCGCGGCTCGAACGCCAGTCAGCTCTCAGTGAAACGCAACCTCGCCTCTCTCCTGGACGGAGGAGCAACCTGCTGCCAGTGCCTGGGGCACGGCGCGGGGAGGCTGGGGCTGGCAGCCTGGGGACGGAGCACGCAGGCGCAGCCAGCTCCGGAGGCTGCAGTTTGGGAGGGATGAGTGGAGGGTGCTGCGTGGGCACCAGCAACGCCTCTGGGCGCCTGGCAAGGGGATTCCTGCCTCCTCTCCTCCGCTGGCGGGCAAGGGTGGGTGGGTGCCCCCAGCAGCTGAAGGGTTACCTCCAAGAAGGCTGTAAATCCACTCACTGATTGCCTGCTTCATTATTTCCATAAAAATAACTGTCCTGAGCTGTTTTTTTCCGGGGTAGGCTCCACAAGCCTTGCGGTTAGCATTTAGGAGGTAAACAATGACTGAGCTGGATGAGGCTGGCCTGGGGATGGAGATAGCACAAGCGGTTCCCACTCCACAGGATTCCCAGCAGCTGCAAGAGACCTGACAACTCATCGGATGAAAAAGACTGTTGAAAATGCTGCTGTGTTTGCTCTCCTGATCTGCATGTCCTGTCCTCATGGGTGAAAGCAGAAGAGCATTGAATGGAGAGGAACAGGAACAGGCTGCGTCGGCCGGGGTGCCGGGGGAGCGTGGGCCCAGCTCCTGCGGCAGCTTACGGAGGGGGACCATCACCCCTGCCCTGGGTCTGAAACCACCGCCCGGCTCTGTTCTTCCACCACTGGAGGGAAACATCTCGCCACCACAGCCAGCTCTGCCAAGTCCTCCATTTAAAAGTGGAAACAGCCAATATATCCCATAAAAAAAGCCTAACGAAGTCAAATGAATGGAAACCCCCACTAAAATCCTTCTTCAGCTTGGAAGTATAAAAACAGSCCTGGAAATGGCAGAGCTGATTTGATCAGCACATTTCAGAGACGGAGGCTGTGATAATTGGAAGGGGAAAGGTATGTTGGAGGCTACGTGAGGGTCCTGGTAAGGACCAGTCTCTGCATTTATGCTGTTTCCTTTAAGAGACACCGTGCTATGTTTTTATGAGCAATTCTCCTATGAGCCTTACCTACATACTAAACACCCTAAATGTCTGTACAGCACATTGTTATCTATTACACCTGCCAAAGATGCAGCTGAAATCTACACATAACAATTAAAAAACCCAAAAGTATATATTTAAATAGAAACCATTCATTTCTTACATCTCAGCACATGAAGGGTTAACAGAAGAGGTTAAAAAACACACTGGAAAGAAAATATATTGACAAAATAAATATTTTAACCTAGAACAGGGTATGATTAGAACTTACAAAGGACCCCAATAATAATTTAGTGTCATTGAGTGTCAAGTTGTGATTCCTAATAAGCCTAGAAAGCGTTGGGATGTTATTTCTTATGGAAAGCGGATCGGGCTGCAGCTCCCTCTCTCTTCTCACAAGCGTTGGAGCCACAGAAGTCCTCTGCCCACTTGCACAGAGGAAGCACTTAGAGTGAAAGCGAAGGAAGAATAAATTGAGAGGTTGGTCTTCTGAAGTGAAAAACCCCTTCCCTTTCCCTCAAACAGTTTCCACCGCTCAGGTTTTCTGCAGAGCACAAGAGGACGGGGAAGATGAGAGATCCTGATACAGGACATTAGGGAAGCTCTAGCGTAGCTCTTACATTTGTTAAAGAAGGTTTGGGCTAAACCACCCATTCTGCTGCACGCTCTGTCCCCTTCAGTGCTTCCAGCCCCCACGTGCTCAGCCCACAAGAGCCAGGTCTGGTGGATTCAGGCTCCAAATTTAACTCACGGCAGGGCTGTGCTTTTACCAGACCCATCAAGGGTCCCACCAAAAGGATGTTCAGCCATTGCCCCTGGCTGAGCACACACCTCCCAAGGAAGGCATCTCCTGAGTGCTGCCCTACTTTCAGCAAAGCCACTGCTTGTGCCGATGGCACCTGCCACCCCCTGCAAACAGYGCCCTTGCTTTCCAGCGGATAACGCGGGGCGTCAGTGGGGACCACGGAGTGCCTGAGGTCGCAAGCACAGAAGAGAGTCTCTTGAGTTGTGCCAACACACGCTCCTTATCTCCCCTCAGCCCCAGCCTTCTTGTTTCATCTCTTTTCCTCCCCAGTCAGAGGGAGCAGTCACTGACAGCTCTGCAAGATCTTCCAGAAAGGGACCAGATTCTCTCTAAAGCAACAACTTGGAAGTCCCAGGACAGGTTTAGCATGACAGAAAGAAGCAGCGTTAACAGCATCGCYCCCCTTTTTGTTTAGGGGTGGGAGAAGAAGGGCCAGCAAATCTGCAGCAGTGGGACTCTGCAGGGGGGCTCGGTGACAGCACTGGTGATATCCTTGCCGCTCAGCATCATTTGACAATGTCCCCATGCTCGAGCAATGCGATTATCTCCTCTGGCTTGGCAGGGAAGCTGGATTAACATGCTTAGAATCACCTGATGTGGCCATTTACAGGGTCAATGTGTTTCAAGGATTTAGAAGAGAAAATACACACTTAAAACACCCACGGAGCTTTTTGCATTGACAGGAATACCAACAATTCATTCTGTGCTGGCAAGACTGCTCAGGCAATCACCAGACACTGCCTGAAATCAAATCAGCGTCACAACAGAAGTTTCCTCAGGTTTCTGGGAGCTGGTGGCCACATCTGACGTGTCGCAGAAAGGCAGGGTCTGGCAGGAGCTGGCAGCGGGGTGTCTGGCAGCCAGTATCTCAGCATTGGGCTCACCTTGTGTTAAATAGCAAGGCAGTAGGCGAGAGCAGCAGTGCATACATGCAGCCAAGGCAGACTGTCCTGGCACTTTCCATTAGCCACAGAGAAGATGAAATGGAGAGAAACCCTCTGCAGACCCGCACAGAAGGGCTTTAACTGGGGAGAGGGCCAGCAAATGGGGAGAAGAGGCAGCTTGATCCCCAAGCTATCTCCATCCTTACACTGATTTTCCCCATCCACTTGCAAGCCATGCTACTTTCTGCACAGCGCAGAGCTGACAGGGAGCAGTGAGCTACAGAGCAGCAACAAGGTGCCAAGTCAGTGCTGGGGGGTGGCAGGGCAGCCTTGCCTGGGCCAGCTACATATGGAGGGATCCTGGAAGAGGATGCAGGCAGGGCAGGACAGAGGAGAGGACGAGCAGGGACAGCACAGAGTGACATCTGACCTGGGACAGCCTGGAAATCCTGCACCAAACAACGCTTCCCTCCAAAGATTAACGTGGCCACTCTCAAAGACCATCAGTGCTGCAACCGGGCCATTTGGTAAAAGGTTTTATGTGTCACAACCTATCAAAGCATGGCCTACCCTAGAGAGTATGTTACGAGCTGAAATAACTATGCTCAGATAAAAGTTTCTATCACTTTCACATCAGCACAGCTTCTTGGTCTAGAACAACTTCTGAGAGAGCTCGACACACATCAGCATCCCGGGAAGCTCAGACATGCCAAGTCAGAACAAAGTGGCTGGTTGCCTAAGACAACGAGCACCCCGAGGAAGAGGGGCTGGAGCGCTGCTGCCTACATGGGCATTCATCTGATAAAGTGCCTCTCTGTCAGGACAGGAGATTCTCCCTGCCACACAGTGTTCAGCTCTCTCTTTGATCCTGCCATCTTGTGCCACTGGCTTACTCCCAAGGAACATGCTGGGGGATGCAGCGATGGCTGGAGCTGCCTGCTCCAGCTCCGCTTGTCAGCCCAGCAAGGCAGGCACACATGCTGGAATCCCTTCTGGCAGCTCCAGCAACAGCAGCACTCTCGGCCATGCCTCCGGCAAGCAAGGGAATATGCTTATTTGCACAGACAGGAGGGAGACTGCAACCCCGTAGGAGCTGGGAGTTAATAAAGGGGCAGAGGTATCAAAGGACACTCCAGAAATTACAAATAGCACGGCCACAATCATCCAACACTTTCTCAGGCCCAAACCTAGAAGGAAATGAGGAGTTTCACCTCCAGCACAGGCAGGCATGGCTAATCCCTCCACAGTAACCATCTCCCTCAGCGTTTTCGTACAAGCCTCTGTGAGGTTTGCCTCTTTTTCTCATACCTACCACCAAGAACCAGCATGTCTATCCTACCAGGCATGGCAGGGAATCCAGGAACCTCAGTTCACRCCCAGTCCATGAGCAAGTCCCATCCATCTGCATGGATGTTATTTACAACAGCTGAGACAAATGCAGAGTTCTACAGTCACTGAAGAAGGAATCTAAGGTAAGGAAAAAATAACCTAGCTATTTTAAAAGGCAAACACATTAGAAAAAATCCTCATGTGAGAATGCTCTCCCAAAGAGCAAAATGCTTTATGCGCTAACGTTACAGCATCCATTTAGCTCAGCGTTTTTCATTCTCGTCAACTGCCAGAGCTACTGGACATGGCCAACAGACTGCTTTCAAATTAGAGCAAGCCCAGATAAAACACAAGGAAAAAAAATACCCTGTGAGATTTAGAATATGAAGCGCCGCACAAAGTGCGGAAAAGCGACCACCATATGGTACCAGGAGATGTGTGAGTGGGAGAGTAAAGGATTTTAACTTGTGAAGCACATGTTGAAAGGGGAACAGTTGTTCCTTGCTGTCGAATCCGACACGAAAGCCAATACATTAACATTTTATCTAAAAATAAAGACACACTCCTCCTGAACATTCCAGCTCAGTCAATTACATGCTGATCGACAGAGCAGTCTACTTGGCAGGACCTGCCTACAGAAGAGGATGATCCCTACATAAATTGAAGGGCAAGGCTGCTCTCTCCCCTCTGGGCTTTTGTTTCAACACAGTGTGACGTACTCATGCATTCTAAAGGGGTTTTCAGCATCAAGACCTGGTTTTGTGCAGCTGGGATAGGAAGGAGGGGATTAAGCGAGTGCTGGAGAATCATGGTCTGGCAGGAATAGTGTCGGATTTAAATAGAAAGAGTCAGCTTGTGGGGGTGGATTGTTTGGGGAGAGGGGGAAGGAGAAGCAATCTATGAAATTGGTGGGAAGGGGGTCGTTGTTAGCCAAGGACTGTAGGAGGACAAAGTGGCCGTACAGTGACATTCGCCTGCAGAGCACGGGGGTGGGAGGGTGGCTAAGAGCAATCTTCACAGTGCAAAGAGGGCATCCTCCGAGCGCTCTTGCTTTTTCCTGCTGGAAGGATTTGTCGGAGGGGTGGGGGCTTCCAGGGGAGGGGATGGCAGATTGGGAACCATCTCCGCCGCTTTGGCTCGCTCTTCTAAAAATTTGTCAAACTCTGCAATGCAAAAAAAGAAGGAAGACAGGTAAGAACTGGAGCTGTACGTTTAGCCCTGGGGACAGAGGTTAGCAGGGTCTGAAATTCCAGCGCCTGGTGTCCGGTCAGGCTGTGTTCGCAGGCACACRTAGTTGTACAGCCTGACTTCCTCAGGAAAGGGTACAGACGTCCTTCGAGACACCCTAGCTCAGGCAGCAGAGGGAATCAAACCCACGCTAAGCCATCGGCTGTGACAGAAGCAGGGAAACATCATTCCAAAGGGCTGAGCAGCTCAGGGATGCATTCCTGCTGGCAAACACAGTGCACAGCCAAGGAAGATGGCAGGAAAGCACTTACAGCCGGGAGGGCTCCTCACACCATAAATACTAACTTTTTGCTCTGAAATGCTCTCCTCCCGCCTTTCTGAGTGCAGAAGCATTTGCTGGGGAACATCAGGCTGGGAGAAGTCAGCATCTCAGCAGGGATCGAAGCAGATRACTCAGTCTGTGCGCTAACCTGGGAACAGCTCATAGCCACAGGCATCTCTGCTTACCTTCACTGGTCACTCCTTCTTCCAGTTCGTCTCCTTTCTGCAATTGGAACAAAAAGGCGTGTGAACACACAGGCAGTGCTTCACCTTCGCTATTATTCTCTACACACATTTAATGCAACTGGACAGTTTCCACCACTCGTTTCCACATGCTAACTATTTGAGCAGGGCGACCTGGGGAAATCGCACTGCTCCCATGTTGGGAGGCCAGTGGTGACTGACATTTCACTGCGCTGCAGAGCAAGAGGACAAGCACTAGAGATGCTTCTGAATATTGCTGGTGGATAGCTAAACTTTCCCCGTTGGACCTGAATGGCAGTCCAGTGCTGTTTCCACTTCAAACAGTAGGCCTGGTCAAAAACTGAGCTGTGTGAGTCACCCAAACACTGTACAAGATGCCATCTTTTGTCACACAGTCCTTTAAAAAATCAGGACTGCTGTTTGCATTGTGTCTTCAAATAAAACGCACTTTTAGCTGACAAAGGACACATGCCGCAAAATAGTTTGGGGCCAACGTTCCTCCTGTGGGAGTTCATTTTAGATTTCATACAAAAATATAGCAGCTTTCCTGGCATCCACGCTGTACAAAGACAAGACTAGGGTGGACTGGATGACGGACACTGAGGGGCAGTTAGTGTCTGTCCATGAGACACAAAGGCTGGGATGCCAGGGGGTCAGCGCATTTCTACCAGCTGTGTGCATTTCAACATGCGAATTTCCAACAGTTCTTTAATAAAGAAATTAAATGAAGTCCAAGGATGTGGCATCCTTGTCAATCTATCAGGATGTTAGAAATGGACGAAAACCCTACTTGAAAACCTCATGTTGAACCTGCTTTGAAAAAGAAAAGTATTTGTCCATGCCCTGGCTTCTCCACTAGGAGAGTGGGAACATACTGATCGGCCTCACAAAGGTCTTTAATGCCTGAGAATTAAATGCCACCTAGCATCTACTAGCTTTCTACTGCACAGAGGTTTCCAAAGGTACACACAGCAGCCATTGCTTCACGTGCAGAGGTACCGTTTGTTCCAATGTACCCCAAAAAGGGTAAGGAAATAAATAACGATTAGCTAACCTAATCTGTAACTTCCTCAGCTGGGAAGCAGAGAACTGAAATAAACCATTAACAAAAAAAGGAGGGGAGGAACCCACCGTGAAAAACAAAAATCCAGTCCAAACTTTCTCAGAGGGCATCTCTATGCTGCACCCACATACGTTCAGGATGGGGACCCAGGTACTGGGAGAAGGGAAACCGGTACAGTCACGGCCACAGCACGAGTGATCCCCAGGCTTGTTCAGGCATTTACACGGCACTTCTCTGCTTTGCTTTTTTTGAGTAAGGCTATCTAGGGGATGACAGATGTACAGAGCTACTTTGATATCTCTCCATAAGATCTTCTCTCCTGCTAAATTAATTTAAACGGCAAAGACAAAAGTTTATTGTTTAAGCAGAGTGGACATGCTACATTTACTGTATTTCTTTAACAAAATGAGGCCAGTTTGTAATTAAATTTGAAAATGACCGCCTGTACCGAGGCCTGAAAAAACTACCTGCAGCTGGAAACCAGTGACATTTCAAAGGCAGCCAGTCAGTCTGCCAATCTCGAACACTGAAACCCAGAATCTGTTTAAGCACTTCAGGTGGCTTTGGAGAGCAGGAGCATTTTCTTCCTTTTAGTACAGTCAGCTCCTCTGGTGCCAGAGCGGAGGGCTGACGTGCCAGAGCGTGCCTGCAGCACTGCTGCCAGAGCCGGTGAGCGAAGCCTGAACCCTGCAGCTCCCAGCTAGGAGCTGAGCAGGCACTAGCAAGGGGCTGGGGGAGATCTTAAGGAGTAGGGAGTTATCTAGGGACAATATATGAAGTTGGAAGAATGGAAGGAGACGATCCTTAGGGATATGGTGACCACAAGGAAACAGTTCAGTTCACTAAAACCATGAACAGTCTGAAACACAACCCACCACCCGTCCCCAAAATGCACTTGGTTAATTTGAGTCAGATGCTTACATTAAAAAAAAAAGATCGGAATACTAGCCGTACCACTGCTTAAACCAAATGTGTATTGGTACAGCAAAACAAACTCCAGAACAAAGGAAAAGCTACTTTTAGTTCTGTCTTTTGTTTGTTTGTTTAATAATTACCAGACAACAATCATTTAGGAGAAACTGAAAGTTATAAACATTGAAGAGAGAYTGTTATAAATTTTTATTATTACTGTTATGAAACATGTCAAGATAGCTTGCCAATTTAACAAAGACATCTCGATTTGAAAGGAATCTAAGCCCTGATCCAGCATCTCTTAAAAGCATGCCTCAACGTAAGCATGTGCCTAGATCCTGTCAAAGCTAATGCAGCCTTAAACATGTGCTTTAAGTCCAGTGGAGAACACAGGTAAGCTTCAGCACATGTTTAAATGTTTTCCTATACGGGGACCAGAAACACACAATTTCTGGAACACATGCTATTCTGTGATGTTATCATGGAGAAGTGAAAATAAAACAACTCAGAAAAAAATGTTTTGATTGAATTGCTGAACACGACCCTATCTCCTCCTGCTTAGGTAGTCCCCTCAAAGGGAAATAAGCCGTATGATTTGGAAGTTTCACTGCTTCCCGTTACGAGAAGTACCAGTAACTCAGCAAGGCATTGAATGTTATCCTTACAAGTGCTATTGCCCATGTGAAAAATGAAAATATAAAGAGTCTCACCAAGTCGGTACTGAGCCACTCCTCAATGTCATCCATGACAGAGGACTGTGCAACAGGGATCTAGGGAGTGCAGCGAGAGAACAGCAAGGCAGGCAAAAACCAAAACACATCCACAATCATGGCCACAGAGCGATGGAAAACGCCAGAAGTAAGATTAAAAACAAAACAAAAACAAAGATGTAAGATGTGCTGGAAAAAAAAGGCAACAAAATATAAATGGCATTTCAAATAAAGAAACACTTGGAAAGGAAATTATGAACAACAAGGCAAAAAAAAAAAACAAGAGAAAGATTATGGGGAATGACGTGACTTGATGCCAGCGTAAGACGGGTAACTTCTCGACCACATATTAAAACCATCAAGATGGACTGATGATTCTAATCTTGATCGTGAAAAGCTTTTAAGGGTAGAATACTGGATATCAGTTAGGTTTTGAAATGTTAAATTTACACCTTTTATTTTTTAAAATGGGTATTAGCCACAGTGAAGGGTTAGCAAAAAGAGGGGCTCAAAGTCTTCAGGCAACGCTCCTATGAAAACAATTTGATTTTCTCCGCAGGTGGAGGCAGTCAGAGCCCAGGGTACACAGTCATGTTTCCTTCCAGATCCTCCCTCCCACCACACCACTGAGCCTTGGCAAGCCTCGGCACATCAGTTTAAAGCAAAACTGTCCTTGCTCCCCAGCCCCACTCCTCTGCCAAAGGTGACCCTCTCGCAGCGGAGGCAGCGGAACCCAGCGTGTGCCAGTGCAAAGTGCAGAGTCTCAAAGGTGAAGGTGAGGAGGAGGATGGGGCAGCAGCTCCCGGCACGGGCAGAGGAGGAGAGCACGGTACGCACTCCTCTCGACTCCAGCTTCAGCACCGGCAATGCCTTGCAGTGCTGCAGCAAGGCTCGCTGGAGCCTGCCCGTCAGGCCTCCACGGATGGTTTAACAAAAAGGCAGGGAAGGTTTGCCTCTTCTCCTGCGATAAAACCACTTGCGTTACGCTGTGCGATTGCAACAGGCAGCGCAGACGCAGCACGCCGAGTGCTGAAGTGCAGCTATTTCACAAAGCGCTACAGGCAACTGGGTCAGCGAAGGGAAATTACTGAGTATTAGGTGTAGAATTTCCTGACTYAACTACGCTGCTTAAATACAACAGAGGGCTGCAGAAGTAAACAGGAAAACACCACAATAGATCTCGTAAGGACAACCTGAAAAACACTTGGAAAGCAATGTCAGACATGCAGGTTCCAGGCCAGAGCATGGCAGCCGAGCAGCGGGGCTGGCAAGCAAGAGACCTGGCGCTGCTGGAGAGGCTCTCCTAGGAAGAAAAGGTGTCAGGGGTTGTCCACAGCTTTGCCTGAAACCTCTCATGGGAAGAAGAGCTGAAAGAGGCTCTGCAGATTAATTTGCTGGGAGATGTAGTTTTCTCAGGGACTTCTAGTGGAGGAAGACAGACAGACGCTGAATTACAGAGGCAGCAGCACAGGCTGACGCTGTTTAGCGGAGCTTCTCAAGAATTTTTTCTTCTAATCAAGTGGCCCTTTGCACTGAGGAGGTCAGTTAAGTCCTTGCTTGAGTTGAGGTCTGCTAAGGTGGGTTAGTTGCATCAAACGACTGGAAATTCAGGGCTCAATCCAAAGCATCTCCCACCAAGAGAGGCACTGGGAAGACRGCTTGGCTCCAACTCTGCAGGTTGCTGGACAAGTCCACGTGACAGATTCAAGAAGGGTCAGAGGTGCAAGTTGTTATTTTGCTTTCAATACATGCTAATACTTGAAGATCCCAAACAAAATAAGTTCCTGCAGTTTCCTTTGGAATGGGCCAGATTTAGGATAATTGCCCCTTTTTAATTTGCAATGGAGAGCTGAATCATGCATGTACAACGCTAACGTGTGCTGAAGCTGCTGTGAGCTGGCCCAGATAGCCATTAACAAGAGGAGGGCTCTGTAGACATCTTCCAACATGTTCCTTCCCAAGGACAAGTTGCATCTTGTAGAACTGGCTTGTTAGTTTAACAGCTTTGGAAAACACTTCTCTTCGGAGATACAAAGCAATGAATTTATTCAGCCTATAGCAACCTAAAACCTACTGCAGAAGTTTCACTGCTGTCTCTCTCCTGTATTGCTTAACACTGCACACAGTAAGTAATGCTTTGGAAGGTGTAGCCTTCAGAGCTGTTGGCTAGTTTGCAGCTCAGAAAGGTACTTAAGTTTCTCTAAGGATAAGAAAATCTGTATGGAGAGGAGGAGGAAAGTAGCAGGGTTTTTTCGCTTTTCTGTGAATAAAGTAAGAGCAGCTGTTCTAAAAAGCGTGGTGGTACTGTACTGTGGTCCCTGTATTAGGAGGAACAGCAGTTCAAATCTTGGTTATCCTGAAAACACAACAGATGACTGAGCAAGTAATGGACTCCTGAGAATCGCAGGACTCTTGAGTTTGCAGGAGTCCTCGAAGAACAGCTCAGCAGTACAGGAGTCTGTGCTGCTGTGTTTTGGAAGATTTAAAAAAAGGAAAAAAAAAAAGGAAGAAAAAAAAAAAAAAAAAAAAAAAAAAAAAAAAAAAA
>JAYKAV010002833.1:306832-354103 GCA_035582835.1 Phoebastria nigripes
AGTACAGGAGTCTGTGCTGCTGTGTTTTGGAAGATAAAAAAAAAAGAAAAAAAAAGAAAAAAAGAAAAAAAAAGAAAAAAAAGAAAAAAAAAGAAAAAAAAGAAAAAAAAAGAAAAAAAAGAAAAAAAAAGAAAAAAAAGAAAAAAAGGAATTCTACTTTCAGACAGATCTACTTCATATAACAAACAAACAAAAACCTCAGAAGTGCAAGAACACTTCTCGCAGGTCATATATAAGAAGCAGAGAGAGCTGTAAGATAAACATTTGAGCATGTCAGCCATTTGCTATTCAGCACTGACCTTTTAAAAAGCTCCCCCCATCTTCCAGCAGACTTACAGAAGAGCCAAGGGTTTGTATCTATTGCTCCTTCCATGCTCAAACTTCCAATTTACTTTCCTCAGACTCTGAGCCCCATTTTCCCCATAAAACATGGGTTAAATGTRTCAGGTTTAATTTGTTCAAGAATAAAGAGGGGGGAAACTCTCAAGAGTAACTGGAAGTTTTAAAATATTTTAACTATAACATTGTACCATTTATATTTCATTTGAAACTGACCACACACAGAAGTTCATTTTTTACCAGTCAGTTGTGTATTTGGCAAGTCTCCCCCTTCCAGAAGCCCTAAACTGAAAAACACGGAGGGGAGTTTTGTTAAAACTAATCCCCTAAAACACAACAGAAGCAATGTAAAAATAAATTAGCTAGTTTACACATTAAAAAAGACAACAGTTTCTGGGAACAAACAGCAGTGGCAGCCACAGACTACATGGAAATGACTCCAGAATGGGATACCGTCTTGTTAATACTTTGATTATGCAAACATACACGGTCTAGCGAAGCTCTCAGTCTTGGCAAGACAGCTCCCTAGATAGTCAGTGTTGGCTGCAAGAGCTGTTTTTATAATGATATTGTGATTTCTTTTTTAAAAGTCTATACTCAAAGTAAATGGAAATTAAGTCACAAGCTATTTTGGGGTACTTTAAGTAACTGGCTTTAATTAAAAGTTGGGCTCATTGTTCAAATTCCTTTTTTATTTAGTCTTTGGAAAATCCTACAAATGGGATCATCTCAACAGTCCTGAAAGGGAAATGGAAAAGGAGGGCTGGGAGAACAAAAGCAAGCGTTCAATCCCACAAAACCCACAGGAACCTGGAATTCAAGTCCATACTTATCTAAGTTAGATTGTGTTGGTGTTCTCACTAGCAATCAAAAGCCAAAGAGTATTGCCAATATATTTCCTCAGAAGTCATAAAATCCAATATTCTACCCTTAAAAAGACAGTTTGAGGTTATTATTATCACATTTTATTTCTATTAAAAAAATGATCCCACTGGAAAAGAAGCAGGTATGAAATGACAATTCAGGTCTCTGGGTGAGCTCATTAATGTTCTTAAAATGTTTAACAAGGTTCATGCTAATTGTTGCTAGACTACTGTCTTGCAGTAGCTTAGTTAATTCCACTTCTTTCTAGATGTTTAACAAAGCTGACACCAATACTTGGTTAGCTGCTATTCATTTCCCCCCCTGTTAGTTAGCAATAGTAAAGAAAGGTCTGTCATTCCTACGGCAGCAGAACTAGAGCGCTAAGATGCACACTAGCAGTCTACTCCAGCTTAGTACTACAGTCTTACCATCTATTTAAAGCTGTTGTGATCTTGAAATAGCTGCCTGGCCTCAATATTAGAACACGTTTGACTTTACATGTAAGGATTGAATTAGCTACTTGATTACTTGTAGCTCTGTTTACACATCRCACAGATGGGGAAGGCAAGAGCTCAGGTGCAGTATGGTCCCCAAGACAGCCTGTTGTGCCCGTACAACAACCAGCCAATCTGGATCTGATAGGCATGTCCAGACAGCGAAAGCCTTCATTCACATGGGATATCACATTGTCCTTGTAGAGTGCTCCATAAAATGCCATGGCTGGACAGGTAATGAAACCCACATGGTCTTCAGAACAAGGGAACACAGCTGCTTGCCTTCAAAAGGGAGAGGGGTCCCACCACACAGAAGAAATGAGATCTTCACACGTCTATTTCTCAGTTTGTCCACAATTCAAGCACTTTAGTCTCCAAGAAGATGACTTATTTCAACAGTCTCATGTTACCAAAGTCATTTCCACATCTTAGATCCTCTCTCTCTATTGAAGGCATACATAGCGTCATCCCAGTTTGTTACTAATTAACAACACCTCAGCGAAGGTTTCATTTAATCTTTACTCACATATCTTTACTACAGAGAGGAATCTCCTCTCTAGCCAGGCATGCTGCTGGTGGTCAGGATGCAATGCTCAAAGCTGTTCATATCACTTTCTGTGAATTCTGGTTCAGTTTCATTCTTCCCCTGCCACTGTCCCAAATAATGTCTGTCCTGACATGGTAGCTTAAGCAACACCTGCTTCTCAATTCATAACAAATATCCATTTGGCACGTGAGTGGGGTAACAGATTATTCTAACAAATGAATATATTCATGCAAATCTCAATAGCTACCCACACTCATGAGAAGGGAACTGGAATTACCTGCACTAAAACGTGGTGGCCTTACGCTAAAGCCTGCGCCTAAGAGCTGCTGATACAGACCCCTGTATGCCACCTGCATGGCCCAACTTGTAAGAACCCAGACCTTACACTGCAAACAGATCTGGTACTGGAACAGCTCAGCCAACATCCCTAAGTCATGTTTAAACCAGGAACATTTTCTGCAGATATCATTTTGTCTACGTTAGTTTTGTAGGCATAGCTGGAATGGATAAAGGTATGGTTTGTGTCTCCATGGTCCTTGCATCACCTTGCCAGCAGAACTGAGCTGTAGATTAAGCTGAAACAGAAACAACGCTGCCAGATTCACTGGGAGAGTATGCACAGAGCCCTGAATGAGCCTCCCTCTGCAAAGGTGTGTTGGTGAACTGGGATGCACAGAAATGGAGTGGGAAGAACTCAACCCTAAGCTTTAACGTATCGCAGTTTAGAAAGAACAACGTCAGGTCATGAGGGATGTGAGTACCATTCTGGCAGGTGGAGAATACCCTTCCAGTGGTCTCAGTGTTGTACAGGCACAGGTAATGGCAATGTCAGCTCACCCCTCTTTCCCCCCTCATCTCAAAAGTACAAAAAGTTACCAAAGAATGTGCACATCAACTTCATACCTGGGATGCTAGTTATTCCACTGGTATTGCAAATGTTACAAAGTTGTATTAATAAAAATGGTTAAGAACTACAGCCAGTTAAGAGAGAAACGCAGTTAATGATTAGTTTAGTTTTATTTTAGGTATTTCTCTCTCATATTTAGCATACAAACAAGGTGACAGGCTTGTAAGAGCAGCGACTGGCTGGACAGCCAGATCCCCTTCCCTCCCCAAATCCGTATGCCTCCATGAATGCTGCAGTATCCTTTTTCCAGACTGAATAACCACAAGCCAATGAACGAATATTGTGTTTGTTTTTTTAATAAAGCAGTGGTGTGAGTGGTGTGAACAGCAGGGGTTCCGATTTCATGCTTCCCTGCTCTTGTAAACAGTGGAAAGGCAAAGAAGAGGAACTAACTCAATCACTGGATTATTCATTATGGATGAACATCTAACAGGGGCATAGTACATCTCTGGCTGCAACAGAGCCACCGAACAGCAAGAGCCTCTGTGAACTACAGTCAACAGTATCAGAGGCAAAGCAAGCGCTGCTCACTTTATGGCTTTTCACTCTCATGTTACGAGCTGTGGGTCTCTGACAAGCACTGAAATGAAACTCTGGCTCCCAAGGATAGGTACCTATAGCTGGGCTTACCCACGTGTGCTAGCAGGCACAGAACTGCTTCTGGGTGCTTGCACAGGCAGGCAGATATGACCGTATATATGCACGTATCCAATCACTGTGCATGCACCAGCCATGCAAACTTCCGACAAATTCACAAGCTGGCCCTCAGAAATAATCTGGATTAGTCCTAAATCTAGAAGAATAAATGCAAAGTGTTTCACAGAGTTGGTGTACTCCGATATTGCACACTCTGGATTTTCTCAACCTTAAACTCTCTGGGATGTTTCTCTTTGTAAGCACTGAGTGGCTTCATCCGGGACATTCAAGGCTCTCCCCAGAGTGAGGCGTTCCTGTTCCATGGGCTTCCTGACGCACAGCCCCACACGCTGCACTGCAAGCTCACCCCAGCCCAGAGGGAATTCTGCACTGCACCTTTCTGAACCCACAGCTGCAGTCAGGACTGTCTCAGAAGGACTTTGTACAGTTAGGTCACATTATTGGTACTAATCTCAAACACTTAAAGTGATGGATTACATCATCCAAAAATACAAAATTGGCCTTAGAACTTGGCTTTAAGGCATAGCTGAGGCTATTTTTTAYCTACCTCTGACTTCTGCACTTAAAGCAGGCTTTTGAACTTCTCTCTGCAAGCATGTTGATGAAGGACAACTTCAAACAAGGTCAAAATGTGCAAAGATTCAGTGATCTTCAGAAGCTTGATTTTATCAGAGCACTGGCATCACTAGACACGGGAATTAAATCCTTAAAGCCAGAAACACTATTGTACCTTTTGGAGTCTGAATCCTAATGCCAGTGTAATTCCCTGACTGGGGTGAAAGATGTCAATCTGGGTAGCAGTTCTCCCACTCCGTTCCTTTCATACAGAACTATCCCTACATTACTCAGTTCAATTAGGTATGATCCTACAAGCTCCGTATGTTTACTCCAGACCATGAAGTTAAGCACTACCAGAAGAGGCTGCTTTAAASACACATAGAAAGTGTCCTCTTTATGAACAAGATCCATGAGACTTGTGTTTATCCCTCGAAAAGTGGATACTGCATAAATAAATCAAGACAGTATAAGGAACTAATTGGATCCCCAGGCCTCTTCTGAAGGTGATGTGGGATCCTACAAATGATTCAGTTGGTTACAGGCCTTTGTGCTGTATAAACCAGAAATTGGTGCAAATCTTTCCCTTTGCCCCAGGTAATGACGTAGGTGGGAAAAAAACTCCTTGTACTGTCTGATTTCAATTGGTTCAGTAGGGCAGGACAAGAGGTGAATGGAGGATGGTTATTCTAGGTAAAGGAACTGGGGTGGGCAGGAGGAATCGCTTCACTGGTGAAGTCCTCACCATTCCTTGTGTAATTAGCCACTTGTCTATGGGCTCCATGTCTGAGTTCCCACCTTTACCTCTCCTCTGTGTTGAGAACAGAAAGGTCCATAAAGAGAGAAACCACAGCAACAACCCGTGATAAAGTAATATAACAGCAGTAAGTTAAAAACTTCACATGCATATACACACACATATACACAGAGTTGCCTATGGTAGCTTCTGGCAGCAGCTGCATCCCCCTCTGCTGCCTGTCAGCTCTGTCCATGGAGGGACAGACCTCACCCCGACCTCTGCACTTCCTACAGACAGTTCACAGAATTTTAGCACTTCCTTCATGCTGATATTAAAAAAAAAAAAAAAAAAAAAAAAAAAAAAAATCACTGACTAGTAGTGAGGCTGATGTTTGTCATCTTCTTACAAGAAGAAAAAGTGTAGGCTATACAACCTACTAAAATCAGTCAGACTTTCCTGGAAACACTAGTATTACGCACTGTGGAGTCTCCCTTGTTTATGAAGCTGTGAGTTGCAGCACACCCTACTTACGTCCTTGATCTCAGCAGACAGACTCTGCCCCAAACTCTAACAGTACGACAGCTCTAATGATGGTGTTGAGCAGGAGGGTAAGTAATGGCAGTTTGCTGCAGTGTTCTGGCAGTCTTTCAAACTGCCCCTCTCTAAGAACAGCAGAGGTTAAAAGGACTGCTGATGCATCCAGACTGCATGGCACAGCAATGCAAAGGCTCTCAAGATGGCTTCTTGTCCTTCAGCATCTCATCACTGAATCCCTGCATCCAGGGCCCGGATGCAGAGTCATCTCTAGCTCTGGAGGGGCTTGCTCGGGACTGGCAGAGCACAGCGGTTCCAGCCCACCAGCCCTGCCAGAACAGGGCTAGCTCAGCAGAGAGCCACTGGTGTGTTTATGTACCTCCATCCAGATACCCGTATACGTGGGATACCTCTCCTGTCCCCATTACCACAGATAATGGAGAATCAGCTGTAATCTTTTATGTCTCATTTCAGTACTTGTGCTGCGAAAAACAAGGGGGAAATTACTCCAACTTCATCTACTATCTGTGTAACACTAGAGAATTGTTTCTTGGACACCTCTCCTCCCGGTTGTGATCACGCAACAACTCTGTGGCAACAAAAGCAATTCCCAACATGGAAAAGCAATATTAAGAAAACAGTGTATTTTTAGCTCGTCTTGTTTCCAGCTGCTAAATCATATTAGAAGACAGCTAATGCCACGTGACCAGCCATCTCTCTACAGACCATTCTGAGAATGACTACATTAGAAACGTCGGATGTGCTGAATTTTACCACTGGACAACTGTGCTGGAACAAGACGTGTGTGAAGAATGTGTTGCGAAGCTTTTGGCTCCTCCCTAGAGCTGTTCTTAAATTAGCTCTCTACCCAAATTAACGCGTGTCTTTCATTTACTGAGCACTGCCAGTTTTTTCCTACACATGCTGGGGCTGGTAACTTTGGGAGAGTTTAATTTTTATTTCCTTTAAGAAGAGACACCCACAAGYCTCACAACTCTTGATAAAAAGTAGTGTTTACCAATTACCGAAAGACTGCATTTCAAAACAAGCTATTCTGATTACACGATACAGTCATCAGGACCTTTGAAAAGAGGCTGAAAGTCTCTACAACATCTCAGAGCCCAAAGTTCCACAACCCATAAAGCGTTTGCCCAAAAAAACTTTGACCGTCAGATTAGCTTAGACACAGCCCTTTGAACTGACAACACTTGGGGCAGAGCAGCAGCTATGCTGGTGTGAATGACACGTCGCATTGGTGCCTCAAGCAGAATTGGCTGAGAACAAAAGTGTTAATAAATAAGGACACGACCCCGTGGCCACCAGGGGAATATGGCCCCCGTGACCAGTAGCTAAATGCAAGCCCCTTGTGTTTGGTTAGCCAGGAACAAAGAGCAGAATCTCAAATCCTTTCCCAGGTCCTGCCAATAACACAGCTCAGTGATACTGGGGGCTTGGGTTGTCACACTGGCTTCAGGAATTCCTCTCTCACCCCCCTTAATATACTTCTGCCCCTGCCTCCCCATGCTTCCCCCCTTTTCCGTCAGTACTGCTGGCATCAGTTTTTGTGGGGCCGAGCTTGAAACTGGTCACGGGGCTGACCTGGGTTATAAATTACCCTTTTTGCAGGAGGACAGGGACAGGAACAAGCAGATAGATTTGTGGGGTGGGGGGATGCTCCATAAGAAATCATTGCCAAAGCCCTGCTACCACTGAACTATGGCCCAGGCAGGCAGGCAGCTGTGATCTGACCCCAGCAGGCTCCGAACGCAAATTCTCCCTGGCTCAGAGCACAAGCTGCCAGGCATGCCAGCTGCCCTGAGCACTCCCATTTCAACTTATGAAAGAACCAGGGCGGGATCAGCCAAGGCATGGGGAGGCAATTCTCCATGGAGGGAGGCGTGTGCATGCTGCACTGGCTCTCCCAAGCTACACTGGCTCTGCCATGCTCCCTAGTGGTCAGCACAGACCAAAATTAGACTAGGAAAAGGCTCTGAACTTGCTCCGTCATCTAAAAACTTGCACACAGCTGAGTACAAAAGAGCAGGACAGTTTTAAAAAGCAGGGTGGTAGAAAGGGGTCGAGGGACGATATGAAAGCTCTTTTCACTTCTGCCTTCACCAAGGTATGCAGACAAAGCTGGCCGAGCTCCCTCTCTCAAACACGTTTCTAGCATCAGCTGCTGTGAGGTGACAGTGCATGGGCCTCTTCTGCCCATGCAAGATAGCAGGAGCCTGCCCTGGGACAGACAGAACAGACTGCATGCAAGGGTAGTCATGGCAAGGCATGTGAAGCATTAAAAGTCTACATAATTTCTCTCCCTGTAACTTGCTCATGTATCCACGCACTTAAGAGAAAAGTCTATAGATTAAGACTGCAAGAACTTTCATAAGCAAAAACGAACCAAACAAATGCACACYAGTGTTCACAGGATGTTCCCTACCCATTCTTTTCAGCAGTGATTCCAGTCAAAGAGCTAGACCCCCCAGGCAAGCTGCAAGAACACAGGAGAATTTACCCACTATGATTTTGAAGTCTTTTAGGCTGGTGTGCTAAGTGCAGCTCTTTAGAGATCATTACTGAGCAAGTACTTGCTCCTAGATATCAATTTCAAAATAGCCAGTACTAGCATGTCGCTGGAATACAGAATGAGAAGCCTTGGTCAAAGCAGCTGCCTACAGCTTGGATTCCACGCACGGCTTCAGATAACAAAACGCAGAGCAATGACCTACCCCTCCTGTGTTCTGTTTTCGAACATCCAGGGCAGACGCTAGTCCTTTGACAGCCTGTGGATCCTCATACGTCACACTGGAAGAAAGGAACAAACCACAGAACTAGAAGGAATTCCAGCAGTCACCCATGCAGAACGCACTTGCTACTCTGATTTACTTCCCTGGAAATCAGAAAGCACATTCTTTTTCGTAACAAGACTTCAAGTGTACTAAGTGTATTCCAAGAAGGGGAGTGTGCTCTGTATAAAGACCATCCATCAGTTTCAGTAAGCATGTTGAAGCAAAAAGAATAAGACTGGCATTATGAAAGGYAGGCAAATAGGTTACGAGGCACCATAAGCATGTCCAAGAGCTAGCAGGGGACTATGAAAAGAGGCCTGATTACAGACTGCGTTTTGCAAAGCTTTGAAGATGACATTTGGAAGCCTGAACTTGATGCGTGCATGGGGGGAGGCAGAGGGAGACTCAAAGACAGATGAAACATAACTAAGCAACTACAGTGAAGCATTCAAAGAAATGCACATTTTACAGAGGCTGGATTTTTAAAAAGCTCCTTAAATTGCTCTGCAAAAGGGACATGTAGCAGTCAGGCGACAGAGGCAATAGCATCATTTCTCAGAGCACAGTGGCAAACCATGAGCTGAAGCAGATGCCAAAACCTGCCCATAAATCAGCCCCTGGGAGGAGCTGCGTGTCTGAGCAGGAGGAGCACTTTCCCCTCCAGCTTGCTGGCTTCTCCCAAGCTCTGAGCACAGCACCCAGAGGCTCTCACCTACACACTGTGGCAAGTCACGCTCACATCTTTACTGCTGCTCCATTTATACAGCGTACAATCCAAGGAAGATACAGCAATCCTCCCTTGTGACATCATGGACTGATGCGTGCTCCTTTGTTCCATTAGCTCGCAGAAGGAGATAGAGGTGCAGTGTGGGAAGACTAGATTCGTGCTTCATTTAGCACCAGAGACAGAGGGACCTCCATTAGATCTCTCTGCAATGCATCTCCTTTCTGACTACACATTAGGGCGCTCAGCCTGAAATCTCCAGTGGTAACGCATGCCTCTACAGTAGAGCACGTCTTCTCAACGTTGATACTACAGCTGAGGCAGTACCAATAGCTATATTGATGACTGCAAATAAGAGATCCCAATAAATTTGCTGGGTCAAGTTTTCCAGAGCTGGTAAGTTTTTGATAATCTGCTAAGGTCTGAGCTAAACTATTTAACAACATTTCTTAGTTCGAGACAAGGTATTGGTGATGTTCTGACTGCTGGTAGCCACTACATCCTCTAGAATCTTAAACCAGAGGAAGGCAAGAAATAATATATGAAAGAAAAATACCTGAGTGTGTCTTTTACTGAATGTCACTTGACAGGGATCAAAGGATTTCTTAATAATTGCACAGATTTATTTTACATTAAAATAATTGGACCTGTTAAATGCCCTTGAAAGTGCCAGATTTGCAGCTTTAGAGGTGCAAGCCCTATGCATATAAACAAATTAGGGATAGCATGGCAGCCGGGCAAGCTACACTGCCTTGAAAGCCTGTGATTCTGACTGCTGGGCCAAAGGGAGAGTTTAACTGGATGGTAATTCTATTTCCAAGCCCCTGATGACAGTAATTCAGTCACCAAAGTATATCCATGACCTTCAGGTGAAGGACCCTTATGCTCCTGTATCTCAAGCACTGGCTGGGTGGATGGGATGACAAGCCTTTATGAGAGGAAGCACCTGCAGAAGTAAAGGCAAGTTCATTTCCAAGTTTCCAGTGAGCTCATTAACTAAGACAGTCAAATAACATTACTCAGCCAGTCTGCTCTGCCCAGCAGCAGGAACTTCTCCACTTGCTCATACTAATAATGACCAGCAGGATAGGGCTTGGATTAGAAGCACAAAAACATACACCAAAACTACTTTTTTAGTCTGGAATGAAGTCAAGAAGTTTCAGATTTATGCTCTTAGAAAAGAGCAATGCCATGACTCAAACAGAACTAAAGACAAACTCCAACATACTTCTTTCGCTGCTCAGCCAAGGAACTGCCTCTTGTCTGTGCAAACATGTCGAAGTCATCACGAGGATTACAGTGTTGTAGAGAGCTGAGTGTGCCACTGACGCTGTTTGTACCCAAGTCTGCAACCAGAGGCAAAAAAAGCAAACCAATGAAGTAGCAAACCATATGCAAGCACCACTGCCATGACTGTGTAGGTTACAGAGGAAGTCATTAACAATCCAGGACAGCTACAGATATCATCTAGTTAACCATTATAGCACTGAGCACAATTCTGTCCAGAAGAGGCTGGAGGCTGCTAATCATGCATTTCTTAACGGACAAATGTAGAGATTGTCTTATTCCTCCTGGAAGCACCACACGGTAAGTATTCCTCATCAAGAAGCCAGCATTTGGGAATTGGTGTGCACCCGCTGCCAATCTCATCCCGAGATATTTACTATTCACTAACATGGTCCAAAGTTTGGGCCATGGATACTCATCTTCTCCACAATGTTGTCTCTCAGCTATTGACTGTGAAATCAATAGTTTCAGATCAAGTGATATGATATTGGTGCAGTGCTGAAAGAGGTGGAGAACCTTCAGTCAAATCATGTGATCATATCAAGCAATCTTTGGTTTGATTTAATGTAAAACACCTAACAGTTTCATAAAACCTTTCATCCAAAGATTTCAAATACCATTTGTAGAAGGGGAATCAAGAACATTCACCAGACTGATTTCATGGAGAGCTATACCTATGCAGAAATAAAAGTAGTAGCACAAGTTTTACCATGAACGAGAACCTGCATCCTTTCCTTCACTCTCTCCTTTGGTTAACAAATCCCTCCCTTTGTGCCAGTCTGGTTCCCAGTTACAGATTGCTACAGTGCGGGGGAGTGGGAAAGCCTTCCTAATCCTGTAAGCCACGTACCCAAGCCTTCTGAAGGCTACATGGCAACACTAATCAGGTAGCGGAGAGCCAAAGGGAGCAGAAACTCCCTGACCCACAAGTGAAAGAGGAAAACAGCTCCTCGTAAATCCGAACAGCCCACTGCCATAAGAGCTTGTACTAGGTGTTCAGGTCAGTCACAGGGACCTCAGCAACCACTCAGACTTGCTCCCACACACCTGGATTGCCTAGCAGCCCCCACATGCTGCTCAAGACTCACAGACTGGTGAGGCTTGAAAAAGTCCATGCATTGCAGCTTCATGTTCATCAGCACTATTTAGATCGGGTACTCACCAAGCCCTGCAAGCTGTGAAGAAAGTGAAGACGCGGGTGCTGAGTTTCCGACCATTGGGCTCACTACAGCTGGAGAGCCAGGACCCAAATCTATTAAGTTATCTTCTGTCACCTCATTCAGTACCTGTGGGGACACAAAAACCACAGCAACTTACACATGCCAAAGATTTCTTCTTGCAGTGCAACATTAAACACCAAAAAATAATGGGTGCTTCCTAAAAAGATCTCTCTTGCACACTGCCAAATGGACCAGTCTCTATTGGATACTACGATGATGAGTGCAGAATAAAAAGGGTCAGCCACCAAAAAAACCTCAAGTTTGACTGCTCAGCACAGCAGGAAACTCTCCTGGAGGTGATCTGCATCTCTTCAGATTTAGCTAACGTGTCTGTGTTCTCCACCTCTTTTAGCACTGGACCAACATCAGATCTAAGTCAAACTGAATCTGTTAACATCTTCCACATTAGGTATAAACTGTTTTCAGAAACAAAACTTATTTGTTGTGACTAAAGTTACAATGCAGAGCCTGTGCTGAAGTTTGCATCGCACTGCAGTAGAAGTGGCACTCAAACAGGCAAAGTAAATAGTGGAAATTGTTAGAAGAAAGCAAAATAGAAAATGTAATAGTGCCATGTATGAATTCATCATGAACTCAGATCTTGAACATATATATCGATATATTGAACGATAAAACAGTTTTCACTGAAAGAATAATTAGAACTGTAACTCTTCAGCTTGGAAAGGAGCTAAATCATTAAAAATCATTAAGTGACTTGTTCAAATGTAAACAAAATATTTATATTATATACGTACCCACATAAATATGTAAAAATGTGTAGTGAAACTGTGGAACTCGCTGCTTAAGGACATTGTGAATGCCTAAAGTCTGCATGGACTCAAAAGCAATCAAAAAAGTTAGAGGAAAGAAAATCCATCAAGGATTGTAAACACAGAGATGTTTTAGTGTAGTGTCTTCCTGAGCTAAAAGTTGTCACTTGAGGTTTGCCACATTCTTACGCTCTTTTCCTGGTATCCACTATTAGCCGCTACAGGCAGGACACAGGGCTGGACAGATAAAAATTCTGATACTAGTGATATCAGTACGGTTAGTATGGTGTAGCTGCTGATATAATAAATGGAGTTAGGTACTTACTCCATTGCTGGCATTTTGTGTTGAACGTCCTGATCTGTATCGTTCAAATCTGTTTAGAAAAAAACAAAAAAACAACATGGACTATCAAAGCCACCAATAAACAGTGAAAAACACAAGTTTATAACAAAGCCATGACATGCTTGCCACTGAACTTAGTTTTCGTTGGTTCAAGAGGGAACCCTGGAAGCTTTAACTCCAAGCTAGGACAGGGAGGATAGCTACAGAAGTTGCATTCTTGGCAAATGTGGATATTAAGTTGACTAATCTGATCTTGCAGCACACACATGCCTGAAAAACACTGTAGGATTTGTCTTTGGTTTTTTTTCATTAAGTGCTTCCTGACAGACTATTCTGTTAGCCAAGGGACAGGAGGAACTGCAGCAAGATTGATGCTCCCAGCTAAACAAGCTGAGCACCGCAGCAAGTCTTACTCCCACTTAACAGCTCCCTCTTGCTGCAATACATGTAAATTAGAAGCCATATGCATGCTAGCACAGCCCTACCCAGGCAGCACATGGCAAGAGAAACAATGCTTAGCAAATTCATTTTTTAAAACATTCTGGGTCAGCTCAAGGATCGTCAGAGCCTATGTTCAAATAGGATGGTAATTTCCAAGAATGAAAAGTAATGATGTTGGATAAAAATCCTCATATTTCTTAGGGGAAGAAGTCTGGCTGGTCAAGATCTGGTCTCTTCTCTACTCCTTCCCCAACCAGCTGTGCATCTGGGGCCGCAAATCTAAATCCAGCCTTCATGAACTCAAAAAAAGCAGGGGAAACTACCTCCTCCCAAGGCCTGTCTGAGGCCAGTCCGATCTCCTTCCTTACCAGGAAAAGCATGATGATTTCTCTGAAGTTAGAGTTTTTCCCCATTTAAAAGTAGTTTCGCATAGAATCTCTCTAGTAAAAAACCCGTAATATTCATATAGTCCTGTGGGTTTTCTCCCAGATGGACAAAATACAACAGGGAATCTCAAGGAAACTAAAATGTTTTCTTAATGTAACAGAGGAAAATGCAGACTTAAAAGGCAGCAAAAACAAATTCAGGCCCAAATTTCAATTTTAGGAAACTGTGGGTGTCTACTATTACTGGAAATCCAGCTCCCTTAGCTGGAAACCTAAGACACCTCCCACCTCATATTTCTCACCCAAAAGGCTTACGAACCACACGTTCGTTTACATCCAAAGCTTCACAGCGAAGGCCAGAGCTCCTGCCTGAGTCACTGACAGAGCTCGGTACCCATACTAGAAATCAGCGTGATGAATGTCGAGTTTTTGGAACAGCAGAGGAGGAACTGGAATTTATTGAAACGTTCAGACCAGTGCAGCTATTCTACCACAAATAGCTTGCTAACATCACTCAGCTCACCTTTCAGTGTGTAATGACTACAAATACATTAGCCCCAGTCAGCAAAGTCGCAGATGGCGGAAAATAGAAAAAATATTAAGGGTGACCAGACTAAGCCTTAGTGACAGTTACGCTCTGCCACTTGTAGAATCATTCTCGTGCATGAAACACATTCCATTTCACATAAAAAGCCAGCATTTGTTTCAAAGTTTGCCCCAATCTCCTCTGAACAACTAAATCAAAGACAAAAATCGAGGCCACTGAGTCTTCCTTCCAGCCTTTGCCGTGACAGCACAGATTCACAGATCTAGAGTCTAATATATTTTTAAAGGCTTGAGAAACAAAGCCCTGTGCTAAGAGCAAGGAACAAAGGGTACTCTTTAGTGCCTCACTCCCCGGGCCTGTCATTAAGGGGAAGATTAAACTTTCCCAAGACTGCTGTATCACGTGTCACCTACTGCAGCAGATGGGGCTGACAGCGCCTTTGTCTAACATGTCCTATGACCCAAGTCTCGCCCCTGAGGATGATTCTCACAGACCAACCCTTCAAAACCTCAGCTCTGCGCAAGACAGGCTTTTTTCAAGATTTTAAGCATTACTTAAAAACAAAACCCTTACATGCATGAAGGTCACGCCCAACTCAGGCAGCTCCCCTTGCACCGGTACTGGAACTAGAAAGCTCAGAGATCAGAAGACAGAGAGAGCTCACGGGAACCTCCCTAAGCCGGGAAGCAGCACAAGCATTTGTGTGGAGCCCAAGCTAGCAAGTGGAACTAGTGACTGTGGCTGTGCTATTTTCGGTCGCAAGTCCCTACATCTGTACAGCACTGCACAACAGGGACTTGCAGACTCAAGTCTCTGCTAGTTGAGAGAGTTTTGCACAAAGTTGCCCTGCATTTGACAGATATGCCCCACAAAAATTCAATGGCTAGGACAAAAAAAAAAACCAAACATAGTACTAAAGGAAACAACTGAAACAGGAATGTTACCATAGAAAACCACAAAAAGACTTTCTGAATGCTTTCTGTGGTTTGGTTCTCTGCATTTTGTTGTGTTGGACCATTGGCCCAGATGGCCAACTCTTGTCAACTGACCTATTTTACATTTAAGTGAAAACCCAGAACAAATGTAAATAGTTGATGGAAAAGGTGCCCCACCTCTCATATCTGAGGAAGACGTTATTTAAATCATCATTCACATGCAGCAGTTCCTCTGTGACTTCTTCATTGGACACTCGTGAGATAAGCTCCACAATTCTCTGCTGCATAGCTCTACAAGTTCGGTTCAGTTCCTAGGAGGAATGCATTGTGCACACACATTCTGATAAGCAGCTAGCAATAAGTAGATTTAGCTGAGCTCTGTTCACAGCCAAACATATCCCCCAGCTGAGAAACACTAAGACAAGTCTATCTTTGCATGATTAAATGTCACCCAAAAGCACATCTAATCAAACATGCCCTTCAAGAGACGATGGCGTAAAACCTTGAGAGCCTATTTACAATTCAACATCCTGATTCTTCCTTAACTCTGAGCACTTCAGAAAATAAATATCTGTATTTTAGTGATCTGTTTTAAGAATAAAACATGTTAATACAACAGCTTTCCAGAAGAGAGCTTTCAAGGAAAATTCAATCTGCTTTTTTTGGCAATATCATCCTTAAAAAATAAAAGATGCATGTGGTGGAACAAATCGGGAAGAAAGTTCATCATGGCTACCACAAGTAGCTAAGTGTGTGCTACACAGCAGGAAGAGAAGGGCTGGGGACACAGAACCTACCAACTACTGAGAACATGAGTGTGAACACAAAACAAGGAGCAGGAGCATGAAAAGATGAGCACTCCACACACACTTCAGTATTGAACTATACACAGAAACATTGCCTTCAACTGAACAAGTCCACAGACAAGAGACTGCAAAAAGGCAGTGGGGAGTTTCAGAAGAAAATTTTAAAGAATATAGAGTAAGGGCATTAATTTTAGAAGTCTCTCATGCCAAGAAATCTAGGTTTGAGTTTGCCTAAACCAGGAGTTCTCATGCTTCCAGGACATCTCTTCCATCACCAATTACTTAGCAGAATTCTTTACTCCTGAAAAGACTCAAGAACAAAGGTCGAAACCAGTATGCTGAGGAGGAACTACAAGAAGAAACGTGACATATGGCATGGCACCACTGATGAGGCCCACGGTTTTACTTCAATAAGCACTGACATTTCAACTAAAGCGTGTCCCTCTGTCATCTTCCACACACCCCCCAGCTCCACTTCACAGCAAAAATTCAGCACTAAACAAGGATGACTTGTTGGTACACAACCTTCGGGATGAAAGCAAAAATGTGTTTGTTTTCCTTGCTTGGTCTGACATCCTAAGCTCTGGATAAATTTCACCTAGTGCAATCCAGCTGCCTTAACAGCTTGAGGAATGTGTTCTCCAATGTCAGTTTTGATCCCATCACTTTAGAAGCAGATTGTGACATTTCAGAGGTTTGTTTGCTGCCTTTCCGAGAGGGCTGACAGTACCTATCTATTCTGCTCAGAGCTGGCTCTCTAGCAAGCTGTTTACATTTGATTGTTGGAGAAAATGTCAGGAATTATTTAAGGAGGAGGGCTATATAAACCTCAAAGCAAGGAGTCCTTGCATGCAGCAGCCGGCTCACAGCTTTCAAAAGACTAACCATCCTTTGTGATCAAAACCGGGTTCTCCCCAGCTCTGTGATTCAGATTTAAGATGCATCAGTCAAAGAAGGGAACCAGTTGGAATAAAGAATCGCTGCTGTCACTCCATTTTATGATCAAGTTCTTTCACCTTAAAGCTATGCTGTAAGGTTACGCTGTCAAGATGTTCGTAGTTGTTTCTGAATGTAAGCAAACTGTTCTACGCTGTTTTGGTCTGTCGTGGTTTCCTGGAAGCTTCTTTGTTTTGAGCAGTCCGACCCAAATGGGCAGTAACTGAAAGGCTCTTTATTGCAAAGCCTCTCATCAGCTGCCATCATGGCTCTGAGACAAACACACAATACCGCTGCATGGGAGAGACCAGTTTTTGGATGGATTTCAAACTCTGATGTATCACAGAGAGCAATTCCCTGCCTTCCTCCAAATGTACTGCTGTGGGAGCCCATCCTCCCTGCTGGAAGATCAAAACAGAAGCCTATTTCTGAAGCTATGGAAAGGCAAATACCATGTTAAGGGCAGCAGCTGGAATGCTAGATCACAGTATTCCTCATCTGTGTTGCATGTGGTACTGTATTACTTTCCTCAGGCAAAAGGGCACCCTGCTACCACTGGCCTGGGGAAACAGGTATGAAGCCTGAGACATGAGCTCAACTAAAACAGTTTTCCCTTTTGAGATAATAAATGCTGCACTGGACTGAGACTTTCCAGCAAAGAAACCCCTTCTAATTATCCAGTCTACCCCTCCGGACAGCATGAAACTTCACCTGAGTGCCTGCCTTAAGCCACTACCTTCAGGAAAAGCTATAGCACATCTTCTGGAAAGACAGTTAGTTCATATATAAGATTTTGCGTGGCAGAGAATCCACAGACCCTTGGCAATATTTAGCCCAGCTGGAAACATGGAGGGTTTTTTTCTTGTATAGTGACCAGGAATGTTTTGCCACTGTACGAGTGATGATGGAGGATGTAAAAGAAGCAGAAATGCTCAGGGCTTACAGAGCCTGTCGAAATTTTAAGCTACTTTGTGGTAAAGGAGACCTTATATTCAACATTGGGAAAAAATTCTAGCTACACGGACAAGAAAGCACTGGAACAAGTTTCACGGGAAGTTAGGAAAACCTTGTCACTGGAAGCTTTAACAAATGAAGAACATCAAGTGATGAGACTAACCAGGGTCAAGCACAGTCCACATTAGTTTTGTAAAACAAACAAACCAAGGCAGTGAAGTGAACTACAACAAAAACCACCTCCCCAGAAAAACTCAAGCACAGAAAGGATCAGAATCGTATTTGCTAGGAAACTGTTACCTGGAGTAACTCAAGGTCTGAGGAATCCTCTTGTCCAGGTACCATTTCTGTCAGCATTTCAGACATCACTTTTGTATTCCCACGAACAATATCCAGTTCACTGCGCAGCCGGGCAATCTAAATTGGGGTAAAAAGACAGCAAAATAATGCATAATCTTTTGGTTTAAGCAGATAATTTTCAAGAACTGACTTTGTGACACCTCTGGTTCTGTCTGACTTGATATCTGAGGCTCCAGAAATTCTAGCAAGGAAAAAAAAATGTAAAGATAAGAAGTTTACCCAGGAGAGAATTTTAGAAAAGCAACAGAAAAAGTAAAGAACTTTGTAGAACCACTCGCTATCATCACAAACCCAGATGTGCTATGCTTGTATGGAAGGGAAGCAATCGAAAACAGCAGCTAAAAACAGACCTTGGCTGCAGTACACCTTGCGTGCCTCGCTCAAATGTGGGGAAAGATGTACAACTTTTGAGAAGGATCTTTGGCTCTGAAGTTATGATTTTTGCAGAAAGAAAAGAAGATCCTACATTAGGGCATTTGCAAGGGTCTTACAGATGCAGACTTAACTCCCTGTTAGAAAGACTTCCTGCATCTGCAAGACACGCTGCCTTTAAAGGAGGGGGACTAATGAGAATAACTGCTAACCTACTGCACAACCGCTGAGTGGACTGGTATATCAGATTGTGAGGTTTCGTAACTGCTGCCATTAGGAGGCCATACATACAAATCTAAAGCCTAGATTTTACAGTGTAATAGGAGGAAAGATTACTAAGTAGAACGAGACCTAGGAGGCAATCAAAGTCAAAAGAGTTAAAATGAAAGTTCCTCTGCAACTTGGTTTCTAATTTGATCTGCTGAAAGAGTCTCACTCAAAAGAATCATCATCCCAATACCTGTTCAGAATTAGCAGTGATGGGACCAGTCACATTCAGAGCTGGGGCCTGAGGAGCAGAATACGCCGTTGGAGAAGATGAAGAATAAGAACTGGTGCTCATCCTTTGCTGAGACTGTGAATTGTGCATATTTGCTGCAGGATCAACTTCAGGAACACTCTGCCACATCAGAAAGACAGGAGTTCAAAAGCTGAATTGTGACAGCACTTGCTTCGTCAGCAATCTCAGGCCAAATACGTTCAAATATAGAACATAATTGCACCTTGTGGAAAAGGCCAGTGTAGTTACGAGAACAGACTGGCAGGCCAGCCCATAAACAGACAGCTGCAACAAAAATGCATGCCCATATCTTTTGACCCAACCCACATGCATTTAAGTCAATTTACCTTTACAAGAAAAGTGAGAAGCAAAACAAAAACAAGAGCCAAAGATAAATAATTATAAATTATTTTAAACTAGGAATTAAGTTGCAGGCTTACAAAAAATAATGTGATACATAGATACTGGATTTAATTAATCTTGGCACACAAATTGTAATCTTTCAGTCCTTGATCACTTGCATTTACCACTTCAAAGATTCATTAACTTCAGTTTCCAGAGTGAATAACCAGAACACCTGTGATCATTAAGTTACTTCCTAGCAGCAGTTCTGTCAAATTTACAGACCGAACTTTTCAAAGCTGTAAAGACCTCATGTTACCATGGGATCAGTGAGAGATTCAGACTCTGTACACCTTTGAAAGACAGGCAGGCCTTGGTTCAGGGTTATCACCACAGAAACAACCATACTTTTGAGAAAAAGAAGTAAATATCAATGATATATCCCGCTGGACTCTCTCTGAGCAAATTAGTTGCATTTGTCTGGTGGTTTTGCGGTACAAGACAAGTGTACAAACCTCCTCCAAACTCTTTTCTCTTCTCAGATTGATGTTTGACTCAAGGGAGGAGATTCCATTAGCTTATCAGCCTGTCAAATGCAGCTGCATTATGTTTCTCCTGCACTACACACTCCTTTCACTATTAAAAAAGTCCTTCTAGGAGTGAGAAAATAAGCCAAATTCAGAGAAACAGGAGGGGAAAGAAGAGTAGTTACCCAACTATTTAGACGTCCTGGGAAAATACCCCTGGCTTTGCAATGCTGCAGCTTACCCTCTGTGGTGTGTGTATTGGAGACAGAGCATCAAGATCTGCCATGGGAAACTCTATGCCTTTCCTCTTGAGTTCTTCATAAATATGCACTACTCCAGTTAAATCGGGGCTACTTCGAAAGGCATCAGCCCAAGCCTGGAAAACATGAGGGATTATCCATAAACCTTCCAAACGAACTTCCAGCTCCACCCTGACCTCAGATACTGACTACAAAAGCTTTCATGTATTTCAGCTTCAAAGGGAAGCTGTAATCATTAGAGCTGGTCTAAAAGATCCTGCAAATATTATTAAGACAGTCACGTACACATTTTATTCAAATATAAAACAGACAGGAACCCAGTGCACAGTAGCTATGTCTAGCCCCTGATATCATCAAAATCTGTAAATGCAAATGAAAGCCTCTTCCAATCTCCTCTACTTCGCAGTGATTGCACGCTGATCTTTTCTTGCATATTCTATGGCCAATGACCCACCAGAAAAGGTCTGTGTGAAAGATTAAATTGATCTAAGCAAAATTCATAAAGTCATACAATAATCTTAGGCAATCTCAATTTACTTTGTGAATCACCCTCATTTGTTGCCAAAGAAAAAACACAGCTGTCAAGTTTTCTTCAGTATTTTATTTGGACCAAACTTAAATAAAAAAGGTAGTTTCTGAGGTTCTTATATTGTGAAACATGCAGTCCCATGAGCAGCAGAACTAATGAAGCCTGGGTTCTTACAGAGCGTATCCAACACTTAGACACCCCAGTGTGTCAGAGAGAACAAGTTTAAAGGGAGAATTTCCCACAGCCAGAACACTCCTAATATCTCTCCTGCATGAATTCTCTCGTGTCTAAAAAGACTTCAATTCACAGTGGAGCTTTTCCTTCAGTGGGAGTACTAAGTATTTCGCTTCACTAGCCAGCCTCCTGTACTCATGAAGCTGCTAGGAGCATAATATCTCGAAAGCCTCTACCCCCTTTCACTTTTGCTGGAAATTAGCCAAATATTAAAAATTTAGGGGAAGGAAAAATTGAAATATTATGACACAGTTAGAAATGAAGCATTCCCCAAACCCCCACATATGTGAGGCAGAGTATCAGTGTGCTGGATCCAGAACTACTGYGAGACGTGTGTGTGGGCTCTGAACTTAATTCATTTAGTCATCACTTTTATACTAGTTCTTTGACTATTTTTATTTTAAAAGCTGTTTTTAACCACTTTTTATACTTGAGAGAAATCAAGATAGCAAAACAAGATAAGAAATAATATTAATATATTTAACTTACATTCCTAATCTGTTCAATTCTAAGAAAGAGCATTTCCTACCCTACATGCCCAGGAGACAACCCATTATCAGTTGCAAGCTAACAATTCTGGGTTTGCTTCTCAGCTTTGTTAAGAGTAAATTAACTGCATCAATTGTTCTGATGCAGTGCAAGTCCAAACAGCCCTATGTGAGCCAGAGAAAACAGCTCTGACTGCAAAAAGCCATTCTGTTTCCTTGGAACTGACCTTCCAAAACCATCCCTAATTCTGACAGAGATACTGACTGTACAAGTAACTCTACCCTTGTACCTTCTCTGCATTTCCAATTTACATAAGAAGTCATCTGAATGATGCTTCTACATAATGGTGTTCCCCACTTCAAGTCTATTTGCAAGTAAGAGTGAAAAATGTTAGGCAAGGGATGCTCTATTTAATAATCACTCAAAAGAAACTTAGAGGCAAAAGTATGCTGCGTTGCTGCCCCCAACTTTAGATGAGGCTTGTTTGCCCAGGAGGATGTACTAATGCATCCTCTCTTACACTGGCTTCCTACAGATTTTGTTGTAGTGAACTCACTTCATTTGCGCTCTACCTTTTTAATATATTCTCTCTTCTGCAACTCTCTTCCCTGGAGAAAGAAGACACTTTCATTTGTATTCTTCTTCACCTGAGCTGGGTGCATTATCTATATTAGTGTGTCTCTCAGAGGTCACAAGCAGGACTGGGCGCTACTGTCCTATGTGCTGTCTACACACACTGTAAGACAATCCCTGTCCTAGACAGCTTATAGTTCAACTAGGCAACAGTGATATTAGCTCTACTTTACGGATAAGGAGCTACACACACAGCTTAGGAGACTTGCCCATTGTCCAAACAAGTGTATGACAGAGGTGAGATTGAATTCAGATCTTCTAAGACTTTGGGCAAGATTATCAAAGGTAGATACTTAAGGATGCTGCTGTATAAATCCCACTTGGCACCTCAGCGTGCCCAAACAGGTTAATTAAATACCATTGCAAAGCTGGCCCCTAAATCAGTGCCCATCACAAGACAATTCTTCCAGTGTCGGACACTTTTTAACACATGTACCTTCAAAAGAATTTGCTGTGCCACTAAAAGTCTCCTCATGATTCATCTTTGATGACAGTGCTCAGCTACTGGGCAGCAAGGTGGTATGAACTCTGAGGTGATATGCAAGCTCTTACCAGAGGCACAGCAATAAGGAATATTTCCAAGGCCTTTTAGCAAGATGAAGAAGGAAGGATAAGCAACATGTAATACATGCTAATTCATGTACACTGGGAAATAGGTTAAGAAAGTGAGACACAAGATGCCCAACATCTCAAAGCAGTCAAGTCTCTAGATAAGAAATTGGATGGCAGCTTTATCTACCCTTGCTACGGAAAGGCCCAGGAGTACAAGAGCTGTATGGTTGAAGACATATGCTGTTTGTACAGCTTTTTTCCATGCTTCCAATTGGTATTAATCCTCTCATTTCTGTTCTTATTAATTCCCTGATATCAAATTGTAAAAAGYCTACAGAAGGGGATAAATGTAATGTTAGTGGAGCAGAGCTGAGAAGAGATCAGCCCCCTGGAACGGAGTTAACTCCAACTGCAGGGAGCTCTAAAGAGCAAAGTCTAAGCTGAGCAAAGYGGCCATGACGTATGGGATATTTTGGGTGTGCGTGTCAATAGGGCACCTGAGATGAGTGACTGCAATCACTTTTCCAAACTTGTCAGGCAATCTGGAGAACGAAGTCCCCTACCACCTCCAGCTAAAGAGACACTAACAGAACCCACCCACAGGCAACTTTCATAATTCTCAGGCTTTTTATACCAAAAGGCATTTAGTACCCAGAGTGAGGCTTTTAGCTCTACTGCACTACGTCTACTCAGATAAAGCTCTGTTTAATACACTGAGGCAATGACTGCAGCTTTTTGGTTATGTTACAAACACTTCCATCTTAGTTGCATTGATGACTGGGAATCCACTTACATCCGGGACCCAGCGTAACCAACATCCTCTAAAACACTGTAGCAGAGCAAACAGTACGGAAACACGCACAGTTTCTCTTTATGGGATAGTATTTAACCTCATCTCCTGGTCACCGCATGCATCAGCTCTCCCACCAAAGCAGGCAAGACACCCAAGGGCTCAGTCAGATGCACAAGAATTGCTTTTAATAATTTCATTAATTTTGTGCGATTTTTTTAGAAAGCCTTGAGATCACAGACCAGAAATAAAGGGACCCCACAGACCCCAATGCAATGCCCATCTAATTTCCTCACCCAGCCTATTTCCTGTTCAGAAGTCACTTATTTACATTGTCCTGCTCTAACTATGTCCTATCTGTGTATCCAAATAACAAATAAACCAGCAGAAATTCAACTGCATGCTTTGCCACAAAGATAGAAAGTATGTTTGGAAAACTATGCTGCACATTTGTAAATACTTTCCCACAAGAAACACTGCAGCAGGTTTATATCATTTTAAATACGCAGTGTCTTTTAGTCTCTGGTGTATGCAATAGCCTGTAGGAGCTTAGTGATAAAGCTTCCTATAATTGTCAGACTTCCTCCAGGCAGGCACCAATGTTTCCTCATGTGTTGCTAATGGTTTGTGGAATTAGCATGGCTGTTTATTGTTATGCTGCACAGAAGGAGAAGTGGCAGACAGGCCTATGTCTGAACTTCCCCACTGCAGGCAAGGATCTGACAGTGCACAATAACCAGAGAAAAGACACCAAAACCATTTTAACTCCTATATGGYCATTTACTTTTCTATAACCATCTTTAAAAGGAATTCAGAATGCTTTCTAATGGAGGGAAACAGCTCCATTTTACGGTCAGGGAAACAGACACAGAAAGGTAAGTGTTCTGCAACTGACAGCAAAAGCGCGATCTTCTAAAATTTCCTGGCCTCAGATGACAAGCCCATCACAGAAGCAGGTCTCCAGCTTCTAGATTTGACTGTTAAATTGCAAAGCCATCCATTTATCTTTTATTAAGTCCTCTTTTTTAGAGTAGAGTRGTACCTCTCTAACTAGAATCCAGACATTTCTCCCTGGATAAAATATCTATGTGTGTGCATGTCTGCTCTTCCCTGCCAATCTGGATATATTGTTTGTTTTTACATATAAAAAACTTGCCACATTTTTAATGATGACAGCATGTTTAGCGATGCGTAGCACTGAAGCAGACAGTCCTTATTTCAGGCAGCAACATATGGAAGCAGAGACAAGCTGTGTACCTGAATCAGCGCTAGTACTTTATCCTGTACAATAGTGGGGGGATTATTCTTGGGCGAGATGATTTTCACCAGAACACCATCTATGAAGTCACGGTTTGCCACTAAGACATGAAAGCGATGGCCACAGTTCTTCACACAGGTCTCCAACACCTACACACACACAAAAAACCATTCATTGTTGGAGCAAAGCTTGATCACACACACAGCACCTATGTGGTTGGTTTCTGATTTTGCTTTTATTTTTATTTTAAAACTTTTGACGGGAGGGAGAGAAGACAGAGGAGAAATTACACTTATGCTCTTAATTCTTCTTTTCTTCCCCAATTTTACCAAAAAGCTTCCTTCTCTACATACACATTTAGATGTACCTCACCCACCATTAACATATYGGGCACATTTGTGATCTACCTTTGCCTGTTTGCAAGGTAAAGAAATATAAAGTTTCTTCCTCTTCAAAGCAGAACTTTCCAACCTGCACAGCTGAACAGCTAAGTACACAGCATCACATCAAGAGCAGGTAAGACAGAGGACATCACGTCACAGTGAGATATTATCGTGCTGTGGCACTCCACCATTTTCTACGTACCTGGAACACAGCTGGACCCGCTTGCTCTGAGCTATAAGCCATGTTTTAAGAGTTGGGAATTCAGGTGAATGATCTTCACTCATTCAAAACACTCCCTTGTGAATGCTCTGACAGGTTATACTTTGACACATTTTCCCCCTGCAACCTAGCTAGAGGCACCTTCCACTTGCCATTCAACTGCCATGGAAGAACAGCTGTTGATTTTTCTCTGAAGAACATGATTAGCATGGAGATAAATCCAATGCGTCACTTCTCCTTACAGCCATGCCTAATAACCACTGCGACTCTGTATCTGAGGAGTCTGTAATTACTCTCCTACTTCAGCTACTTTCATCAGCCCTGATGACACGGACTCATTCCTGATGAATTTCGCTCTTTTCTGCACAATGGATAATCTCATGGTTTGGTCTTTGGTAATCTGTCAAAATGACAATCCAGGATAGGAAATGGCAAGAAGACAGAAAGTCCAGTCACGCTTCGTCAGGGAGATGCAACAAGAGCTGTGTGAAAGAATCATACAGATCACCTACCCACAGCAGTATAACTCGATCTAGTTACTGCTGCTCATTCCTCAGACCGCTGCRGCGCAGAGCCTGCCCAGCACCGCGCATTCAGGAGTGCTGCATTACCCAGGAAACCCCTAGCTGAAATCATCAGTAGGAAAGGTCACTGGCAAATTATCTCACACCTTAGCAGTGCTGCCCAAATGCACAGAATATAATTTACACTTTATTGAGTGAAATTAGATCAGCATAAATTAATTCGAGTCTCCTACAGAGATCCATTCACAAGGGAAATTGTGCATCAGCTACTTATGAAGCTGAAAATATGGCAAGTTCATCATCCTCACTTGCAGATATGCCCACAGCTGTTGTCTTGGAGTGGAGAAACAGTAAGACACAGGGAGACGACAGCAGAAGGGAAAGCCCCAAAGGGTACACAGACCCATTTGGGCTACTTTAACTTTCCTCAGTCAGTACTTGGGATGAATAAGAGCCCAGAAAAAAGCAGAAATCAATTGAGTCAGAAAAACGCTATGCAACGCTTCCAGCAACTCTCCCCAAGGAAGTGAGGAGGCAATTGGAGAGAAGAAAAGGGCAGAGCAGTGGCTGTTAAAGCAAATAGTGTGTACATTCAAGAGAGTGCCAGGAAAAGGAAAATGACAAAAGAAAAGGGTTCTGCTCTTTTGAGGCATTCCAGCCTGCCCCCACTCACCGTCAGCGCCAGCATGACCTCTCTGTAATTTTTGTTTCCATTCAGCCTCTTCTTCAGTGCTCGAATGGCATCCTTTGGACTGAAGGAGAAACACACCATTTTTAAAAGACAGCTCAGACATGCTTTTCACATGCCATATACTGTGGGAAAAGGAATCCTTTACCATTTCTATCTGGACGTAAGCATGTGTGTTAACTTCAGATTACTTGACTACAACCAAACTAGGGTCATGCAGAATTATGTGAGGAGACAAGATATCACAGAAGTCAAGACCAGAGCAATGCCCGAGGCCTCCAAAAAAGCAGGATGTTGATCAAGCAGGAAAGATTGACAGCCACTCAGAAAAAGGCCCAGGGCATAAGACCAGTGATCAGTTCTCCTGCAAACTGCAAGCAGCACAGCTTTCCTGATGCTGAAGGAGATGTACCAGAGAAGCTCTCTATTCAAATGGCTGAAATTAATAGCATTGCAGCACTGCAGAGAGAGACACCTGCTGAAAACAAGAACCCCAGAAGTACAAACTCGGTACCCTCTCCAGCAATACGTTTTTCATGACAGCCCTCCCAAGCAGAGACCGACCACAGAAAGTGCTGCATCATGCCGTAGTTTTCTGAAATGTCTAAGGAGCAGGAAAACGAAGCAACTCATATGCAAACTGCATTCAAACTATGAGCATCTGCCCCCAGACTCACTGCACCTCCTCACATGCTGAGTACAACTGGATGAAGATTGCGTTCATAAACCTTTCAAAGTTTGCTGAAATAGCACATACCCTTCTTCTGTCTCGTTGATAATGTCACAGATYTCCATGTTAAGTGTCCAGTCTTCACTCTGCAGAGAGCCATCTGTGGCCTTTTCTGTGAAGTAAAGGAAAACAAATCTTTCAACATCTTCCTGATTAGGTACTATACTTCAGTCCATCTTCAGTTACTCTGAGCTGAAACTATCCAGTATAAGAAAGATAGAAAAAAAAAAAAAAAGTCCCCACTGACTGTAAGCAATGTCAAACCTTCCCTCCTGGTTTTAGAGATCAGCATAGAGGTTTCCAGACAGAATCAATTATCCCTCAAACTCACTACCTTCAGCCCTCATAGATGGGCTGTTTTTCAAAGACTCCTGAATTCCTGGGAGATTAGGAAAATGTCAGCTAATTCCAATTTAAACTTCTCAGATGCTGCATTGTTGGCAAGTTATGAGGCAGGAAAATCTCCCCCAAATCAACATGACCTCCTCCCTGTTTTAGTAGATAATATCTCCACGTGAATTGAGGGAGGAAAGATAGCAACTTGGAGACAGAATTCAAGGAAGTCCAGAATTTCAGTATGGAAAGAACCAACACATGAAAACATTTAGCACATGACAATTTGGATCACAGTATCATTCATAGGCACCCCTTTTTGCCTGGGACTTTTTTTACTCCTGTACCGCGGTCCCTCAATATCTGCTTGCCAGGGGGCTGGGCACTGCTTCCCTCTGTCCCATGCTATGTCCCCAATCTCCTCTCCATGCTGGAGCTACATACACATCTCCCAAGCACAATCCGCCTTCCTCCTGACTCCCAAACACTCCCTCACTATTTGCGTGGCAGGTAAGTAAGTCACTCCGGCATCAGACTAAATTCTACGGGAAGGATGACCTACAGCACTGTGACAGTGGCAGATGCCAACTGTTGGCAGTTTAATTTATAGATGTCTGCAAGAGTAGCATAACCATAACTTCAAGTAATCAGTTGACAAGAACTATTTCCTCCTTGGGATTTCCTCCTAAATCAATATAGTTCTGTCTAGTGGTGCCTAGAACATCCCCTGAATTTTTCACACTTTTCACTTGCAGCAAACCAGCTATCCACGTTCAGAGATGCTAYCGAGTTGAACGTCAAGCCTGTTGCCAGAGACACCTAAAAAGGGGAYGTGACCTTCTCCGCTAAGTTAGTCTAGGTTTTTCTACAGATCCCTGGCATCCAATGTTGGAAGGTAATTTGGGTAAACAAAAGCATTTTTAAAATGTAAAATAAACCCAGAAAAAAAACTTCTAAACATTTTAAAGTGGAAACAAAAACACAGGTACCATCTTCTCCAACTATCCTTCTGTCTTTACATCAGACCCCAATCTGTCCCCCAGAACAAGGCAGATTTTGTTTGAGAACACCAGGCTCCAAGGACTTCACACATCTCTTTTTCTGTTTACCAACGATGTTTTTCCCATTAACATCTCTATCACTGTGACTGAGGATATAGATGCCCACAGGCCATAATTATGGGACATTATTTGGAGAAAGACTACATGTCTGGGTAATTCAAGTTTCAGTGACTTGTCTACATCAGAATCCAAAAAAGCAGCTCCACCAAGGACAGTAATTGTGTAAGTCTGAGACAAACCAGACAGCTATGCAAAATCCAAGCAGAGTGTGCTGAAAAGAAGCCATCTATCTCCAGAATGGAGAGGACCCCATGGAAAAGGAGATTATGGAACAGGAGAACATTCTTTGCAGGCCTCGCTTCCCATTCAGAGAGGCAGTGCTGCAAGGCATGGAGATCGCCGCACAGGGTCTCACCGCCCGGGGAGGAAACGGAGGCTGCAAAACTCCCAGCTGTGCCATCTTCACCTCTGGGTCTTTTTCAGCCATCACCACCTCATGGTAGAGTTCACTTTGGCAACAAAAACTCTTTCTGCTTGAGGAGGAGCCTCAGAGAGACGTGTGGCTTCCAAAATGTCCAATAAATACTGCACAGGTTATTGAGTATTTTTAATTTGCTGCATTTAGGCTAGGTTAGGCAGGGATTCTCTTAAGAGTTCAGGCAGAGCTGTTTAACGTTTTCTGGGATACAGGAATTCATTTTTGTGCAAAGCTACTTGTAGCAATCATTTTTTTAGTTGCATTTTGTCTTATACTGTACATAAAGCTTTATTGCTATAGAATGTGATCTGCCTTCACCTCCATATAGTCCTTGTTGCTTAGGAAAACATTTTATTTAACATTAGAGAAAAACCCTTAATATTCAGAGATATAAAAAAATCACTACATCTGCTCTGCTGGAAAAGGTGATCTCCAAAGCTGCAAAGGATTTATAAGCACAGTGCTGCAAAATGAGAGATTATGCCTTAAATAGAGGGTATCCCTTAATCTGGGCGTATGATTTGTTTTCTTAATCTAAGACTATATTAACAAATTTGTGTGTTCTTGACAGCATTTGGCATCAGGCAGCGACTTAGCAATAATTCGTACTYTCTGGTTCTGCTATCACTTTTTATAAATGCTTGTGGAAAATGCTGATCCTGCACAAAGTTGTGCTAGCAGCCAATTCATTCATTGGTCTTGTAAGACCCATTTAGTTAAGGTTTCTTTTGACAAAATGTGTATACGGCACTACTCCACAGCTAAAAACTGTGATATTTTGGAGAGGGTAGAATGAAGAGATGCTGCTGCAGCACTGTATGGAGGGTGGCATAGGAACGCTCGCTGGGGTCCCCAATAACCTCATTTGTATTTCCCTTCTGAGATACACTAGGGAAAACAAAATCCCCTTTCTCCCAGAAAGTTTGGTTACCGCCTTTTTATTTTTGCATTTCTGTTCTTTAGTTGGAGTAATACGTGGTTGAGACTGTGTGGGTTTAAGACATAACAGTTGTCTTTTTGAGAATTAGTTCTTTTCCCCTTGGGTAATTTTTAATTCGAATAAGAGTCAGAAGCTAATTTTAGACTCTTCTTCAGCGACAGAGAGCACACAAGCTCTTGTCATCTGTAGTCGTTTGTCCTTTGTAGGGTGTGTGACCCAGATTTCCTGCTGCAGTGCTCTCTCAACTGTTAGAAAGGAGTTAACTGACTGCAGAGAAGGCATACGGGTTTGTGTRTGATTTGTTTGAAGAACAGTATTACGCTGCAATGAATTGAAAGCCTGTAGAGCTCTTCCAGAACCAAAACGCAGTAGGTTGTAGTTCTGGATTTCTGGTGAAACAGCTCTGCCTGCACTCATCCGTAAGAGAATCCCTGCCCAACATATCCAAAATGCAGTAAATTAAAAATACTCAATAACCTGTCGAGTATTTATTGGACATTTTGGAAGCCACGCATCTCTCTGAGGCTCCTCCTCAAACAACAAACAGATACCACTAACAAGATTAAACAGATTTTAGTAACTATCACAGAATTGTGAAGGAATGGCATGCAAATCATGCAAATACCCTTTTAAAAAGTCACCAGTTCCTCAATCTCTTTCAACCTCATTAAAAGGCATCTAAATGGCACTAGTTCACACAAGGACTCTGGAACATGACCAAAGGATTCCAGGGTGACATAAGAAATGTTAAATTAGACAAGGAAAAAGGCAATGAGTAGGAGTCCTTCCTGCCCCTCCCCTCACTGAACTGAAGAGTTTATGGTATAGTTTAATAGTGTAACAAAAGGGCTGGCAACTCCCAGCCTGGGTGCCAAGGGTGCCTTGCACAGCTTCTGCCCCGAGAGCAACTTCGAGCACTGTGTTATTGCCGACTTCGTCACCRCAGCAGCTGCCAGGAGTTAGTGTCTCACACGGAGACACGATACCACCAGTGAGATTATCAGGAAGTCTCTCTCAGAAACAAGATGCTATCGGTTCCCACCACGTTTCCCAAATTAAAGCATAAATGTTCTGGTAGAAAGAAAGACAATCTGGCACTCCACGCCTGACACGCTGCAGACCTTGGGCACTGCATATGCACATGCAGGCATTAGCTTATCTCTAGTCTGCAAAGAAAAGGAGAAAAAATTGTGCTATTTTTTCATTCACACCTTCCCTCTGAGATCTAACTCTTGTGGCCGCATTTCCACACGCTGCCAAATGGCAGTATCAGTATTTCCCTCCTCACACTGAAATCGTGTACATTTCATGGCATTCAGAAGGCACTGTTCAGTACCGTAAAGTTTTCAGCGTAAACAGTCTCAGTGCACACCCCGTCCAGCCAAGCCTCTTCCCAAGCAACCTGCTCTGACCTGAGAGATCTCACCACAAGGAAATCAAGTCAGAAATGCCCGTGTAACTGCCACGTAACAAACAGGCTGTGCAGGGCAGGGCAGGAACGCTTTTTTAAATGCAGGGAAAAACCAGAGGAACTTTTACGACCCATCTTGAACCCAGCTCAAAAGTCACCTAACAAAGAAATGCTAACAGTGGTTGTCCTCACAGCCCTTTTCAGTCCATAYTACTTTTGCTTCAAAGTTACAGTTCAATGTTGATGATGCTCTTAAAATTTGACTTTGTTCACATACGGATGAGATAAAGCAGAACTCCTCGCCCTTCCCTGCTTCCCCCTTCCAATGCTCGTCTCTGACCGTGATACTGAACCTGCCAGTGGAGACAGCCTGAAGATTTTCATTAGGATTGCAACTGCACAAGCTGAAGTCTGTATGCTATTTAACTCACATACCATATGCATGCTTACACAGCCGAGACTGAAAAACTGACTGCTGGAAGCACTGAGAACATCTACTCTAGCTGAATGATGACAGCAGGCACGACCAGGGTAAAAATCTTCCCAAAAGGTCTATCTAAAAGCACCAATAAGTGACTGTGGTCCTGCATAATGTTCTTGGAAGAAAAGGCAGAAGAGAAAGTTGCACTAGCTACAAATCACATTAAATAAAAATGGGAGAACTGCGCTGTTTTCTGCCTGAATACCGGAATCTCATGAATGAACAGATCTTTGTGTTCAGAGAAATCACATTTTTCTCTCTTGGGACTTCTCCAGATGTTGCTTCAGAGACTCTTGATTCATACGTTTGGGAAGAATTACGCACGAAAAATCACCTTCTGTTTATGCAAGAAGCATGCACACCAAGGCACCGTATTAGAGAGATCCAAAAGAAAGACAGTTCYGATTCCAAATTTCTCCCCTTCCCTCCAACAGCGTTTGGTGTTCAAGCAGCATAAAACATCTTTTTTTTTTTTTGCTTGGAAGTTCAGAAGATCATGGATCTTAGATCTGTGTCTTGCCTCTTAACAGTCCACCTGCCTACCAGCTGTGCTCCAAGACAGAAATTAGCAAATCAAACAGTCAGATGTGTTATATTTCACTCTGCATAATACGTGACAGAGAACAGAAGAAGCCACAGTATTAGCAGGCTTTTACTTCCATCCTACTGGTCCCCCTCCCTTCAGTGGAGACCAGTGAGCTCAGTGGAGCTCTCTCAGAAGCAAGGGCTATCAGCTGAGGTCAAATGCAAAATGCTTTTATAGAGTGGACAAAGCTCTTTCAGGGAAAAAAAAAGAGTTTTGCAAGGCAAGGCAAAACACACAAAATAGCTCACAAGGGAAGATAAGCTATTGAATGAGACGATAACATCTCTCCTCTGAGCTGTAGCTTATAGAATTGTTTTGCTTTAAAGCATCATTACGTTTTGTGACTGCAGTTGTCTCTCTTGGTTTCAAGAAATAATCAGTGACCTGCACAGCACCAGCAATAGGACCTGTGGAAAGACCATACAGAGGCCACGGAAATGTGTTTCAGCTGTCCAAGCGAAATGAAGATAAGACTAAAGATCCTCAGCATTTGCATGGCTGCTGGGTTCAAGACATCTAACTTGGAAGAGAGAGATACACTAGAAAAACACACTTGGATACTCCTGGACCTAACAGTCTATTCTTGCTTTCTCTACATTTGCTGTTAGAAAGACAGTCACGGACACTTAGACTTTATGGTAACCAACAGGAGGTTTTTTCCTTTTTATCAAAACGCTGCTATTAAAAAATAAATGCGACTCATTCAAAATTCAAGATCAAAACTCAACTCTGAAGTGACTTACTCACAAAAACCTGCCAGTTTCTTTGTTAGAAAGCACAGCTCCAACAGCATTTTTCAATTAGCCACCTCACTGCTCCAAGTCCTTTTTCTACATTCCTTATTTCACACTGCTCTGAAAATGCTGAGCTTCACACTTCCAAAGAAAAAGCCAGTCAGCTAGAACAAACGGGCTCAATCTGAACTGCAAGGCATTACAGAAAAACGTGATTTGGGTTGTACTGCTGCAGCACTGGTCATCCACTTTGACCGTTGTGAYTTTTCAATTGATTTTAGCTATGCTTACATCGAAACTCTTTGGGATGAAGTCGTCTATCCTCCACTCATTGTTTTGCCAAAGTTTCTGGGGCTGAATAAATGAATAATCATAGCTTGTAACGACTGCAGAGTCTACGTTAAAATAAAACGACAAGAGAATCTGTGGACATGCATATGTGCAATCATAACGAGTATTAAGCTCAAATGCTGTTTGAAGGCACACCCGTAGACTGGGAACTGTCATCTTCTCCAATTAACTTTCCGGTTTTCTTCTTTTTGAAGCTGCCGCCCAAATGCCAAACTTCTTCAAACCTGCCTTCCAGATCACACTTACCTGCAGTCATGAATATGTAATATGCAATTACTATGCCTTTTTAAAGACCACATGGTATTCACAGCTATGCTACAACATTCCTGTGATTTAGATACACTACAGAAAAGACATCGCCCAACATCTCCCACAAATTCAGCCTCTCGGGAGTAGGAAACTACAGCTGATTAACTGAGCATAGCTGCGCAGCAATTTCAGAAACAGAGCAAGGTGAATGGATTAATACATATTAAACAAATACTAACAGCTGTATAACAAAGAAAATTTTTCTTTCATACTCAGATCAGAGCTTCACCTGAACAAGAAAAACAACAAACGAGAAATCCTTATAATAATATTAGAGTAGGCAAGGGAGCATATCAGCCTGACTCGCTTAGTTTATCACATCTCATAGGTCTCGAYGCGTTTGCAGGTTGTAAAAGCAGATGGACCTTACAATACTACRCTATTGTATTGTACAGGAATGGCCCGACAGCACAACCTATTCCAGGCAGTTTCTGTACTCAGATATCATTCATCTCAGGCACAAATGATGGTTTAGTCATAGTCTTTAAAAGCATTTGGAATCTGTATCCCAAGCAGAACGGTGTGTTTCTACACAATAAAGACTTTTGTTATGAATCTTCTCACTGAAGTTCCCCCATCAGCAGAAATTGTTGCTGCTGACAGCATGCTCCACTGAATGACATGTGTATGTAAGTTGCTCCCTTTCAAAACAGATGGCAGAAAGAGACTACTGCTTCTTTAAAACAAAGTGAAATCCCTCTGACTTCTTCATTCTACGCAGCTTTAAAAACAAAACACAAAAAAACGCCTTCCTCCTATGTACGGTACACTCATTAAAGCTAACGTGTTGACCCAATAGCTGTCCTTCAGAGCTAGGTCATATCGCAGCAGCTCCCAGCTCATCAAGCCATTTGCATGATTCGGAGGCACCTTTCCCTAAAACTCAGCCTGCACTGCACGTTTCTTCACCTCTTTCAGCAGTGACCTTGGCCAGATTCCCATCTCACTGCAAACCCACGATATTCAAAGTGCGGTGCTACTTTACGATTGACAAACAAGGACCTGCTCACGTCAGAAATCAATACGCTAAAGCCTTCAATCAGAAATGTCAAAGCAGTTTTAAAATATATGTCCTGTATTAATGGATTTTAATGGATTCGAATGGAGATGTTTACCGTGTGATTTACTGTAGGGGAGCGACAAATCAATGTTCCTTCATGACATGTCACATCTCATGACAGACTGTCCCCCCATACTGTTGTATCGGTGGAGATGATGGCTCGCCAGTTCGCAAACATCTGTGATCTATTAGGCAACACTTCCAGTAGTCTAATATTATCACACCCTGAGTGTCCATCTTTCTTCTCTAGATGAGAGGCACGAAAGCATAAATTAAAACCTTCCGGGTGACAAAATGTTCTCCCTCGGATTTGCCTTTTCTGAATTTGACTGTGACTGCTATGACTTGTCCCTATGACTCTGTATAGGAGAATTTATCAGCACAGCGTTGTTTAAACAGGTCAGTGCATTGGGATGGTTACCGAAATCTCCTCCTCCTTTGACCACAGTAAGGCAGCCGGTGCTGTATACCAAATCGCACTGACATTCAGTCATTTCCATAGGCAGAACTTGGATTGTAGCCTACTACTTGCCAAAGGGTTTTTATATTGTTTTAATTTCTCCAAGGAATTTGGATGATTGGCGGGGGGGGGCTACCTTGTTCCTTGTACCAACACTAGAAATACAAAATTTCTTAATAGCTGACCCTTTGGCTCTCCCCCATCCAAAAAAACCACCAAAGAAACTAGCCAAAGAAGCTGAAAAAATAGTCTTCTTCCAAACACCTCTTAGTAGCTAAGAAGCTTTTCTCACCAGAAAGACAACTCCCTACAGACAACCCTAATATTCCAAAAAATCTCTTAAACAACTATCTAACACATATACATGAATGTGTCCTAATGCCAAAAAACAACTGCTAAAAAAATGCAGACTCCATTCATTTTATCAGCCTTAACTTACAAATCTGAGAAAAGGGGCAGCTGAAAGTAGTGATTTATTTCTCAACTTCTTTGTTAGCAAGTATGCCTAAAGGCTCTATTACAGTGGGTTTGTTATTTTTAAGAACACCAGTGTGACAGTTCCTTAAATAAACTGTTGCAAACTGCTTTTTAAAACATCGCCCCAAAAATGCAGAAAAACAATACCACACATACAAAGCAGAAGAATGTATGTGACCAGTAAGATACTACCAGGAGATAAAAGAGAGAAAGAGGAATATTCTACGCATCTGGATGCAGTTTTACCACCCAGAACTGCAGGCAGGGCGATATTACAATTTGATATCCCAGATGCACAAAATGTTGCAAGCACCATCAAGAGCAAGGTGCCCTGATCTGTGACTAGCTGCCCCGTTCAGGACTTCAACAGCATCCAGTAATTACAGGTGAGACCGAAAAAATGTCTTTATGAAAAGTTATGGATGATCAGTGTGTCAGTGAGCTATATTTGAAATCTATCAGCTCTTGATGGCTAATTTTGTACTACATGAGTAAAGCAAGTTCTAATAACTCACTTGGGACTTCACTCCAGTACTTACAAGCTACGTGCTTTTCATATTCATAAAACAAAACTAATTGCCTTTCATGGATGAAATGTTCTAAGAATTTTTAATCCACGTCAGCTGCAAACTCTAAAAATCCATCCCCATATATTTAAAACTCCCCCTCCCACCCACTCACTTGTAACATGTTGTTTGCTGCAAACAAACTATAAGGCAAAGATAATCCATCAGGCTCCTACATTAGTATTATTTATATATATTTTTTCTTACAGGTTACTCCTAAAGTCAATTGCCCACATTCTCACATGCTTAAAATAAACTGAAAACACTAATTACATTTAGTGAGGGAAAAAAAAAGGCAAAATCTTTCATTCCTACAAAGAAAGCAGTTACAAGAACACATTTACTCCTTAGCTGCAGCATGCTACAGCAGATTTTTAAGTAAATGTTCATACATGATAATTAAAATGTGTTACGAATGAAAAGAAACAAATCTTGCAGTAGACTATTTCATGTGCATGTTCCCACACCCAGCTCTCCTATATATCTACAACTATGAAGGTGAGAGCTGTGTCCTCTGGAAAACCACAATTATCCTACATGTAGAAGCGAACTAGACAGTGAGGAGTCTGCAGCTTTTGAGGGCTGACAGCTCACGTTTTCTAGTGTGAAATGCTTCAGTTTGCTTTTCAGTTTTGCAGTCTTCCCTCACACTGCTCTACAAGATGACAGCAGGCCTGTGCAAGAGGCAGCTAGCTCCGATCCCATTCAAATTCTCCAATACCTCCGCAGCTTGAAGACCAGCGTCTGGAATACACTAAGCGTTTTCACCACGGGAAGAGGGGAGAGCTGGCTCCTGTTCCACTAGGTAACAAGAATCACTTTTGCCAACGCTGCTGTCATTGAAGGGCTCTATTGCCAGCTGCCCGTTCCAACAAGCCAAGCTTGCTATGCCTGCAAAAGCTTAGCGGCTAAACACTTCCAAACGATCGTCTCAGGAAACCTGAGTGCAAATCAGGCAACAGTAATAACAAGATACACGTGTGCAATTCCACCTTGTACTGGCTGAGAAATGCATATTTCTTGGTCTCTAATAACCCTATTAAAAATTCTGCTTCCTTTCTACAGCCCTGTTTCTCATGTGTCACTGCCGTAGATAAGCCTGAAAAAGACTGATAAATAGAAAATGTAAATACCATAAGTTTAGATCAAGTATGCAAATGCCTATTTCTGAGACTGTAATTTTAATTTCCCCATAAGTCCCCATTCACCAGCTTGTGTCATCTAGTCATACAACTTAGTAAATTCTTCAGGTCGGGAACTGTCCCAATACATTTCACATTCCACTGCAATCGCCTATATTACATGACACTATTAGCGTGGTAAAATTAAAAACAATGTAAATGTATCAGGGGACTGCAGCATACTTTTGGAAAATAACTATATTGGTCCTTGGACAGTTAGAATTCTAACTAGAACACAGATTCTGAGCACGGCTTACAAACAGTTTGGCTTATTTACCATATGCAGCAGGGAAGCAAATCCTAGCAGATGAAAAGGGCTGATCTAGTGCATTCTGAAAACTGCAGATTATGGATGGGAAGGTAACTTTCCCAGTGTGAACATATACGATCTTCTGGAACCTACAGAAAACCAGCTCTCTGGTCTTTGCTGCTTACAGCTTGTTAACAACACAGAAGTCACAGGATACCAAATAACAAATACGAAACCTACTGAAGCCTTTTTGGCAGCGTGACACTGATATATGATAGCGTCACTGCTCCTGCTTGGGAAAGCAATGAGTACCAGCAAAGGCGCTAGCCTGGCCCCGTGCACTGGTGGCCAGCTGAGTGACTGAGCTTCACCAGCTCCGGTTGAGGTTAGCCTCTCCTGGGCATTCCCTTACATTTCTGGGTGACTCAAGACTTTCTCAACTTCTTTTGGGTTTTATGTTCATGTACACTGTGCACGTCCTTCCTCTGAGCCCAGCAGCAGCTTCCTAAGCAACCAACAACAGTATAATGATGCCTTTTATGAACGAGTGCCCTTTAGAGGTGTAAAGCTTGCCTGAGCGAAGCTGCACCGTTTCAGCTCTCTCCTGGTGATCATCAACGGCCTGGAGATGACTCTGCAAGCCAGCATGCAAACTGAGGCTTGCTTTAAGGGATGTTACACGTGAAATACCTCATTAGCTGCAGCAAGACTCAAGGCCAATACCCTTTAAGGAACCTGGTGGGAAGAGGTATTTTTCATCACTGACTGGCTATGCCAAGTCACTGGCATAGATGGGGATTTTAAAGGCAGTTTTAATTATAGTAGGTAAAACCCACACATGATCAGTGTCAGAAAACCACCAGAACTGAACACTGACCCATTTGGGTTGTTTGCTGAACTTTAATCACTTTCCAAGTCTGACAGCTGCTCAAACTTAATTGCTCATTACGCTTGTAAATAAAAACTGATCTCACTCTCTGATTAGCCAACCATCTTATAGTTGCCATAACAACTTCTTGTCTAATAAGTGATTTCAGATTTACCATTATTTGTACTAGCAGAAAATTTCACAAAGGTCTGAGATCGCTCTTTTCACTGAAATACCCTTCTAATTAGAAGAACTGAAAATCAGTAGAGAAAGGGCAGCTCAAAGATAATGAAAAAACAAGCTATTTACTACAACAGCTTAAACATGAGATAAGGGTGCCCCTAAACCAAATATATGCTGGATCCTGCTTAACCCCTACCTTTCACTATCAATCATCTTATTATCACACCTATATCCCATAACAACTGCTCAGAAAAATACTAGACAGCATTCAGGTAATAACTGGTCACAATGCAGAGACTGATTTCGAGATTCACTCCAGATTAAATATTCCAGTAAAGTTTGCATATTTTCTCTCCTAATCTTAAATTAGGAACCAATTAACTGGTTATGTTCCTTAATACTCTGTTAAGTGATAGGAGTGCTTTTTGGTGAACAATGAGTTGTTCAGATTCTCAGATAAAAGCGGGAAAAGCGTTTGTATTGAGCCCAACAGACGTCCATTGCACCATGCAATGAAAGATGTTTTGGAAGGAAGAGCTACAATATAGTATCTCATCTCTGGATCACCTCAGTCAAAAACTTACTTCAGGTTTGACTTTTTGGACAGAATTACTAATTAAAGCCTTGCAGATGTCTGGAAAAATAATATCTGTATTTCAGTAAGTATTTGGTCATCACAGCTTAAGTAAAATGCCTCTATTAAAACATACACAGGTATTTGTTAGTCTGAGAAGACAAAGTGATTGGAAGCTATCAAATAGCACTAGCCTGTAGGCCTAGTACAGCATAAAGACCTTCCAAAACTTGCTGGCAAAGCTGCCGAAGCTTGCAATTTATTTCATCTGCTCAAGGTAGCTTTTTGTGTGTATAGGCAAGGAAGGACGCCCTTTTCCTTCCAAAAGGAAAATAAATGCAGAAAGCTATAATTGAGACAAAACTAAAGTTAAAAAAAAAAGTCAGGAAATACCAGATTTTAAAAAGGGAGTTTTTCTGCATTTACTTAGCTATGCAAGAAATGTGATTTTTTTGTTATTTGGGCCAAATACAAAGCTGGTCACACTTCTTGCAGCAGATATATCTCACGAAAATACAGAGGATGCAACATGTCCAAGTTAACAAGATCCTCAACATTCCTGATCACATTTGGGATGTAATGAAGACTTTCTTGCCTTAAGAATGAGAAACCAACGCTCTGCAAAGTTCTTGGGGTTCAAATACAGTTTATAACACGAATCTGTGCCTTCACTTTGTGTACATTTTCTTTGATCTGAATTTGAACAAAGAATTTCTTCCCAAAGTAATCTAACCCAGAAGGCTTCTGAGGACCAGCTGGGGAACAGACTGGCTTACTCTCAAAAAATAAGCAGGCTTACGAACTAACCAAACTATTCAACAGGTTTCTCCTGAATATCTTCTCATTTTTGAGTCTCCTGATGCTCTCTGAGACTACATTGCAAACACTGAGCTGCCAAAGGGTTTCTGTGAACTGAGAGATACAGAAGCACAGGTAAGCAGTCTATAGATAGCTGTGCCAGGAATTGCCCAAACACAGACAGGGTGTATACATACATGGACTTTCTTCCTTCCCTAATCCTTGATTTTGCAATGAGTTACTACATTATGGGGCCTACCTCATAATTCTGGCAGGTACAGAATAATCATAGAGCGTATATTTACATTTAAAGGCAGTGCTGCCAATAACAGACTGGCTGAATTTATTTGCATCTCCCCTTCTTGAGCAACGGGAAGAGTACCTACAGATTGGAAGATCCGGCTCCATGAGTTATGTAAAGACATGTTTACCTGTAGCAAAGGACCTGCTCCTACGGAATGAGAGACCAGGCTCTAGCAAAGCCTTTAGACCAGCATCTTTTGTGCTCAAGATTCACCAATTTTAAAAGAGCTCTCTACCATTGACGATAACTGAAAYAAATGAGCAAAACAATCGTGGAGACCTGTCAGCAGAATGACTAAGCAAATATGGAAGATAAGGCTTATCTATCCTAGATAGGATTTTTATACTCAGCAACAAGTTTCTTTTACGTAGAAAACTAGTAATTCCCCAGGTGGACGCAAATGAGAAAATGGAAAACTAGTTGTGGATGATCTGTGCAGACTCATCACATGGGGGAAAAACTGTTACGCAGGCTGGCCTTTCGGGTCGCTTCCTAATTTCTCAGGGCTCCTTCTCCCCTGTGTTCTCCAAAYGTTTATGCTTTTTATCACCTATACATTGTGCTGATTTTGAAACGAAAACACAAAGTGTGAAATGATTTATCCAGAGTCAAATATGAAATACCAGATGAGGAAGGAGATTGCCAGGCCACCCCTGAAGAGCACCTGGCCTGCAGGTACTATGCAGCATCCTTCCCCATGAAGGATCATCTCACCTAAATTTCTGCAACAACTGCTGATGTTCCTCCACTGACCATTACCACCGAGGACGCTACCAGATGCCTTGATCACCTTCAAAGAATGCTTAATTATAAACCCAACATAGTTTACAAAATCAAAGGAAAGTCTGACTAATTTAAAATTSTTCTTAACCCACACAATACTTCTTTTTTTGGTGAAAATTGTTTTGGATAAAATATGAAATCAGTTRGAAGGGTCTGTGGGGATTTTCTAACTGTGTGTCTTTAGTCAAGCATATTTTAAATATGCAGTTTAAAAAATCTGCCGAGTACGTGAACAGAGCAGTATCAAACTGGGAACGAGCTGTCCTCACACTGCAACCTCTCACATATAGATTTATATTAGAAGCATATGGAATATACATTTAAGCGTACCGTGCTGGAAGAGATAAAACTGCATTACTCAAAAATACATGCTATAATACCTTCATGAACTACAGTCTGCTTTTGTGCCTATAAAATAAATCCAGTCTCAGAAACCTAGTATTAAATGGTATTATACTAATTATCCAGCTTCACACACGTATGTAGTTTCTCCAAGTTGCCAGATTCATGACTCAGTATTTATTTGCTCCTTTAAAAGCAAAGATATCCATTTTCATATTTCATGGAGATTTTCCTTACAACATAATCCATTGTCATGAACTGAAAGCAGATCCAAATAATCTTATAAAACTAAAAGCATTTTATCAGACTCTTTTGCATGACTAGCACAATTCTATATGAACAGTGGGGGGCTGGATTTTAAATGACTGACCAGCTACAGCAGTACCCTATAAATGCACTTAAACTCTGAGGAGAGCACTTTTTGTGCCCTCTTCACTGTGGGAAAAGACAAAATTCATCTTTTTGATGCTGTGGGCATCTGATAGCAAGAAAAGTTACTGCTACCTTGTACTGAGAAAAGCTTCCCTTAGAACAGGGCACAATACTTCAGTGGTTATGGGTAAATGCAAAGGACTTTTTATTTTATTATAATGCAATTGATGAAAAGAGAGATGATTCAGACCCCAACAGCATGCTGCAAACACGTAATTTTATTGGTACCAGATCCTAAGATTACGGTGTGTACTTTAAACACTGACTTCTGGCATTGGGAAAAGGTTTGTCTTTAAAAAAATGTTTTACTTACAGCACAATAAAGTAGTAAGTTTACTCTGAAGGGAACTTAGGCAAATTGTATATGTGGACAAGAAAGCCTGGGTTAATTCCTCCTGCAGGATTACCATGGGCTGCTCGCTGTAATACATCTCCCTATTCCTGCATGTAACCATCAACTCATTCATTTAGGAACCATTTTCATTCTAAGACTCACAAAAATCTTAAGACCTTTCTTCAGGTTTCTTATATCTTAAGTGCTTCTTACGGAAAGGAAAATAAAAAGGTATTTATACACCCCGCAAGCTGAGGCATTTTCTCATTTTAAAAAAAGAAGGGGGAACAAAACAGCAGCTCTGAAAACAGACTGTCCACCATATTTATTATCAATTTAACAGCCTTGAATGGAAACTGCAAGTGCTTTGATAAAAATCAATTGAAAAGCTGTCTGCCTCACTGTTGCTTCAATAAAGTGCCTCTGTATCTTTTGCTGAAACCTTGTTTTTGTAGCCTCCTTAAACAATACTCTGTATTAAATCACTGCACTGTGCCTCCTCCAAAAACAGACTCCAGGGCAAGTGTCCAGACCAGCACCCCTCATTCAAACCTCCCTTCATCAACAGGGACCAGGGATGTAAACCAGCACCATCTGATCAACACCCCCAGTTATGCAGGACACCTTAATTTCTACTATATTGTTAAAAATTAACTTTCAGGTCTCTGTGCATTTAACTCAGGTGCTGGACCTCTCTCCCTGGAGGTCTTTGGCTCCGAGTCAAGCAGACTTCAGGCTGCGGCAAGAACGGCTGACTTCAGCAGCACACACAGCCCTGACCAGAGCCCTTACCAAAACGGACCTCGATGCTCTCGTCCAACACCCCGTGAGGAGCCCATTTCACACATCACTGCCCCAACTCAGGCCTTTGCACCTGAGGGAGCCGGGGGGGCCAGCAGCAAGACTTGGTTTGGATTCAAACAAATAAACACTCTCCTGAAGCCTTTGCAAAGTCTCCAGAGTTTAAAAAAAATACTAAAAAATGTAACTGGTTTTACTGTGTCCACATGTGTAAGCCATATGGCCTATATCAAATGAGCAGAATGAGCAAAAAAAGTCACCAGTACTCCACATTCTTGTAATTCAATCAGCTTTAATCATCTAAGATGTTTTCGCTAACCTACAGTAAGGGTATTCGTTCTAATAACCTTGAATAGAGTGGTGACACTTTAAAGATGGCTCCCTTGAACAAAGAAAGATAAAAACACAATTTATGGCAGGATGTTGAATCTCAAGGCAAATTACCACTACTGTAAATTGCAGCTTTTTCCCCAGGCCAGCCCCTCTCCAGATAGCAAGCAGTCTGTCTTTGCCRTTTTACTACACATTTTCCTGTACTCCTCCTCACTGGTCAGGAGTATTCTTCAAAATAGTCCTCCTCTAAGGATCTAGTCTATYGTATTTACACTATTAGCTAGAAAAAATAAACAGTTCAGTCGTAAGAACTGGGCCAACACTCAATGCCACAAAGGATCTTGTCAGCCCCGACTCAGCAGCCTTCGAAACCCACGGCACCCAATTCCACCCTCTAGACTCTTGCCAGCTTTCACAAAGACCTTCTCCAGGACTGGTGGCACGACCACCCTTCAGCTGGCCAGATCCACGCAGCACAAGCTGTCAGTGAAAGCTCCAGTGCCCCCACCCTGGGCTCCACATCCAGCATTGCCGATGGCTGCTGGATTCACCGGGCACCGAGCATGCAGCACCAGTTAAAAGCACCAGCAGCACGTCAGCCTCCACACACAACCCCTGCCTGGGGATCTTCTTGAGGAGGCCTGCTAGGAAGCACTGACCATCAACAAAAGCGACATTGTGAAGGGGTGAAGGGACCACGAAGACTTCTTTTAAGTCCTGCGGGATGCTGAAAAGCACCATTTGGTCACAGAGCCTTTGAGAAGTAATGGATTCTGCCACATAATCCTGGATGAGATTTTTAGCTTATATGGAAAATGGTGCTATTACCTACCTCCCTTCACTGCAACCTCCAGGTGAAAAGCAACATGGATTGGGCAAAACGGATTTTAATTTCAGGAGTCTCCTAGACACACCGCAGCAGCTGACTGCCTTCCACACAACGGCCCTGTCAAAAACCACCCCCTCCGCTCAGGAGAGGACCTTGCTAGAGACATAAGGACAGTTCAGTGTCCATAGGGCAATCGAAGTATTAAAGAAAAATTAAGTGAGGTTTGTAATTAGTAGCCATGGTGGTCTTTTATACAGTTTCTGTTACTCAACCACTGGAAACCAAAAAGAGGCTACCATGTAAGCCCATTGCCAAAAATCAGGTAGCTTCCAGCAATGAGGAACCTGGCTGCCGTTGAAACTGGCACTTTAGATGCAGGAGACTCTATCCATCTCCATTACAAATCCTCTGAGCTCATCCTAGCATTATTTTCCCACATTAAGCAAAAGAGTTAACATAAAAAGCCTGTCTAGCTTCAGACATTATCCAGATAAAGAGAAGGAGAAAAGAGAAAATCACTTGTATTACCTCTCTCAGCTCTCCCCAAACCTCCTCCGACATCTTTGTTCTTTCAGACCTGGCATTTATCTGAAGACATTGTCTAGCCCTAATTAAATCTTCATGTGAACCACTGCTACTTCCTGGCAGAGAACATGCATTCTTGGTGTGCTGATGGACCTACATAATTTTCTGCACTTCTCCCTTATGGTGAGTGTTAGGCCTTGCTTGAAAACATCACAACTGTGTTCAACACAATATGTTTCAACAGAAATACAAAATTATTCAGTTTCTTTTAAAGAGTGAAGAGAAACATAAGTGAAAATTATATTCCACAAGCTCATTGAAAAAAATCCTGTGGAAACACTGGGCAAATAGCACCGTCTGAGAACAAGGCATGCTTTTGTTTTACTGTTGTCTCAGAAAGGGATAACTGGCAGTGATATGAGAAGCAGAAAAATTTTTCTTCCAAAATAAAATCTGCAGCTATCTCTTCCCTCCGGGGATGAAAAAACATTCTTAAAGTGCAGCTGAATTTTGCATTAAAGGAAGTTGCATTATAAACCACTCACACACACCTAACCTTATCTGATGAAAGCAGCTCCTTCAGAGCTTTGTGTTCGAAGCTTCTAAGTTGGCAGCGACTGCTCATTCAAAGAGAGCAAGGGCATGCAAGAGCTATGAAAATCTTTGCACTCCAAAGTTAGAAAGGCAGAAGGCTAGAAAAGCAGATTTTACTGCTAACCCCCCCCAACAATTCTTAAGTCTTAAGGAAGCCCCTTTAAACCACTTACTGATGCTAAAAGAAACTGACAATAAATAGATGAGAAATTATTGCCTTCCCTTAACAACGCTCATTGCAGAAGGCTTGTCCAAGCAGCAAAGCAGCCAGCTGTCCTGGCAGATGTGGTCAGATGGCCAAACACAACAAAGCAAATTGACTTTAAAATCATGTTTAACTTTCACTGTTCTCGTTATTATCCTCCAACTCTCGGCACTCCTCTCCCTAAGCAGAAGAAATAAACGCCCCAGATGGCTAAAGAAAAACAGCAAGCTATACATATGCTCCATATAGTCTGACAAAGCAAGAGTCCAGCCATCTTCAAAGCACAGTGCGAGACTTCCCCGTTTAAGGGCCTTTTAGCTCTACAAGGGGGTGTCTCTGCACATGCGGGTGAGGCAACTACTATAAAAGAACTTCTGGGTTTTGAGGCCACGACCAGGTACTCTGCAAAATTTTTCCACTTTAATTTCCAAAGACGCAAGTCTTCCATCATTCCATAAATTAATGTAGAATAGCTATAGACTAGACTATACATAGCTACACATTATACTATATAAAACCCCTGAATAAGGCATTAGAATTACTGCTGCTTAGAAAACAAATCAAGGAAACTATGAGCATGGTTTCACTGAAGAGTGAAAGTGCATTCAACTGAACATCGCCTTGGCTTCTGGGACCGTAAGCCACAGTCCCCACACTGCAGGAACCTGAGCCAGTCTGTTACTCTTTCCCACCGCAACGYGAGAGATTTGTATTTCTTCAGGGCCTAAGAGAAGAAAGCGGGAGGAAACAACAGCCCACCCAACCGTGGGCAAGTTATCAAACTCTGCAGAAGTGGCATCCAGGCTTTCTCCTGTGGCCCTGGCCGTGGCAACCCAGAGCGAAACCACACTTGCCACAGTTGAGAGTGAACACGCCTGTGGGAGGGAGGGAGTAGACACAGCAACCCAGGAAGGACTTGGCTAGCTGCACAGTGAAAGCACACTCAAAATAACCTGCCTAATGTCACCAAAGCATTAGCAAAACCACAATTCAAGCTCCGGGCTGAAAACGGAGCATGTACTTGTATCCCTAAACCACGTCACCCTCCCTGCATATCCACAGGTCCAGGAAGGTTTCAACGTTTTGGGAAAAAGGTGGCTGAACGACAGGGCTGCTCTCTAACAAGGTGCTCACATGGAGGAAAAGGAGGTGGGGGATGCAACAACTTTCCTTCATCCATCAACCATCTTGAAGTGGAGTTGCTCCTCCCTCATGGCAAACAGCCTGCCCGAAGCTACTGCCACCCCCGCGGCCCTCTGCTGCCCGCAGAGCCCTCCACGACCCACGCTATCCCCCAGAGACCCCAACAAGGCCTACAGCACCCACCAACCCCGAAAGCCACCCACGACCTCCAGAGCCCCCACCAACCCCGAGACACCCCTACCCCCAGAGGCCCTCCCATACCTCCAGAGCCCCCCACCAACCCCCTCAGATGCCTCACCVCCTCCAGAGCCCCCCATTAACCCCAGAGATCCCCACAACCCCCAAAGACCTCCACTAAGCCCCACAGCCCGCCCCCCCACT
>JAYKAV010002833.1:354223-380711 GCA_035582835.1 Phoebastria nigripes
GCCTCGCTGGCTCTCCGGCCCCCCCCGGAGCCCTCTGCACCCCCCGGGCCGCCTTACCGAGGCTCTGCCCCACCGGGGTGCTGAACGGGTTCCCCAGCAGAAACTCCATCTTGGGATGACAACAAACAGCGGCCCGGCGGCCCCCCCCTCCCCCACCCCGCCCTGACTGGCACCCGCGCACACCAACCGCAGCTTGCTCTGCCAAGTGTAGCCCGCCTCCTTGCATCCGATTGGGCGGCGGCTAGACGCCCCGCGGAGTCATAGGTTAAAGAGTGTGCCCATCACTGTCAAGCGAGGGGCCCGCCCCCGTGGTAGTCCCGCCCTTTCCACGCCTTCCGCTTGATGGACAGCAGGGACACCGCTACTGGCATTCTCCATTGGGCAACGGCCAAACCACTCTTTAATGCTATTGGGCAAAGGAGACATCAATCATGCGAGCCTCCTTCCGCCCCGAGGGCACGGTGCCGACGCTGATTGGCTGACACGGATTTCTCGCGCTCTGATTAGCAGCCAGCCTTCCCACCCACTCCCTCACCATTGGCGGCTGAGCCTGTCACGTGGCCGCCCTTAGCAACGCGCCGGCGCTTCCTTAGCAGCCGGGGCCGAGGCGCAGGTGGGGGCCGGGCTGGGTATCGGGGGCGCGGAGCGGGCCTGGAGCCTGGGGGTGAGGGGCCCGAGGGGTCGGTGGGCTGGGGTTTGGGCCTGGATGGGTCTCGGGGGGAAGGCGGCAGCCCGCCTGGGTCAGAGCCCCCCTGACAGGCAGAGTCAGGGTCCCCGTCCCGGGCCCTGCAGGGCCTGGGGGTGTCGGGGACGTGGCGCTGCTTCCCAGGCCTGGGCTCCGGCTGGCTGTGAGCAGCAGCTTCTTGACTGGGTGGCCGACCCACTGCTCGCACTGACACCCACGTTGTCCCCACTGGATGCAGTGGGATGCTCTGTGGAACGGACATTGACTAAAGAGACAATGGACATACAAGGAAAGTGGAAAGCCTGGCAGGTCAAGGATGAATAAACCCAGAGCCTGCTACCGAGCACAGCCATAGAGAGGTTTGGTTTGTTAATTAAAAGCCACGATGAGGAGAGAACTTTCCAAACCCAGACGTTTATCATTCCTGTCCTCTTATGCAAAAAATCAGCAGAACTTCTTCCATAATTGTAGACATCTTACACCAGCAAAAGTTTGAAGATTCAAGCCCTTCATACTGATTCACTAACTGTGCACAGTTCTAGAAAGATAAGTAGTCTCGTTGCCTTCAGGGCAACGTCAGGGATGTTTAAATGACAAAGCCAGGACAGAAAGTTTTGTCTGACAGACTTGTCCGTTTCCCAAAGTGAAGGTTTTTGTGTGCAGTACTATACATTGACTGAACCAGATAGCCTTTACTATGAATCCGCATTAAGTGCCTTCTTCAGAAAATGGCTGTTATTGTTTATAAGTTTTCCTCCTTCCTCAAATTTGTTTTCACTTTTATTACGATGTTGGTTGTTTAAAATTTAGTGAACTGCTGTTGTTAATTTTCCTATGCTATAAATACATGCCTCTTGCTCTATAAATCAAACTTGCCTATAATGAGAAACTTACCTTTTAAAACCAGATTAAATGGCGCACAGAGCCTTGAATATGCCCTCTTCACGAAGATGGGTTTCAGCAACAGGTGACTGCCACGCGATGGACCACTGCTGTTCATAGGTGCTGCACAGGGCCTCCTTTCCTGGTCTATTTGTCTGGCCAAATTCTGGCATTCTTCATGGAAAACACTCAAACGTGGTGGGAAGTTTGCATGTGATCGTGCCCAGCCGTTTTACAGTGCTCGGGCTGTAAGGCTGTGCTTAGAGTCACATCAGTGACTTTGTGATAAAAGTCAAGCCTGTATTTTATATCAGCTGTGAGGTATTAGATCTTCTTAATGCTCAGCTGTGCTCTTAATTCCTTGGAAGTAGCCAGGCAGTGATTTTATTTATTTTTCTTTTCTGTCCTTTAAGGCTGATACTGTCTAAAAATGAGTCAGTCATACAACAGCGTTGAGCCAAACGTTATTGATGATGAAATGGTTCAGAAAGCCATTGAAGAGCAGTGTCCAGAGGACATAGGAAAGCTTGCCAAAAGGGAAGGTATTAACTTTAAGGATGTGACGGAGCTACAGCTTAGTTTTAGAAGTGAGTATCAGAATATATACCTTTTTCTTCTTCTTCTTTTGTTAGAGGGTAATAGAATTAAGCATGCTGGCATGCTGGCTAGCTGGCAATTAAACAATCATGATTAGCTTGGATTTGTTATGTGAAAAGTAACACCTGGACTTACATTTTTAGTCATACCGGTATGAAGCAGTTTCATTAGAGAGAGCTGGGTGCTTTCACTGATGGGTAACTTTAAAGCTGCTTAACTTTACACTATTATTGTCACTGCTATTCTTATTTAACATTTATATTGTGGTGACACCTACAGGCCACAGGCCTGTTGGGCCCTTCTGTATGTGGACAAATCAAACCCTGGGCAGGCTCCGCCATCGCTGGCGATTATGTGAGAGCTATTTGGTAGATTATGGTGATTACAGTCCAATTYGGTGGCTTCCTCCAGTCATCCATAGCATTATCGCAGCTTGCCTCTTACTGTCAAACCAGTCATAAACTTGCATTCAAAAAATGAAAAGGAAGAACATTTGGCTCAATATTTGAGTATTTTGGGGGTATGTAATTTCATGGGCAAATATCTGCTTCTGATTATTCATTGTGCGCTCCAGTAAAATAATGCATGTATTAGCTGAGTTCCTTAGAACAGATTCCCTGTTACCTGATCCTGCATGTATTTGTTTCCAAATACAAAATATRGAACTGTCTGAATATTTTGTGCATGCAATTCCTTGTTTTACTCTGCACTCACTAAACAACGATAGCAGCAAATGAAATCCTCTGGGAAGCCATTGTGGCGGGAAAGAGAATTGGGAGTGAGAAAGTTCTGTATTTTCTGTCACCTTGGTCCTTATGTTTTGCTGTAGTGCCTAACGACCTGCCCTTGTGATTCTGTTTTTGGAGAAAGCTAAATGCAGGGATATTGATTAGTTCTAAACTGCAGCCTTCACACAAAGAGTAGACCCCAACTTGCTCTCCTGTGATGAGAATCCCAGGAGCAGGAGAGTAATTGACAAAAGCAGTAGCTGGCCACTGCTAGCCTGCAAACGCGGAGAAAAGCAGTCTCATCCCAAACCTCTCTCTTGGAGCTGGAAAGGAAAATGAAGGTCAAGGCCTCCTAGTAGTGGATTCATAAAGCCACTCCTGACTGCAGGGCTGTAGTCAGCATCCCCTCAGTGACTCGTTGGCATTGCTGATGAGCAGTGTGCGCTGGTGCAGGACACTGAGGTTAACTGGGCTGTTTCATTGAAATCTCGTCCTGCCAGTGGACCTCTCAGCTCTCTAGGGCAGTCATCACACACTATCGTAATCTGCTGAAAATCATTTTGGAGGTAAGACTGGACATGTTTTCCTTGTGCAAGATAGCGTGTCCGCTAAACTGAAAGCTGTCTCACATGAAAAGCAATTTTGTTTTATTTTTTTTCCTGTGGCTTTAGATATCCTGCAGATTGATAATCTGTGGCAGTTTGAGAATCTGACTAAACTGCAGCTGGACAACAACATCATTGAGAAGATAGAAGCTCTGGAGAGCCTGGTTCACCTTGTATGGCTGGGTAAGATACAGGCATATGAGGTTGGATGCCTTCACAGGTGCAAAGCAATCTGCGACAAAGCCAGGATGTTGCATTCCTTCTCAAACACGACTGATAGGAGCTTTCCCGGGGAAGGCTGTCAGCTGTCTGTGTGTTTCCTCATTTAACTGTCAAATGTCAAAATGCCTGAATATCAGAGCTGCAAAACAATCTTTCAAATGTTTAAAAACTGTTTTTTAATACATTTGGTGTGGCAGGAACAGGAAGCTGAGATTTCAAGGTTGTTTCCAGGGTTTGTACTCGTATTTGGACATGACTTTCAGAAATATTTATGCAAACACCTCTGTGATTTAGAAGCCTGTATTCTGTTTTCAAAGCTAATGCAGGCATTTTGCAGACTAGAACCCACTATCTTTACCCCTATATGCTTAAGGGCTTGTTGTCATTGTTGTCCCAAGAAGTGCCCATCCTTGTAGACTTATGTGACTACTTACAAATAAAAACTCAAGATGCTGATAGCAGCATCACACAGTGATGCTTTTTCTCAGTCATTTAAGCACAGAATCTTAGAAATCACAGAGCTGAAGGTATCACCTAGTCCTACCTGCATGCAGGCAGGTTTTGATGCTGGGCAGATCGTTGAGCTTGCTGCTACAGATTCGTAGCTTAGAGCATTCTCTGGGAACTGCAGCTACATTGCTGGTTGGCAGTGTAAATATATCCTCAGCCGTCTTTGAAAATAGCATGCAGGGCTTCGGTTCATAAGCACATCTTGAAATGTCTAATGGATTCTTCTGCCCAGTTGTCTGCACTGTTCTGCTGCACAGATGACTAATGCACTTGTGAATCAACAGCTGATCGTCACAATGTAAGCAGAGTGTTTTGAAGCGCACTCATGGGTTTCGTTTGCCCAAAGGCCGCAGTGCTTCGGCAGCTGCTGCATGAGTGTCTTAGCTGTCCAGGGGCTGGGGTGATGCAAGGGGCTGGGGAGATGCAGACAGCTGGTAACCTCATCAACCATCTTTGGAGTCCTGAATTGCTCGGTACTGGCCTGAGGGCAAATATTGCCCTTAGTCATGATGAGTGTAGGTGTTAGGATAGATGTTCTGGCAGGATAAGAGGAAATTCCAATGAGTGAAATAGCTGAAGTGAGTATGCCTTTGCATACCTCCATTGACAACAGGGCGATTGTGAGCGTGGAACTGGCATATGTTGGTCCTATGGGAATGACCATGATAGTGGGCATTGGTGTGGCAGGCAAGAGTCTGCAAGAAACAAGGCAGGGAGTGTCAAATTGGTCACAGAAGTACCCCCCTTTTAGGGCATTTTCCTTTTCTTGTATTTTGGGTTTCCCCATAAGGTAGAAATCACTTTCAGGTTGTGTATGTGGACTCTGCATGGAATACCTTCAACTGTTCCTTTCATTTAAAAGTTGCATGGACAACTGCAAAGAGGAGATGTGAACGAATGATGACTTAATGCCGAGCCTTTCCTGTGGGACACTGAACACCCCTGAGGAAAATACTGTACATAAAATCCTAAATCAAGAACCAGGCTAAATGCAAGGTCTGAATCAGGGTGTTCTAGAAATAATTTAACTTTTGCTTGTAAAACTTTCAATTTCTAAACTCTTCCCCAGACTTGTCCTTCAACAATATTGAAGTAATTGAGGGCCTGGATACCCTTGTCAAACTGCAGGACCTCAGTCTCTACAGTAACAGAATATCTAAAATTGAGCACATGGACACGTTGCAAGAGCTGCAGATTTTCTCCATCGGAAAGAATAACCTAACCACTCTGGAAGATGTGAGTGCTCCCTGTCTTTGCAAATGTTCCCTATCAAAGGATCAAATATTATAAAACTGACATTTGCCACTGTGTCCAAGCCCCTCCTTAGAGGAGAAAATTCTCCTTAGGATTTCACTGCCTCTGTAGTCTAAGTTATGGTTTTGGTAAGCTGTCCCGATGTTAAGTGCTTACTACAGCTGTTTCTCTTTTAGATTATTGACTCATGGGGGCCTGTTTCTGTTACTGATATCAGCTGTGGCAAAATTCCTATTGGTTCCCATGAAAGCTGGAAAAGGAATAAGTAGCTACATATGAGAAAAGGAGGGAGTGGAGACTAGGATTTATTTGGGATTCTTTTGAGGGCAGCTTACCAATTTAAGACCCATGATTTGTCCACCCCATCTGCCTTCTCTCTACACCCATCGTTCATATATTCACAATGTGAATTAAGTATTTCCTTTCCTGAAAGCATTAGAAACTCTAATTTAATGTCGCCTGTGTTTGGCAGCAGAGCAGGATATGTATTGCAACATAATTGTAATAAAAGCAATGAATTTCAAGGCTGTGTGTTTCCCCAGCACTGGGAAGTACAGCATCTCTTTCCCCTCGGCATAGGTGATCTATCTCAGGAGGTTTAAAAACTTACGCACGCTGAATCTCGTGGGGAACCCTCTCTGCGATGATGAGCAGTATATGCTGTTTGTTGTTGCTCATCTTTCAGACCTGGTATACTTGGACTTCAAGCTCGTGAGTGACACCACAGTAAGCATTTCTGCATTCCCTGCTTGTGAAATCAGGCACCAGCATCTTACAGATCATTTGCTTCGTTGGTATGCCAGCAATATTCTAGCATTCAGGGCAGGTTCTCTGCAGAAATTAGGCTTACAGAGACACGGAGTGTTTATTCTGCCTCCACCTAACAGCTGTGAACCTGTAGGCCAAATTCTATCAAATCTGACAGAGAGGTAGAGGTGTCGGAGGCATGATGTCTTCACAGATTTTGTGAAAATCAGCAGCTGTGTGTGGGAGAGGGGCCTGGTTAATGTTGCCACAGAGAGGCTGCAGTGTGAGTGCAAGCCTTCTTAGAGATCAGAGAATCTCCGAGGAGATCAGTCTTGAGACATGTATCCAGGGGAAAGGAGGCTTGGTGGTCCTGCTGCTCACTGAGCAATTTGTTTCAGTAGCAGACTGATGGACTATACAGGCATGCAGGTGCCATTGAATGCACTTCCCGCTCTTGATTTCTGAGAACAGGACAGTGCATCCGCACCGGTAACCCGTGGGACTGCTTTTTGATCCCAGGGCTCAGAGGAACAAAGAAGGGGTTTTTTGTTCGGGTTTTTTTTAGTAACCAAAGCACATGACTAATTGTAAATTTGCTTGGCACAGAGCAGGAGCTGTACTTGGATTATACTCTTACCGTAGGACTGGAAGGGCTTTCCAGGCCATCAAGTCCAGTCCCTGCTCATACAGACAGTACGTCATAGAATCGCATACTTAAATTTGTCAAGCTTCAGTTTCAAGCTAATTAAGTTCTTGCCCCTGCTACTACCTTGCCATCCATTCCTCCAAAGAGCCTTCTCCTCCCTAGTAAATGTATTAAACTCGCTAGCTGATCAAATCAGAGCTCAAATTCTAGAAGTCAAAACAGGGCCTTCTGCTAAAAAAGAAAAAACAACCCTAAAGATGAGGAAATGGGGAGAGAAAAGTTTCCTGGGACTGAATCAGCTCAGATGCATTGAATGCAGAGTCAGAGTAATATGCCAACAAAAAATGGGATGAGGAATGGATTAGAAACTTAATAAGTAGTTTAATAAAAAGCCCACAAAGAAATGGAGATGCAGATGTCACTCAGGTGCATGTTCTAGAAAGATCAAATGCTTCTGCCCAGATTTGTTGAGCAATGCTGGATAATCTTATAGAAATATTTTCTTTGTTTGCATTTCTCAGCGAGAAGTTGCAGCTTTAAAGTATCAAGATCTTACTGAACCGTTGGAACGTGAGGAGGCTCAGGCTCTGGCTCAGCTGGAGGAAAAACAGGCAAAGCAGAAAGAGCTGGAGTACCACAAGGTATGTTTTCTTTGGCTGGTTGTGTATTGTCTCAGGAGAAAGAAGCGCAACACTTACTGACTTCTGTTTTACCTGCTTGAAGATTTAATGAGAGGTTAACATTGACTGTGCTAAAACTAAGGCTAGGATTAATCTCTGTGATCTCTGAATCTCATCTTTTGAATGAAAACAGGAACTGCTGTGGAATACACATAACGTGTGGGAGCATAATTCTTTTGGCTGAACAATGAAACTACAGATACAGACCCTGCAAAGCTAAATAGTAAATCATACCCGAGGATCTTATCAGCCTGACATGAGATTAAGAAAATTACAGGTCTGAGGGAACTGTTAGCATTTTCATGGTGCAATGACTTTTTTTTCTCCTTCACACTAAGTTAATGCTTTTCATTAGTTTTATGGTTAAACTCTTCAGGGCTTTCAGAGATCACTGTAGTCCTGTGAACAGACTGAAAACAAGACGAGGCAGAATGGTGCTTTCAGTTGTGGTCTGCCTCTGTGTTCCAGCCCTCTAGAAGATCAGACTGGCTGAAGAGCAGGAGGTGGTTAAGTGACAGGGAGGACACCTGCAGGTCTTCCCTCCATCCCTCCCCAAAGTCCAGACTCCTTATCTGAAAGGCTTAATAACCTTGCAATATGTGGTTGTATGTGATAATGTCTTATATAAGATTAAACAGTGTTTTCTATCCCTAGGCTAGAAAGTTCTAGCAGCAAAGCCACATGTGAACCAGGACGGTTTTCACTCCAGTTGCAGGGTGCTTTCGTGCCTTGGTTGGTATATCTGTTGTGTTGGTATCACTGTGTCTGCACCAGTGTTCCTCTGCTGGTAAATTGCTTATAGGAGAGACACATCTTGAGGACTGGCAGCAGGTTGGCACTCTTTATTTTACTTATATTGCTCTGATTCTCTTCAAAGACAGCCTTTGTTGAGTACCTGAATGGATCATTCCTGTTTGACAGTATGTATGCAGAGGCTACAGAAGCTGCCAAACTGGCTTACCTCCCTGGAGTGGGTGACCTGCTGCAGGCATATCCTTCCTGGGTTTAGAATACCTAGAGCTAAAATGTAATGCCTTGAGTTAAGAAGGAGGTGCATCCACAGGGACTCTTCATCCGTTGCTTTTGTGCAAGGCTGAAAGCTACATTGATCTAAGATCTGAGATGGTCTGTGTTCAATTTTGGAATGGTACGAAAGAAAAAAACCACTGCAAGACGGTGAGACCACTGACAGCTTTAAGGCTTGATATCTCGTGAAATATGAGGGCTACAAACAAATGGTTTATATTACTGGCAAGCTGGCCAACCCAGCTTGAAACATCCCATTTGTAAAAACCATTCTCTTCTGTCACCAACAGGTCATGAGATTCCAGCATTTTAAATTCTCACCATTGTAATTACCATATTCCTTTTCCTTCACTTGAATCAAACACAGTTTTGGTAGCCTTCTTTTCTGACCCTTCAAGAATCAAGGCTTTGTACTTTCTTTAAGTCTGGAATCCACTTAAAGTTTAAAATGAGCTGTAAAATAAATCTCTGTCAGTTAGATTGTAAGAGCGCAGTCACTAAAATCATGTTGAAATTGAAGTGGTAGGAGATAGGAACAGACTAATCAGAATGATATGAGTCGCATATCTCACAACCTGCCAGAGCTGGCAACATGAAGTTTTCAGGCCAGCACTTTTTTCTGATCATTGCTCCTACACAGGGGATCAGAAAGCAGACACTTTTTTTCCTTTTTTCTTTTCTCATTCAGATTAATAGAGCATTGTCAAGGCCAGTAGCTTGACCTTCCTTAAAATTGCATTACACTGTTGGAGAAAAATGCATCACGGCTTAACTACAATAGACTCTAGAAACAATTCCATTGCCAAGATAATAGCAGAAGAAAAATTGACGTTATTTTTGTGATGCTACCAAGTCAGTAGTTTATTCGGTGCTCTGGCTGTAGGCTCCAGAGCTGTATTTATTAACTACGCAGGCACTGTATTCACACTTGTGAAGACAGATAGGGTTGTATGCTTCATTCCACTGCTGTGTCAGAAAAGAGTCAGAGAAGTATATGTATTTCCTTTTTTTTTTCCTCAAGGCCCTTTTCCCCTCAAGTTGCCACAGCTTTCTCCATACCCTTAAGGTAGCAAAATCCTTTGCATAAAACGTGAATGGGTAACCCAGTCCTGCCACAGGCAGAATACTTGGCAGCCTGCTCCCAGCGAGGAGTTTATATCACAGTAGCTTGTAACTCTTGTTGCTCAAATTTGCAGAGCTAGAAGGAACATAGCATGTTGCTCCACTGAACAAGCAAAATACCTTGACTCTAGTGTCACGTACAGGAAGGAGTTTGTCTCAGTCTGTGAGAACCTGTTTAACTATGGTCTGAAAGAGTATGAAAAACGAGAAGCTGAAGTCTCTGATTTCTATGAAAGCCTTCATGAAGCATTAACAGCCAACCAGCAAGAAGGCAGGAAAATAATCCTAGACTTTGAAAATCGGAACAAAAGGGTAACGTTGTTATACTTTTGTTTGTCTGATACATGATTTCTCTACATCCTATGCCAGCTTTTAATTTCACTGAGAACGAGGGTAACTCCGTTAAAATTACGAAAATTATTCTGGATTTATACTGCTGTAATAGGAATCAGTACTTGATCCCTAATGGCAGAATCACAGAGTGGTTGAGGTTGGAAGGCACCCCTGGAAGTCATCTGGTCCAACCCTCCTGCTCAAGCAGGGCCACCCACAGCAGGCTGCCTGGGACCATGTTCAGATAGCTACTGAGAATCTCCAAGGATGGAGACTCCACAGCCTCTCTGGGCAACCTCTTCCAGTGCTCAGTCACTGATCTTTCTTTATGTGTTTCTTACAGTATAAATCTATACCAAGAAAAAATGTCGTGTTAGCTAATACAATGTCATTAACTAACATAATATTAAAAGTTTTTTACTGCTTTATGTAGGAAAAGAATTTGGGGATTGAAATTTCAACCCTTTGGGCAAACCACAACCAGCTAACACTGAAAGCCTTTATCTATGCTGGAAATTCAGTGTAGGACAAAATTAACCTGTCATAGTGTTATCTTATTGTCCACAAAGGTAAAGGTGCTTCAGGGCTTTACAGAAAAAAAGTGGCTAAACATGGTGGGGTTTTTTACTTTTCTTTTGCCATCCAGAAAAGTTACCAGTCTTTAAGAAAATGGAAATGCTCAACCTTTCTTTTAGTTCAAATATTTTTGATGAAGTTGATTTTAAAAATATATATAGATTTATCAGATTTAATGCCACTCCCCTTCTCTTTGAGGCCTCCAACAGCTCTTCCTTCATTGAAAAAGGGGGAAGAAAAGGAAGGAGATTGCAGGGTATTCAGCTTGTTTTCAAGTAATTTTCTGCTTCAGTTCATTTTGTCAACAACAGCTCAAAGAACTTCAACAAAAAATTAGATAAAGTTATTGTAATGTATTTCTAGTCTTTTTAAAGCAGAAACTATCTTTTTTTCATTCTGCTCAACTACAGCCACCCATTGTGGCTGCTAAGGGCGTAGCTTCTAGCTGGATCCCTTTCTGACCATGTATAATAGATGGATCATTATTTTGTTTCCACAGAAAAAATAAGGGGGGGCTAAAGCCTGGTAACACTGTCAGCTGAGCAGAGCAAGTCCCTGACAACTGACACCAGGCAGAGTCACGAGCGCTGGCTCCCTTTGAAAACCAGGTCACTTTTATTTAGGTGCCTTGCCCCACGCTGGCAGCCTGCTGAGTCACTCTGCACCCAGGTCCTTGAACCTTGCTGACTCATGCTGGCAAACTGACTCCATCAGCTCTAGTCGGGACATGAGTTTGCAGCCTTACCAGAAGGCAACATAAAAAGATTGAGATGCATATTCAGTTAACTTCCACTTGAATTCCCAATATATCTTCCATTTAAAAAAAACCACACAACCCCCCCCAAAAACAAACAAACAAACAAAACTCAACAAAAAAACCCAAAATCAAACACCAAGAAACATGGGCGAGACCAGATTTTGGCCCTTTGTCTTTGTCCGATGACCTGCAGACCCAGCTATGGATGGAGCTGCAAGAACAGGACACTACAGTCAGCATGACAGTTTTCATATAAATACTGAAGGAGTCAGTGTCAAAACCAAACACTGTATTTTAACAGCATTTCCCCATCCATTTAAAATTGCCGGAGGAGTTCAAAAGGTGCAGAGGTCCCAGCAGACTGAAATCTGTAAGCCATTCTTAGGGGCTGTTTGTCTCGCTGTAATCCTTTCATGTAAGCTTGGGTAACCTGTAAAATAACTCTGCTCTCTGAAGTTGGTTAAGGAGCAAAGAAGCATTAAAGGCCTTGAACTTTGAAGTTATTGCTCCCAGAGGTGCGGCTTGAATGGCTGGGGAGCTTTTTGAGCCTCCCAACTTGTTTACATTAGAAAAAAAGATACCTTGTTCTCTCCTTCCCCCCTTTTAACACTGCAAAGTTTGGGTAATCTAGTCCATTTTCAGACACAAGTCTTGGCAATTATTTTCATCAGAATTCTCTATTTTAGCCTGTTCCATTCCCTCTCAGGAGAAGTGGATTAGACATCGTAAAACGTGTATTTTTTTCCTCCTATTAACGTTTGATTGTTAACTTATTTTGAACAGACTTGAAAATAATACATTGCTCAGCACAAGAGGATTTTTTTTGATCCAAGAAATCATAAATCTTGTCTGATACAAAACTGACGTCAATATTTAATTCTGAAGGGCAATAAATCCTTGTTGTAAGAGGAAGGCAGGCAATGATAGGTATTCCATATTCAGAATACTAAATCCTGACCCTACGGAAGTCAATCAAGATTCTCCTTGAAATGAAGGAGATCAGGATTTAGGCCTGCATTTCTTTCTACAAAGTAATTGTTAATCTCATCTTCTTGGCCAGCAATGTCAAGAAACTAATTTTTTTTTTTTACTTGAAATGTGTCAGAAGGGGAACCAAAGTTGGAAGCATAGAAGGGGCAAAGTCTTCTGCTGACTGGAGGATGAGGAAGCGTTTTCACCGATTTCACAGCATTGCCACTGGATCGTTAGCGCAGTAGCATACCTCAGCACTGTTGACTACCCAGTATGTAAATCTGGAGACTTCCTGAATCATCACATTTCATTTCAGCTAATCAGCAGCAGGAACTTTTCTCACATATGTAACAAGTTAATTAAATTGCAATGGAGTGCTGAACACAAACTATAAGTAATTTATGTATCTCTGTGTTTAGAGGCTGGATGAGATTCATAACGCCAGTAGTTATGATATTGCTGAGTCTAAACGAGCCGAGTACAAGGAGGACATACTTCAGCTCTCAGAAGCCCTCATGACCTTGGAAATGCTGATAGCTGACCAGCTGGAGGTAAGGGTCAAGCACATACCTGTGAGACCTCACATCCAGAACACGGGGGGGATCATTTTTCTGTTGCTGCACCCCTCTGTTTAGTAGCCCATTGCACAAAGAGGGGGGCATAAGTCTTCCAGTCAGGCTAATGTTTTGTCTCCATCTTATTCTTTCTCTGCTCAGAGTTGATCTGGGTGAGATCAGGCCCTGGACATTGATCCATAGCAACAGATTTCTGTTTCTCAGAGCAGAGCGCAGTATGTCCTTCACATCTATCCAAGCTGATTTCCTAGACTTTAGAGAAAGGGACTTGAGGTCATTCAGTCATTTTATAGGTCCGCGTACAGAAGTCACTGCATAGCATGGGGTATGCATTTGGGATTCTAGAGGTGTAATTGTTTGAARCTGATCTTTGCTATGAATAAGATTACACACATTCCTGCTCAGCTTACTGCATTTGCTTGCATAATAGCTGCCTTTTTTCTCCCTAGTCTTTTCCTCAAAAACTAGGGCAGGGCTGCTAATGTGCATCTTCATTTTAAAAAAAAAAAAAAGTAATCTGTTTAAAAATTAGCAGGCAGGAGCTGCGGCCTGTGTGCAAGCAGATGCAGCAGTTTACTTTTGTGAATGTGCAGGACAGAAAGCAGCAACTCAAAATGGATTCCTCACTGCATCAGGATTGTGCCTTTTAGTGTTTTCTGAATTGGTCCTCATGTATCTGCAGTCACTGATGGAATGAGCAGAAACATTCCTCCCTGCATGCCCTTCTGGATCTGCAGGATTCAGGTGGCTGTATTTGAACTGTTGTATCAAGACATTAAGTGCAACACTTCACAGATTCCCCATCAGCCGTTTTTGAGAGAGCTAACAGGCAGCAGCAATTTTAGTTTCTGAGGACTAAAACAAGAGCTGCAGTACTCCCAGGCATTGGTTATGCTTCTGACAAGAGGCTCTTCATACATACAAGGAGAGTGCAGCATGGCAGTATACAGGAATACAGCACTCTGTGCATTACTTAGGTGAGGGTACAAAAGGATCAGCTGGCTTGCTCCAGACACCGGGTAAAGGTATCATTCAGTCAGCTTCCCTCCAATAAACTGATTCTGATTTTCTGTCCCTGAATGAGGAAAGAAAATCTTGCAGCACTTTCGAAACACTTTAAATGCTTGAGGCAGTGCAGTTTCTGACTGTGCTAATAACAGCAATGAGTCCAAATTATAATCAGTTGTAGATTCTTCCTAGACTCCCTGACTCCCTGTTATGTTTATGCAAGTTTTCATTGTRATATTTCCTCTTTTTCCCTCTGTTAAGGAACTAATAAAGGATTTTAAAAGAAACATTGCTGTCATAGCATCAACATTCATTGAAAACGTTAAAGGGATATATCCTTTTGACAGTATGTTGGCCTGGATCTCCCAGTCATGTACGTATATCTCACTTCTAAATCCAGAAATGAGCCATCAGTATAGAATTAGAATTCTTTTTTTTTCTTTTTTTTTTTTTCTTTTCAATCAACAGAAAAGGTCTTTTCCCAGCTTTGCAGGAATGGTCATTTAAGGTGCCCAGCTTCTTTCTGTGGAGACTCTGGAGAGCACAAAAGGATCTAAGTTCTCCTGTGCTGAAAGTCTGCAGGACTTATGCAGCTTTCTCCCCCTTGGGAATCTTCCTTTCTTCTCCACACAGCCATGACAAAACCCTGGGAAGATCTGGTTAGACTGTTTTCTATGTATGTTCTTGCCATAGCAGACAATGAAATACCTACAGTTCTTGTTGAAGTTTCTTTAAATGGCCTTCATTTTTGTGTTGTTGATATCTTCTGGAACAAAGTGAGATGAGAATACCAAAGTGCTTCTGTGACAGGTTACACTACTTTAAATATATAAATCTGTTGGCCTAGTGCAAATAATTGCACCATATTCAGAGCTTAGCTTATATCCTGGGAGGCCTCCCCCAATTTCCTTTGCAAACCTAGGCCCACTCTCAGTTCTGCGTAATATATCGCAGTGAGGATGAGACCCAATGTGYGATTAAGAGCAGAAAGTGTATATCCTGACATCACAGCAGCTTCTGGCAGCAGCCAGGCTCTTTCCTGCAGAGGCCCACTGTGCGGATGCTCAGTTTCTAGTTACAGGAGGTCATTTAATCTCTACAAGTGAGTGGTGTGGTCAGCTTTTTCCTTAACCATCTTCTGTACGATGACCCAGTGCCGGGACCTGGAAAACCATCACCATGAAAAGCTGCTAGAGATCTCCATCGCCACACTGGAGAAATCAGACAAGAATGAGCTTGATGAGGATTTGCCAGCTGATGTTCGAATGGTGAGGGCACCAAAAAAATTCATCTCTGCTAGGGAATCGGCAAGAAGAGGAGGCCACAGCCTCTTCTCAGAAGGGACAGGGTTTCCAGGAGGTTCAATACAGCTAAGCCACGGCTAAACCAGAGCATAACCTCCTCCTAAGAGGACCCAGCCACTTGGCTGAACTGGTGCCACTGGACATCTCCCCTAACTAGGACAGAGGATAACGGCACTGCAGGTTTCCCTGGGCACTGCCAGAGCTGGTGGCAGCAGCCCAGAGAAGGTGCTGAGGAAGTCTTTCTCCTGCCTCCAGCACAACTCACTTCTCTGGCTGATTTCCAGACAGCCCTGACCCAGCAGGCACTTAGGCAGCGTCTTTGCTGCACTCACAGCTGGTTTTGTTCGGTTTCTTCCTGCTCCCCCAGGAGAATCCAAACACCGCTCTGACTTCCTTGCACCAGGGCTCTGTTTGCCTCACTGATTTCAAAAGCCCTCCCTAGAGCTCCCCAGCCCATGAGCTGATCTGGAGGCAGGACATGACATTTCAAACTTCCACTGCACCCTCAGTCTTGCTGTGATGTCAAAGATCCCAGGAGCCTTTCAGAAAGCACAAAGATCGTTGCAGTGCTCCAGACAGGAACGCCGCTGACCTTTTTGCCTCCGTTATTCCTTCATTTATTGGCTAAATGACTTGAGTTTTGCATTCACTATGGTTTTGCTCTGTCCAGATTATCCCAGCCCCCCCATTACTCCAGGTAATCAAGAGCTGACAGACACAAAACAGACCCCTCAGCCCCTCCGGGGGAGCTCCCTGCTTTATGGCCTGTGCAGATGGCTGCAGTTACGCACCGTTGCTGTGCACCCATTTTGCCTCGCTGCCATCCATTTCCACGGAGGAGCAATCTTCATTTGTTCAACAGCTGCACTTGGCTGCAGGAGGAGAGTCATTACGGTTTAGTGAAGCCACCCTCTATTTAGAGCCACAGGGGAAGTCACTGCTTCGATTAGAAGCTGGGACTCTCCAAAAATGAAGATTTACAGCCAGTGCCACTAGTGCAAGAGACCCTTCCAAGTGTGATTTTCCACTTCCTGCACCTGCTGGGCCAGGCGTGCTGGAGCATATGCAGCCTTGCTTCAACACCAGCTGCCTGCAGGGGCCTGCCATGTGCTGCGAGGCAGCCCTGCCTGCAGCAGAGCACTCAGCAGCAGGCATTTGCTCCCTGCTCCAGCAGGTGAGGCAGAGGGTGCTGCCTCAGTTTCCCCACCCGTACTACGGATAATACTCCATTACACCGTAGCGAGGCCCGGACACATCCTTGCGAAGGGTAAAGCACTGGATTCATCCTGATGACTAGGGTTTTGTCAGTCTGAAACAGAGGTCTGATTTTCTTCCCCCGAGCACTGCAGTTACTGTGCTGCTAGTTCCGAGCTCTGCTGCTTTTGCTGCGTGCCCACCCCCCCTCCCCTCATCCGGTCACGTTACCTCCTAGCTTCTTGTGGACAAAAACACCATTGTCAACGCAGTCAATGCGTCCCATGGCATCCGCCTGCTGAAGATTGATAAGCGAGAGAGCGACATCCTCAGCAACACCTACCGCTGGCAGGCCTCCGTGACAGAGAAGGTAAGAGACCCTCATGCTCAGGGGGATGGGGCACAGACAGGTCTGGCCCAAGCGGTGGGGACACTGCTAGGAAAGATGCTCTCTGTAGCCCTCTGCTATAGCAAGGGACCCTGACAAGCCTGCGGATTCACTGCTTGGTTTCCATCTGTTCAGGCTTTCCAAAATGAGATCAACAGAAACCGTGACCGTGTCAAAGAGATCGTTCAGTACATCGACAATCTCCAGGAGGAGCTGGATAACATGGAGATCCTGGAGCCGATGGAGTAGGTCTGCCACGGGCTGGGCAGCTGCCTTAGCTGGGGGCACACAGGACAGCCCCCAGCAGCAGCACACCCAGCAGGGACGGCTGCCTCTCTATGCCTGAGCAGTCTGGGACATTTCAGACCAAAGGCATACTTCTTCCATCCCACCATAAACTGCAAATAAAAGATACTTATTGACTCTGGAAAAGCATATGAAGCTCTGTCTCTTCCATCATGTTGGCATGAAGCCCGTGCAGACAGAGCTCAGACCTGGTCACAAGGGGTTATGGATCACCTGTGAGCTGATTGAACCAAATCATCGTAGCATATCATGCCTGAAAGCTTTGGTACCTGCAAACACAGGGGCAGGAACCTGTGAGCCACAGGCACGCAGCAGCAGTCTGGGAGAGGAGTGCTCTCCATCAAACCACCCCCAAGATAACAGTAGGTTTCCAGCTCAGCAAGCACAAGGCTGGCAGGGGCTCTGCGTGCCTGGGAGCCTTGTCTTCTCACCGCCTCTCGCAAAAGCAGCTTTCTGCAGCATGAACAGAGCAGCCCCCAGCTAGCAGGAAGGGAAATCAATGGTTCCACAGGAGCTCACACACCGCCGCTCGCAACAGCCAGGCGAGGAGTCATTAATTCCCCTCCTTGCTCGGTGACAGCAGCTGCTACGCTCACTTGTGGGCAGCTTCTGAGGAATGATGCTGGCCAGGGCTGTACTGCTCGAGGCAAGCAGCAAGGAGAAAGGTGGGAAGGTTAAATGAGAGGGTGGCTGCATATGCAATCTGGGGAGAGACCAGGTCTCTCTGAGAGCCCCGTGGCTGGTGCTGCCTGTCATACACAGATTTAGCTTGTAGTACCCTGTGCTTTTGAAGATGGCAGGAGCCCAGGTTCCCCCCCTCTTGCTCCAGGACTGCACAGTCGGCTCCCTGCTACTCCTTGGCTGCAAGGACAGGGCACCTAGCATGGAGAGGCTCACACAGAGATGCAGAGGGAGCAGATCTGTTTGGTAGTTTAGTGTCTGCTCAGCTCTGCTCCGTGTTTTTTTCTGCCTGCAGCCATCCCAGCACCTGCCTGGAGCCTGGCAGCTCAGGACCTACACCACGGTTTGGTGATTAAAACAAAGAAATACTCAGCAGCATTGGCTTTCAGTATCTAGCAGGGGCGTGCCTTTAATCAAACAGAGAGACCCTGGTGTTACATACAGGCACACTGAGGGATGAAGAACAGATGCAATGGAGTCTGTTTTCAGATTTCCATAACAAGTGTGTGTCAGGAGCTGGCAGCTATGAAGACATGTGGCATATGCTGGGTATGTCTGTGCCGCGCCCTGCCCAAGAAGCTGTTTCTTTTGTGGGAGCTCCTCTGATGAGTTACAGACACCGGTGATGGACAGAGCTGCTGTCGTGGGGATGCAGAGGGAGCTCACCTTGACCTTTCCTCCTTGTGGGCTCAAAACTGCTGGCGCTGCACTGCGGCAGGCAGTCCAAGCGAGGAGTTGCCCACAAAGTCGCAGTTCCTCAGCAAGAGGCTGATCCCAGGAAAGGCAGGAGGGTGGTTACCGTCCACTGGGTCACGCCAGCAATTCACAGCTGGGCATTTTCCTCCTGCACCCAGCCCAGCAGCCTCAGTCCTGCAACAGCTTGTGTTTTACAGTCGAGCTCTCCGAGCAGAGGTGAACAAAGAGAGTCCCAGCTGCCGCACGAGCACGCAGCTCGCACAGATCATAGTCATGGGCCCACTCCACACTGCCCCACCGCTGAATCTGAAGGAGAGGAGGAACGCGAGTCAGTTCAGAACTGGATTATACGTAGAGCTGCTCAGCAACTCTCAGCCTCCCTTTTCATGTTTGTGAAACACGGGTAACCCCCCAGGAGCTGTGCTGATCACTGACTACGGGGATAGAGAGATCTCCAGATGACTTTGGTGGAAGGACATGCTTCAGCTGTACTGGGCTTTGAGGCAAAGCCCCTTACAGGAAGGATGAAAAGATTCCCATCAACTTCAGCCACTTTTGGGTCAGGGAGAGCTTCACGCCAGGCCAGTCTCCAGCAAGCAAGTTATTAGCTTGGTGTCTACCAAGGCCTCCAGGCTGGATAACCCTCAGCAAGAGAAGCCAGCCATGACTTTGCACTTCAGATTAGAGAGGGAGAAAAGCAGCCATCTGGGTTCTGCAAAAGGAAACTGGCAGCCCCGGGAGCACTCTGGGCTGTTGCACGCATGATGTTGCTCTACAGCAGCGCACTCCAAACTCTCTCAAACGGGGACACTGGTGGAGCGGAACCTCTCCTGCAATAGCAGGCACTTCCTTTGCCAGTTATTTGTGGTGGGAGATGTATTTGTCATGCTGAGGTTATTGCTATTTGAATTATAGGGCTGTTCTGTAGCATCATTTACCTGGTATTCTTCCTCCAGGCGAGACAGAAGCACGGCTTTCTCTACTGTAATGTGCCTGTCAATCAGACCCATGGACAGAATCAGAGATTTCAGCTGGGTGATTACATATTCTATACCTGGAAGGGAATAACCCAAACCAAACAAGATTCAGGGTTGTTTTCTGCAGCACTACAGCAGCATCTTCACATGCTCTGAAGAGACAGTCGGGGTGTGGTATCTCCTCAGGGATAGTGATACCTCCCACTGGCATCTGGGCACTTAAGCGTCAGATCTGCAGTTAACAGCAGACACAAAGCGCTGTTCTGGCCACTGTCACTGCAGTGACAAAGGCTATGCCTTGGAAACCACCTCCTTTTATTCTGCCACAAACCTGCCCTGTGCAAAGAGAAGGGATACCCATCCAGGCCCGAGTATTCTGGAGCTCAGCTGAAAGTGCAGGGCGAGAGGGACTCGTATACTGTTTGGTGATAAAAGAGCTGTCCACATCTATAACCATTCCTAGAAAAACACTGTGCAAATGTATGTGGTAGGCCGTGCCCTGGGAGAACTGTGTTGGTAAAGGACACAGCTGCTGGGCTTGGCTGATAAAACAGCAGAGCTCTTTCCTGCCACACCACCAGCTACTGGCTTGCAAGACGCCCCTCTTCAGGGAAGGAGAGCGAGTGCCTGATGGCTGGGGGACCTGAGCAAATCCCACAGACACACACAGCCAGGAGGAGGAGGAAAGAAGGGCTCAAAACTCTGAGCTGCTGAGCACTCACAGTTCAGCTCAAGCTGATAGGAAACGTAGGTGCCTGCGTGTGCACAGGGTCTAAGGAAGGAACTGAAGTCAGACTCGTCCTGTGCTACCGGTCTAGGCCAGACATTGAATTTCAGATTTAAAGTTGACCAGCTGCCCAGAGGCTCCCCTTCCCCAGGGGAGGCACATGCTTTTCCCTTCCACCCTGCCTACCCATATTACAAACTGTGAGGAGAAGAAATGATTGATCAAAAAAAATCTTTACAGGGGTAACAGAAAGGCTTTGCAAGCTCTGTCCCTGTTAACTTCCCTTAGCTGCTCAGCTAGTGTCTTCTGTGGGTTTCACTGTCTGCTGCTCATTCAAGTCTTGCATTTGAGGACTTGAGCAAACATTACTCTGTTTCTTTATCTTTAGGTGTCATTCAGCAGTATAAAGTAAGACCAAGTGGGCTGTAAGGGTGAAAGAGTGAGGACAGTGCACAGAACCATGGCCACTTGGAGCACTAAACCTCATTTCTCTTCCTGGTAACAAAGCTGCGGACTAAATCACTAGAAAGTTTGGCATCAAAGAAGTTACTTGTGCTAGGGTAGAGCACACAGCTTGCAGGCCAGCACAGTCAGACCCTGAACGCTAGTGGCACTAAGAGGAGAGTCCCTACCCGTAACAAATCACARCTAAGGGACTGGCCCGCAGATTTAAAACAAACCTCAACACTGCGATTATCTCAGCGTATCAGCAGGAGAGGGAAAATATTACAGTCACTTTTCTGCCATGTGGAGAGGAACCGTCTCCTCCACTGGCACAGCCTGAGCGGAGGGCTCCCCGGTGCAGCCCCTCTCACCTTGCAGGGCCCACATGTTGTAGGAYGCCAGATGGCTGACGAAGGTCTCCTTGGTGCTGGCTGGGATGTTTGGCCCCAGGATGCTGGTCGAGGAGCCAATTGCCACGTTGTACCTGGAATGATCACTCGGCCCCTTAGAATAGCACAGGGCTCGTGGACCTTGCAGCTCTGACAGTCACAGGCACTAGAGCTCCTGGCCTCAGCAGGGCAGGGCATAAGCAGACAGAAACATCTTTGACCTTTTACCTTTTCTCAGCCCAGGCGACAACGGGATCCCATTCATTCTTCTGCAGCTCTGCCAAGGCGGCTGGCTCCTCCACGCGATAGCTGGGACATTGGAGAACAAAACCACACTGGATGTTCACTCCCAGGCTGCCAGACTGCTCCCTGCCAGGCTGGGGCACGCCTCTGGGAAGGAAGCTGCCCCCCACCAGACCACAGCAAGGGGAACGAGGGCCTACTGTCCACCCAGGCAGCGGCAGCAGTGACTAGGAAAAATCCCCCCACTCTTCCCCAAATTCAGAGCTTTTTGTTGTTCCAGGAAGGACAATTCTATCTTACTACTAAACAGAACAGCAAACTGGCCAACAGGAAATTACAGGTAGCCCCAAGCCAGCCACAGGATGCAGCAAGGTTTAACGGTTAGAGCAGGGGACATATCCCACTGGAACTCTTTATATGGGGCCACTCCTCCTGTCTCACCTTGCCCAGCTTGGCACTCCCTGCTGCCAGCCTGACCAAAGCCACAAAGGCAGATGGGGGAGTCCTGTTCCCCTCTCCCCACAGGAGCTGTGCAGCTGCCAGTGGACACCTCAGAGGCTGCAACTGTGAGACAGGAGCTTGGGCATGAACAGGCTTGATCCTGCAGCCCTCAGGGACTTTAAGGAACAAAGGGCATTTTGCTACTGGTACAAGTAATCTGAGCTGCCTGTACTGGCACAGGAGTACCAGGGACTGGGCTGACATATTCCCCCAGGCCTTTCAAAGATGTTTTCTTTTCCCCAAGGAGATCTTCATTTCCTGCTGCTCCCACCCTTGCCCAGCACGGAGGTGTCCAAAACAGAGTTCAGCAGAGGACCAGATCCCCATTCTCCCTCATACCTATGCCCTTCGGGTGCACGGACTTCCACTAGATTTGCAGACGTAGGACTGGCCTAAACTAATTCAAACCCTTGGGCCAAAACCAGGACAGATCAGAGCCCTGCCATGACTGGCTTACAGTAGACATTTTCCCTCACTTCCCCCAACCACCCTTCCAAAAACCACACTGCGACAAGACAACCTCGCCTCTGTGCCAGCRGGGCCCCCGTCTCGTACCAGACAGTGTCAGTCTCCAGGAACTTCACAGCYGCACGGATCAGCTGCATTTTGTTTCGCTGCGTGGGATTGTCCAGCGCCGTGTTGCACAGTGTGGTCTGCAGGATAAAGGCAGTTTAAACCGCTGTTATTCAAGGCTTGGGGAAGCAGCAGCTTCCATTGTACAAGGCCAAGAAGAAGCGGAGGAATTTGGAGCAGACAGAGAACCGAGGAATGCAGCTAAAAGGGGTGCAGGGCCAGAACGTGGCTCACATAATAGGAATCTTCTCACTGGTTTCAGACGCCTTAGGAGCAGGCCCATCATGCACCACGGGAGAGGGCTCATGGACTGCTCCAGAGCTCATCCTATTTCCTCCTGCCCCTTGCTATCCCCAATAACACTGTCCAGCCCCTTCTCAAGTCCCTCAGTGACACAGATTCCTCCCCCAGACAGTCACCCAGCCAGTATCTAACTGCCCTCACAACCACAAGGTTCTCCCCAGTGCCCAGCCGAAGTCCCGACCTCTTGTCCCCAATTCCATGGGCATTAGGACAACCTGCTCTTTCCATGTCCTGCGTTTGGAAACTGTTCTCATGTCTACACAGTCACCCCAGTTTTAGACCAAGCCATGCCAATTCTACTGCAAGTACTCAGGAGAGCTGGCGGAGGCAGGACGCTGAAGGAAACATTCTCAGAAGATGCACCCGTCTCACACACCCCGGCACAAGGCTTACACCCCAAAGCAGTTCTCAACCTCAAAGCGGTTCTCAACTCTTGCTCTGGAATCCATTCTGCCAGCTGGCAAAGCCCTTGCCAGGTGGCAGTGGCCTGGTAAACCCATCTTTAGCTCCTGGCATTTCGATTCCCTGTCTTTAATCCTAACTTCCTTGACCTGACTGCTCCCAACACACCGTGTTCTGCCCCGCCGAGGTCTGGGTGCCCCGGCCTGCTGTGCTCACCAAGTGCATTGTGTAGAACTTGATGGTGTCTTTCTGGGAGTCCCACTCCGTTGCCACTGCAATGGCCAAGGCCTCACTGGGGACAGTGAAGAGCCTGGCCTGGGGCGTTTTCAGTTTCCGGTGGTCCAGGTTTATTTCAAAGCCTCCTGGGGAATCAGAGTATAAATCCTGGGGAATCAAAGAGGAGCAGGCACTAAGGAACAACAGACAACCCCACAGCGGGAGCAGATTCAGAGCCGGAGCTGACGGGAGCAAGGGACCAGGGATACTTGAGATTCCCACCGTCACCATCATTTTGACATACTTTTCCCCCAAATGGTCTTGGAAGCTGTTTCCCACCACACAGCTTCACTATAGATGAGGAAAGGGCACAGCAGGCTGGTGACAAATACCCCACTCGCACAGCCTGGGTTGCGGGTGTGCCACACTCTCGCTGAAGAAGCGTGGGGTGATAACACCCCTCCCGGGGACCAGCCCCTCTGTCCTGTCCTGGCGGCCATACTCACCTTCTCCTTGCGAGATGCTCACATTCTGGTAAAACCGCTTCCTCTCTGGGGGCAAAAACAGAACCATTCAGAGGGCAGTTAGAGGAAGTTTGGCCGCTTCCCCTGCTCCCCATCACAGCCCAGAACAGACGGAGCCCTTGGTGCTGTTGAGGTGGCCTGACCACAAAAATCCTGCCCATTCATCCACAGCTTCCAAGCACCACACCATTTCAGCGAGCTCCACTCAACTGGGGAAGCGCCATAAAACTGGTGAAAAAAACACAGTGTTGCTGTGCACAACCGGCAAGCAAATGGGACCAGCCTGACTTTGCTTCCACCAGCCCAGGCTGAGCTCTTAGCTCCCTTTGAACTGGCCTGCACCGAATTTCTACAGAGTCTGGCAGGGGTGGTTTCCAAAGCAGACCTGTCCCAGCACTCCTTCCCAGCCTGTTAGAGGAGTTTCACTCTGGGCTCAATCTTTCAAGATTTTCCCACTACAATCATGTTTGACAAATAATCCCTGAACTGCCTTGGCTAACTCTCTCTCCCTGCTTGCTCTCAGAGCAATGAGAAACCCAGCAGAGCTGGGTTAGAGGCAGGGCAGGCCACCGCGACCTCCCTGTCCACCCCTGCTGCCGCCAAACCCATCCGGTGCCAGCCCCCACGCTCTCCCTCAATGCATCTCGCTCATTCTCTGCTTTGACCTGCAGCTGATGCACCCACTGGAAGAACCACTGCTGCCAGCAGGCTCGGAGCACGCAGGGGCAAGGACGYTGTTCCCTCCACTGTGACCGCCCACGGGGGCAGGTTTATTGCAGGCACACGCGGTAACAGCTGGATGGTGTTGGGGACACGTCGCACACAGAACAGCATGCCACTGAGTCACCAGGGGAGGAACCACCTCCCGCAGCCGCCTCCAGCCCACACATCCCGCTCCTGCTCGGGAGTACGCCCGCTCCACCAGCAAAGTCAGCCTGGGGGAACTGCAGGTCTCTGTTTTAAGAGCGGTCTCCTTTCCTACCAGCACTGTTTCATGCACTCCCAACACCTGAGAGCCAGATTATACGTGTTGCAAAAGCCTGCATCTCTCACACAAGGCAGAAAGAATTTGCAAGCCATTCCCCAGCAACCAGACTGTAAATCCCGAACCCATAAATCTACCTCGTGAAGGGTGAAGCGAGCAGGCCAGGCTGCAGATCTGTTGTTTTAGGCTAAAAAAAGCACATTCCCGCTGGGGAAACGGAACAGGATTTGCTCAGGCTCAGCGACCTGCGAGCTTCAGGACCTCAGAACACGCCACACTGTTGAGGCACGGTTCTGAAAAGATTAACGTGTGTGTACCCCCGAGGAGTCCTGAGTCACGTCCGTGGGCTCCCGACACCCCGCGATGAGTCACTGCGACTCTGCAGCCTCGCCTCAGACAGAATGAGACTAATTTTACTGTCCTCAAACCCACACGTTTCCAGCAAAATCTGTGGAGGGGATACACGGTCCAGAACGTGCCTGAACCACCCCGGCTGGGTCCCATTCCCCCAAAATCCCTAAAAMCCACCAAAACACAAAAGCAAACTGCTGCACTGAGGACTTGGCCATGCTGCCAGCGAATCCCTCCTCGGAACTCCCACTAATGCCTGGAGAAGGGCGCGGCGGAGAGGCCCAGCACCCGGTCACGTCACGAAAAGGCCGTGGGGCGCCCGGCCCCCGCGGGGCTGTGCTGGCAGCGCTCCCTGCCCCGCCGGGGGCGCGGATTTGACGGTTTCCCACGTTCCACTCACCCCGAGGGCGCCGAGCCCAGCCCTCCCCTGGCCGGGGGTGACCTTGAGGGGTGTCACCGCGGGGGGTGTCCCAGCGGGACCAGCCCCACCGGGCCCGGGAAGGGCCCCCCCCCTCCCCCTCTCCCCCTCCCCGAAGGGGGCTGGAGAGGCCCCGGGCGGCCCGGCGCTCCCTCACCTGCCGGTGGGGCGTAGGTTCGGCCCCCGCCCGGCCCCACCGGGCCGCTCCCGCCGGCGACAGGAGGCGGTCGGGGGAGCCGGGCCGGCAGGGAGCGGCCTTGCAGCAGCCGGCGGCAGCCGCGCCACATCGCGGCGAGGGACGAGGAGAAGCCGCCGCCGCCGCCGCCCCCCCCGCCTCAGCGCGGCTCCGCGGGCGCCGCCATGCTGCCGCGGCAGCAGCCAATCCGCGCCGCGAACGCGTTTTGCCCCTTCGGCCGCCCCGTCCCGCCGGGGTGGGGGGGCGAGGAAACTACATTTCCCAGCAGCGCCCGCGGCCGCGCCTGCCGGGAGGAAGCGCGTGCCCCGCGCCCGCGGCCAATCGGCGCCCGGCACCGCCCCTCGCGCAGCACCCGCGAGGGCCAATGGGAGCGCGCGGAGGCGCTGCCGGGAGGCCCTGAGCCAGGCGGCGGCGGCGGCGGCCTCGGCGTGCGGGGAGCGGAGCGGAGCGGGCGGCGCCCCCGGCCGCGCTCGGCCCCGGCCACGCTGGCGCCCGGGGACCCTCCCGAGATGCCGGTGCGGAGCGAGCGGTGCCGCGCGGGTGGGGCGGCGGGCTCGGCCTCTTCGCCGCCCTCCGGGGCGGCCGCCAGCAGCCTGGTGCCGCCGCCCCCCATCAACACGGCGCAGCCCGGCGTGGCCACCTCGCTGCTCTACAGCGGCGCTAAGTTCCGCGGGCAGCAGCGCAGCAAGGGCAATGCCTACGAGGTGGAGGTCGTCATGCAGGTGAGGGGCCCGCCGGCGGCCGC
>JAYKAV010002833.1:381081-391227 GCA_035582835.1 Phoebastria nigripes
ATCCCTGTCCCCTGAGCCCCAGCGAGGCCTGTGGCTGAGGAGGGGGAGACCCCTTTCCTTCAGTCTCAGCGTCCCCATTCCCCGGTGCCCTGGCAAGGTGTGACCAGGGTGGCAGGGGCCTCAGTGGGACCCTTCCCCTCAGGCCTGGAAAGGCCCGTGGTCCTCCCTGCCCCTGCTCCCCTCTGACCTGGCGGTGCCTCCTTGTGATTCCCCTGGTTCCATCAAGCCCAGTAATGGCTGTGAGTCCTCAGGCTCTGGAGAGATCTCCATCCTCCCGTGCGCTTTCCCTTCCTTTCTGGATCAGGAAAAAAGACCCTGTCCTTTTCCCCTCAGGCCCCAGGAGAGATCCCTTTCCCTCAGGCCCAGTGAGGCCCAGGGCCACCTCCTTGCTCCCTTCCCCTCAAACCCTGAGGAGGGCCCACTGCGCTCAAGCCTCCCCCCCCCCACACCTCTTTGCCCCATTCCCCTCAGGCCTGGCAAGGTTCATAACCTGGGATCCCTCCCCCATTCCCTTTAGGCTCTGGAGTGGTCGTGCACCTCCGTGCCACAGGGCTGAAGGGTAGGAGCCCGGCTTAGAGTGGGTGGTGTCCTGGGAAGTCCCTACCAGCGGGACAGCCTGTATTTCAGGCCTGGCTGGAAATCAGCAGGGATCCAGGTCCTGGTCCCTGGCTGACAGAGCATGGCCTGGTTCAACCTGGGACCCAGGGTTCCCCATCCCTGGGGTGTTGGAGGCTCCCCCAGGCTAGGTAGGGAGCCTGGGGCAAAGTGCAGTGGTTTGTCTGTGGTAGGAATGCAGCCAGACAGCTGTAGTGCCCAGCTGTGCTGGAGAATCGGGACGCTGGCTCGTGTGGCTTTCCCATTCCTCCCTGCAGTCATTGTCACCCTGCATGCTTTATTTTTAGTTCTAGGCATTGGCACAATCACTTTGGTCAGAGCTGGCGAGGTGTGGAGTCATTAGTACGCAGGCAAGCCAGACATCTGATACATGCTTTCCTATAGAGCACCCTGCGAGTCACAGCTTTGTTCCCAGTTTGGTGGCATGGGATCTGGGGGACCGTGATTGAGCGTGTAGCAAGTGCAGTGATGAAGCTTGACGCGTGTGCTGGCGTTGTGGAGTAGTGTCAGAGCCCCAGGGTCAGCAGATGGGGTAGCTTTTGAACCGGACTGTCTGTTTTCACATACGGTCCTCCACTTGTCAACAGCACAAGTGTACCTGGTACGGTTTGCTGTGGTGGGGACATCCTATGGCTGATCAGCTTCACTGCACGCTGCCTTCTTGTAGGGGCTGGCTGTGGCTTTGTGCTAAAAATGCTGCTGTTTTGCGCGTGTCAGCTGAGAAGAGGTGGCTGCCTGCTCTCCCTGTGCTGAGCGCAGAGAAACGTCGCTTTTCTTTGATCACAGGTGGGGAAGATCCATCTTCTCACAGTTAATGTTTGCACTTCCCCAAATAACTCGCTGCTTACTTTGAAAACTGATCTGGAGGTGTCGGGGGAAAAGCTTGGAAAATCCCCTGGTTTTAAAGGTGCTTGGAACAGACGCAGCCCCCTGCCTAGCTTCTGCACAGCAGAAGCAGCGAGATGCAGCCCTGCAACTCAAATAAAAGCATTAGATCTGGGAGAAGGGCCTCTTTAAAACACACGAGACATCATCTGGCTTCTGAGCAGGCTTTGGCGTGTGCCGTGCTGCCAGGCCGGGTGCTAGGCAGAGAGTACAGGTAGCGTGTTAGAGAGGCGTGGGTCAGGCCTGTTAAATAAGCAGACGGCGAAGCTCAGGGCCATGCTTTCTTCCTCTAGCCTGAATTATCTCCAGTAAATAGATGCTTTTTACTCTTCCCTACCTGAATGCCAGTTTGTGACTGGGAAATGTGGGGGCTGGGAGTGTGGGTGATTCTGCCAGTCATACTCTCACTTGGAGAAAACTGTGAGTCTGCTTCCTTCTGGGTGGAGAGGGGGGGTTTGCTTCGCATTAGAGATCTCTGGGCAGAGGGTGCTGCCTGAGCGTGATGGAGCTGGAAGCAGGGGGGATGTTTGTCAGGCCTGGGATGTGGGGGCTGTCAGAGGTGAGCTGGGTGCCTGTAAATGATCTTTCCGCGTGGTTCCCAGCCATGGGGAAGGGCTGCCAGTGTGAGCATTGGGCAGTAAGCTGGACAGTCTGTACCAGTTGAAGCTGAAATTAGCCTTGGAGGGTTTAGAAACTGCTTTGGATCAATTGGGTGCCTTCACGCCTATGCTTATGGTTGGACTTTGCACTCTTTTCTAGCATGTGGATATGGAAAACTCCTATCTCTGTGGATACTTGAAGATTAAGGGCCTTACAGAGGTGAGTGTTAACTGCAAAACAACAAGAAAAGGTGCTGTGTAAAGGGTTTTCTTTTTCCTGGGGTGGGAAGGAAACCTCTGGTGGGGTGGGAGAAGCTGCCACCAGAAACAGAAAGTGGAGGGATTGAGCATACAGTAAATTTGACCACTGAGTAGTTTAATAGCTTCAGTCTGCTGTTCTTGGCATGTTGAGCAAGTATGATGGGCTTTGATGGGAGTCCTGAACGAGGGACGCTTATCTGGCATCCCTTAAGGTCTGAGCAGAACTGAGTCTGACCCTGCAGTCAGCTTTAGGCACTCTACCAGTGGTGGTGTGTTGCTGAAAGAAAATAAACCAGGACCCGAATGGTCAGATCTTTACATGCTTCCTTCCCTATCTATCCTCTAAGATCTGCTCGTGGTGTCGGACAGTCGGTGAGAACTGTCTCCCAGGGGTGATGCTTCTTTTGGCTGCAGAGCACCGCATGTCTGTCATTACATGGGAGCGCTTGGAGAAGCTCGCTCACCCCAGCTGAGCCTGCTATTCCCTGCCTGCGTTCTCCTAATTCRTGCTGATGCAAAGCTGAAGAGGAGCACCTTCTCCCCAGTGGGGTGGCTTAATCCAGCCCTTRGGCTTTGTAGCAGTCATGCAGCAACTGCTGGGTATCCGCTGGGGAGCGGTGCTGGCTGTAAACGGTCACTTGTGATCGTCCAGTTGGGAGCTTCCCCACAGTCCAGGTCTGACACGGCTCCTTCTGGTTTCATGAAGTGAATAGAGAGGCAGAGAGAGGCTGGAATAAGAGGGTGGAGGCTGTGCGTGCGTACGAGTCAGACGTTAAGAGGTGTGGGGCAGGACGAGTCAGCGTGCTGCTCGGAGGGATGGGAGCACTGGCCTTGGATTGCCTGGAGCTCTTGCTGCAAGATGCTGCTTTTTGCTGAGCGTGTGCACCTTTATCTGCGTTTGAGTTTCTGTCTCTAGATGACAAATCTTCTGACCTCTTGTTCGTCTCCCTTCTCTCCTAGGAGTACCCAACCCTCACCACTTTCTTTGAAGGGGAAATAATCAGTAAAAAGCACCCTTTCTTAACACGCAAGTGGGATGCTGATGAAGACGTGGATCGTAAACACTGGGTAAATAAATCAGGGGGGCAGATGCAGTCCTGGCTGAGCGGCTGGTTTGGAGGTGAGATGCAGCGTGTGCCCATGCAAGAGCTGTCAGAAGGGCCTGGAAACCTCTCCTTTTTGGGCGTCTCCCTCCTTCTTCCATTGGCAACTAGAGGTGCCTTCAGCTGGCTGTTGGCTGTGATCTATGAGAAGGGAGGGGGTGTCTTGCTTTCCACTTGCTGGCCCTGGGGTTGGAAGGGAGCAGGAGCAATCCCCGTCTCTTGACCCCCTAAGAGAACACACTCCTTATTTTGAAGACTCATTGCAAAATGGAGTGGAGAAGGGGAGAGGTGCCCCTCTGGCACAGGCAGGGCAGTTGGTACCTGTGTCTCAGCCACCTCAGCCCTCTGCTCAGGACAGGGTGTGTCTGCCACTGTGCTCTGGATCAGGGCCACAGCAGCCAGCTGATCGCCTCCCCGCCTTGACCTTTGCTGTTGTTTTGCCAGACTTTTGATGTTTATTTTTATTTCAAAATATCTTCCTCTGGAAGTGTAGGAGCTTCTCCAGCCAGGCTGGATATGGCTGTGGATGTCTGGCAATCCTCTGTGTTCCCCTGTGCTAGTCCTGGGGTGTGCATTTAGCACTGCTCCAGGGAAAGAGCAGCCCCTTTGGTGAGGAGGTCCTGCTCCATAGCAGTTCTTCCCTCCTAAATAGCAGCTGGCACTAGTGAGCTCTACTCCTGGAATAAGCATCCTGGTTTTTTTTCTTTTCTTTTTTGTTTCAGGGGAAGTTCCAGGCTTTTTACCAGTATGCAAAAACATTTAACTCTGATGACTTTGATTATGAGGATCTGAAAAATGGGGATTATGTCTTCATGAGATGGAAGGTAAACTCCGCATGTCTCCTTCTCTGATGAGCCGCTTACAAGCGACTGACRGAGGCTTGTGGTGCCTGAAAGCTTTTTCAGCTACACCGGTTTAATGAAAGATCTGACCCTACCAACCTCATAACCCACCATACTTGCAAATTCCAGTGTGACTCCTGTCTAGCCAGCTAATTGCATCCTTAAAGGCTGCAGTCACAGCTAAAAACACAACAAGAAAATCTTGCTTGGTGATGCTCCGGAGGATGAGAGAATTAGTGTCTTCGGTCCCTGTATGGGGCCTGTATGTTTGATGCAGATTGGCCAGTCTGCACCTCTCTGCTCTTCAGCTGGATTGATTCCTCCCTCTTTACACAAGCTTTGTGCAGCTGTGATGGGAGGAAATCGTAGAATCACAGAAAGGTTTGGGTTGGAAGGGACCTTTAAAGATCGTCTAGTACACGCCTCCTCCCCTGCCATGGGCAGGGACATCTTCCGGTTGCTTAAAGCCCTGACCAACCTGACCTTGAACACTTCCAGACCATCCCCGTGTAGGCATCCACAACTTCTCTGGGCAACCTGCTCCAGTGTCTCACCACCCTCAGAGTAAAGGGTTCCTTCCTTATATTTAATCTAAAGCTACCCTCTTTAAGATTAAAACTGTTACCCCTTGTCCTATCACTACAGGCCCTAGTAAAAAGTCTCTCTCCATCTTCCTTATAAGCCACCTGTAAGTATTGAAAGGCTGCAATAAGATCTCCTCAGAGCCTTCTCTTCATCATCAGGCAGCTCTGATTCCTGATTTTGCAATTGGCTTCTGGTTTGCAGTGGGCAGGTGTTGAACTGAAACTGATCTCGTGCACTGTTTAAAACTGGTTCTGTTCTCAGTTGTCTGCTTCCCTGTAAGATGCCTACAGTGGCAGGTGGTGAAAGAATGCACTGGTCTCTGTGGTCTGGGCTGCTGCGAGTGCAGGGAATGCTCAGCCAGGAATGCCTTYGTGTTAATGGGTGCCAATATTCAGTTTGGGAGGGCAGATTGAGGGGGGGGGTAGTATTTGACCGGCATTTTAAAATACGGTCTGTTTTGTGTGCAGGAACAGTTCCTAGTCCCAGATCACACTATCAAAGACATCAGCGGTGCTTCCTTTGCTGGTTTCTATTACATCTGCTTCCAGAAGTCAGCAGCATCTATAGAGGGCTATTACTACCATAGGAGTTCAGAATGGTAAGGAAGCTTCCTTCCTCCTGCRGACTGAAGGGTGGCTCCTCAAACCAAGCAGTGACTCCTCTTCTGCTTGTCTGCAGCCTTGGGAGTGTCCAGGCGGTGCTTCTCTGGGCTGGGAAGGAGGTTCAGTCTGGTGGCTGGACCTTGGGGCAGAAGGGAGGGGGTGTGTGCCATGCTTGGCCAGAGCAGGCTAGTGCAGCCCATTCGTGTGGTATAAAGTGCTGCCCTTTTTGCATGGCTGGGGATAATCAGGCTGGCAACGTGGCACAGGGGAGATACGAGGTCTGGAGGTGTGCTGTGGTCCAGTGAAGCAATGGTCTGGTGCATCAGTGAGGTACGTTGGGAGGCAAACACCAGCTGTGGCTTGCTAAAAGCATCCCTCCAGAAGCCTGGTCTCCAGTCCAAACGCCCGCAGGGCTTGCCTGCTCCTGCCCTCCCGTGGAGACAGGCAAGTGTAAGGCAGCCTGGCCTCGTGTGCAGGGTTGTGCTCCCTCTGTCCTTTGCCCAGTGATTCAGGCTTTGAGCTTCTCCATGCCTTGGCCCTTCAGAGGATGTCGGAGGGGCCTTCGAGAAGGAGCTCGGTGCTTTCTCGCATATAACAGCTTGGCTGTTGCTCCCTTCACACAGAAATCTTGTTAGGCCAGTGCTTTGTAGTCCACGGTCCTTGGGGTGTTGCTGTAAGACACAGGGAACAGTCACAGTTAATTGGTTGGTTTTTTGTTAAAGCCATGTGACAAGCAGCTGTGGAGAGCTCTTTTCCCTCTGACAGCCTTGGATATTTGTCACATGCAGCAAGTGAATCTGTGGGGTGGCTGGAAGCTCTCAGAGGGAGGGAGAGGGTACCTGGGAGGCTTTCAGACGAATCCCCTTGAGCTAAGCTTTGAAAGACCTGAGTGTAATTTGCAGTTGTAGCAAACACCGTTTGAACATGAAAGTTGTTGAACTTCAAAAGGTGTCCAAAAACCACAGTCAGCCCACCTCGAATGCAGCCTGGCTGCAGGTAGCTCAAAGGCACGGGAATGGAAATGAGGAACGATGCCGAGTCCTCATGGGGTTTTGGCACCACGGGTAAGTGGGTGTTGGGTGCCCGAACACCTCTGAGACTTGACTCTGAGACTGTAAAGGGGAAGAGAAGAGCCAGCCACCAGGATGTCTGTTCTGTAACCTGCCAAGCAGGAGCCGTTAGCGCTAGGGGAGTTCTGTTGCTCTATGTAATCCTCTTGTCTGTCTTCTCCCTCTCTCCCAGGTATCAGTCATTGAATTTAACTCACGTTCCTGAGCACAGTGCTCCTATCTACGAATTCCGATGACAGCTGTCCAGAACTGATACCGCACAGAAGCAAACCGGGCAGGAGAGCATGGCCTGCCAGGAGAACTGTGTCCCTGTTGGAGCACGGGAATGCACGCTTCTCTCCTGCCCCTCGGACTTGCGAGAGAGAGCCTGAATGTTAACCCACCCAGCCCAAGGAGCGTGGCTGCTGGAGCTTGATTCTCCCTCCTGTCGAGTGGCGATTTGATCTTTAATCTGGTTTTAAGCTACCTTTTAAATGCACTTTCTTATTGCACAGCTAGTTTCTCTATCACTGAAATTCCTCCTGGCTCTCCTCTGGAAGCTGTTTCTCAGTAGCTGGAATCAGTGGTCTGTCRTCTGAGTAATAAGAAAATATAAGCTTGGTGCTTATATTTTCATTGTTACAGCCTGATATGGGTTGCAATCGCCAGGACTCAGGTTTGTTGCCCAGATTGCCAGCTCTGATGCTCCCAGAGCCGGGTCCCGTGTGTGAGGCTCTGCTTGGCAGAGAGCTGCTCAGCTGCAGAGTCTGTTGGGGGAGTGTTGGCTGAGACAGATAAGGCTTGAATGAGTCTTTGCTTCGCGCTGGCTAACGAGGTTAGCCGGAGCTGCAGATCTTTCAGGAACGCTGGCCCTTTGGAGCTGGGAGCTGTTCCGGTGTCTGGATACGCCACTGGGAATTAATTTGATGTACGGACTTCCAGGCTCTCAGTAAAGTGGATCTGAACTCTGCTTATAGGTGTATATTTGCTCTTTACTTAAGTTAAGGGTAAAAAAAAAAAAGAAAAAAAAAAAAAAGAAAAAAAAAGACTTTTATTAAAAAAAAAAAAATATTTTTATGGTTCCTTTTCTGAAGGACCCTATGGCAAATGCACAAGTACTCGATTACATTTTACCGTTTTCACATTGAAAACCGGGAATGTCTGCATTAGTTTTTATATACGTGTATGTAATCAGCTAGCCGCTTTGGGAAAGTAATCGGAGTGCAAGTGTTGAGTGGCGTCGCAGGGACAGCTCTGGGACTGTTCAGCATTTGTACTCGCTCTTCATGCTTCACCAACACCACTGCTTGATACCTTTTTACAAGGCAAGAAAAAGAAAAGAAAAAAAAAAAACAACAAAACCCAACAAAAAAACCCCCAATAGCTCTCCTCTGACTTTGAAATGTTTCAAGTGATATAACTTAAGGCTTGTGTGCCAAAGTGTGTGTGTATGCGCGTGTGGTTTTTTTTTTAAGACATTTTAAAAGTTGGCCTCGGTTGTATATTTAATGTGACAGTCCCACCTGCGGGGCTTTTGTGAGAGTTTAGTTTGCTTTTTTCTGGCTATTTTAAAAACAACCCCCTTAAAGCAGGCTTGTGTCACGCGCTAACCGGGTGGGTGTTGAGAACAGGTTTGCCGCCTGGGAGAGGAAAGCGAAGCCCTCCGYGTGCCTAGCGCCAAGGTGGTTTGGGTTTTCTTCTTTTTAACTAACTTTCTTCCTTTCGGCAGCGTGTCTGTCTGGTTTATTGCAGCAGCTGAATTGCTAGTTTAAGCCTTAACAAGAAAGTATTCAGGTCTCGGTGAGTGCATTTCCTCTATTCCAAGTTGGGATCTTGCGTGATCGGAGAAGCGGACGGGCTGGTCTCAGGAGATGATGCGGAAAGCACCCGCCTCGTGCGTGCTGTTCGCCGCGGATGAATCCTTTTCCCCAGCACAAATGGAGAGACACCTGCTTACGGGAGAAGGGGGGAGACCTGGCGCTTCCATGGGGCAGAAACCTGCCCACTGTGCCAGCGATGAAGGGAGCGTGTGCCGTTGTCTTGGCCGTTGCGGGTAGATTTGTAGAGTAGCGCGAAGGCAAGCGGGAGAGCGATTTGAGGCACGAAGGGAGAGTGGCTGCGAGCAGAGCAGTTGGGAAGCAGATTCCCATTTTATTCTGCTCCTCTCGGAGAAACTCATCCCCTTTGATGGTGGGGAGAGGGCTTTCCTCACCGGCGGTGCTGGGAGATGTCCTGGTTTTAGAGGCGAAAGCCGGCGGTGCCACTCTGCTGCGACCAAGCGCGGGGGCGAAGCTTCCTCCCAGGTGCTGTGTGGGCACGGGGACCGGGCTCCGCCGGCTGTTTGCAGCCCTCCGGAGCTGTCTGTGTGCAATATCGGTGGCAGCGCGGGTCTCCTTGCGCTCCCCAGGGCTGTTAGTGCCAGCGTGACGCTTGGGTTTCTGACGTGGTTTAGTTGAATTAACACTGTGGTCGTCGACAGAAGCTGGGTTAGGAAGGGTTCTGGGGTTGTTTAATATGTATAACTACCCCAAAACTGCTCTTGAAGTTTTTCTGAGACTCGATATGTTGCGAGAAGGGTGGGGAAGGAACGTCCTGCTCTCTGCCTGTCTCCTTCCGACCGTCCTGAAGCCCAATTTCGGCTGAAATCCAAAACTGCCGGGGTGATGCTGCCCCGTGGGACGCGTGTGGCGGGTGCAGAGCAGGTCCTGGAGCCGAGAGGTTTGCAGGGGCTGTCGGTGTTCAGGGCTTCCCTCCTCTAAAGCCTTCGTTTTGGTTTTCTTTTTCTTTGACTCGTTTGATGAGCTAAGGAGAGACGTTACGTATGTCGGGGTGTGGTGAGAGAGAACTGGCCGGGGGAGGATCTGGGGTGCGGAGGTTAAGAAATGGGGTGTTTTGTCTTGGAAGAGGTTGCAATGTCTCTTTTTAACCGTGCTGGCTGCAGAAGGGGTGTACTTGYGGGCAGGCGGAGCAGGAGCTGAGGAGGCATTTTGCGCAGCGATTGATGTCCAAATTAAACATGAAATGTATTTAAGGGGTCTGTGTCCGTGTGTGTTTGTCAACCAAAGCGTTTCTCGGTTCTGGGGGAGAGCTGTGCTTCGTCTCCCCCCCTCGAGGGTTTCTCCGGGAATCCAATAATCTGCTGATTGCCTTAAATGCAGGATCCAGCCTTAATTAGAGAAGCAGGAGGGGGCAAGACCTGGTGTGGGGGGGCTCTAACTGAAACCTGCCTGGTTCCTTAGAGCTTTCCCTATAAGCAGCTCCCGTTAGCCCCCCGCTTAGCCTCATTTCCCGGGCAGCTCGCACGGCCAGCCGGCTCCCTGGTGAGCCCGTGGGCGCCCACCCGTGCCCCCGGGGATGGCGGTGGGCGGAACCCGGAACGCGGGGCGCGGGAGGCGGTCGGAGCGGCGCGGCGGGTGCACAGCACCGCCCGCCGAGTGTCGGCCCGGACGCTTGAGGGGGACGGACGAACGGGCCGGCGGCGCTTCCGGCGTGCGGCGTGCGGGGCCTGGGGAGCGGGCCGGGCCGGCCCCCGCCATGGGCATCCTGGAGAAGATCTCCGAGATCGAGAAGGAGATCGCCCGCACGCAGAAGAACAAAGGTCCGGG
>JAYKAV010002833.1:391473-431649 GCA_035582835.1 Phoebastria nigripes
GCTGGGGTGGGGTGTGGGGGTACAAGGGGCGGGATCGGGGTGGTTGAGGGGCTTGGGGTGTTGGGGGCTGGGGCAGATTCGGGAGCAGGGTGAGCCCTGAGGCTGGGGAGAGGCTGGGGTGGGGGGTGCGGGGGGCAGTCCCTCCTGGCAGCCGCCTTCTTTTCCCGCTGTTGATGCCCTGGCCCTTGCGGGTGGGAAGCCTCGGGCCGCACGCCTGGAGGAGGTGCGGTCCGGAGCCCTGGCAGCGCCCTGGCTCTCCTCAGAGCTGGGCCAAGGAGCCCAAGTGCTGCTGGTGCAGGGGGTCCAGGGCTGTCTGCTGTGGGGTCCCCGAGCTGGTGTTTAAATGACTTGACTTAAAGAGGGGGCTGGGGAGCAGAGCTCCCCTCGGGTTCTGCCGGAGCAGGTGCCCAGCACCTTGCTGCTTCTGGAGGCTTTAGGCTGTAGTAAGTAATGGAAAGGAAAAATAGTGAATCCTGTAACCTCTTGGGTTTCTTGCCCTTCCCTGTTACAAAGGGAGCCTCTACGGAAACAACTACCTTCTTTTTTTTTTCTGTATCAGGTGTAAATTCAAGTGTTTCGCTAAGAATAAGTCAATAAAGTACTGTCATGCATGTAAGCTCCAAGTTTAACGTGTCTTTAAAACTTGACAAGAGCAGGGGAAAAAAAAAAAAAAATCTTGCATTTTTGGAGTGCTGAATGCGACTGGGTGTAAGGAGGGGCCTTCGCCCAGGAGCGGCTGTTCGCCCTGTGGTCTCTCCCTCCTTAACTGGCTCCCTTCACCCGTTCATTCCTGCACCTGCTCTCCCTCTGGCTCGCTCCTTTTACTCAGGAATTTTTTGGCTGCTTATTTACCTCAAGTCTGACTTTCTGTGCAGGTTACTAGAAGGTTTGCTCTCAATGCCCAGTATTTCAAGAGGTTACACAACAGCTAGGGGGTAGCTCGCGTGTGTGGCAGTGGTTAAGACGGTGACCAAGAATCCATAGTGTTTCTTTTTAGGAAGGTTCTTATTTGTAGGAGTGAATTATCAGCAACTTTCTGTCAACCAGTTGTTGCGTTTGTGTTATTCCAGCAACTGAGTACCACCTCGGCCTGCTGAAGGCAAAGCTTGCAAAATACAGAGCTCAGTTGCTAGAACCCTCCAAATCATCGGCCGCTAAAGGAGAAGGCTTCGATGTGATGAAATCTGGAGATGCCCGGGTGGCACTGATCGGTTTTCCTTCTGTGGGTAAGGTCAGTGAGTGTCTACGTTAACCACGTGGCGTGTGTGTTTCCAGGTTTGTGGTTAGCAGTGGCTGTACAGCAGATATCCGTCTTCTCTTCGTCTTTCACCTTCTTGCCATGACTTAACAGAAAATTATTGTGTGCTGAGAGCTTGAAAGTTAGAGCTAGGAGAAACGCTCCTTCATCTTGTGTGCGGTGCCCTGTGGTAACAGCCTGAAACTTGGTCTTGCCCAGCCACAGCACTGCTGAGAAAATAGGTGAGAGTACAGGATTTACCTTTGTTCAGCAAAAGCTCTGGCTGTCCCATCACCGCTTCAGTCCCTGTACCTGGAACAGCCACAACACAACTTCTAAAAGATGAGGAACACTTTGGTGTTGCTTGTTTTGCTGAACCTTTACCGGTGCTTTCATTTGCGTATCTCTAGTGATGCTGATCTCTTGCATTTCAGTCCACGTTTTTGAGTTTAATGACCTCAACTGCCAGTGAAGCTGCTTCTTACGAGTTCACAACCCTGACGTGTATCCCAGGAGTCATAGAAGTAAGTAGGATTCTCCTCCCTTCAGCACAGTAGTGGTGGTAAGAAACCCAGACATGTCAATGTGTCTGCTTACACCAGTTATGCTTGTGCTACCACTAAGAAGCAGTGATATCCAAAGGTCTCTGCTGACTTCTGTTTTAAACTTTAGGATTTCTTGAGTGCTTGCAGTATCAGGTCTTCTGCAACCTGCAGTGCTGATTTAGCACTTCCCTGGGCTACATAACTCCTCAGGATTGACTGCCTGAGCAGGGTTTCGTATGCTGCCGTTCGACTGACCAGAGCAATACGACAATTCTCAACTGAATTTTTTATAATCGCTATTGGCGCCATTGACCAGATGGCTGGAAACCTTGACAGATTTGTTTTTAATGAAGCTTTAAAAGAGGCAATCTGTACTGTGATCAATTTGGAAAGAAAATACTACTCCTGTCCTTGAGGAGTTTTATTAGTGGTGGCCTAAGCATCCATCAGTAAAGCAAATGGTAAAGGGCATCAAACTGAAAAGTGTCCAAGAGTAATGAGAAAATTTGGGTCAGAATTGAAAGTGGAGTTAAATAGTGAAAGTAACCGTATTGGTGTTAAAACGAACACAAATATTGTAACGCATCCAGATGCAGCCGTGAACTGCAGTCAGTTGCTAAAGCCTTTACTGAGGACTTCACTGCAACAATAGCTTGAAAGCCAATGCCCCTGCAGATCTGATGAATGAAAGTCTCCCGTTATTTCCTGGTACTGTAAGACCTGCAACACATCTGAATAGTTCTGATCCGTCTCGGTAAGAGATGGTGGCACTTGCTTGTTACAGTGCTTTCTTGTTAAACGAAGAAATTAAGGTGTGTTGTTTTTTTTTTTTCCTTTCCTTTCCATTTCACCAACTCAGGATAATGCTACTCTTGTACAGTGCTGTTTTCCTGGTGCTTTGTCAAACTGCAATCATGTGATGCTTTAGAAGGTCAGGACCTAACGTACTGCAGTGTGTGGCGTTGAACGCAGCTTCATAGGAAACACTCTGGAGGTTCCCTCAATAAAACAGCCATCAGCTTTGTGCAAAGTTGTCCTGCTCTGTTGGGTTCATTCAGTTCCATTTTCTGCAGGCTTTGCACTCCAGCACGTGCTTGGGGCTTTCGAGGCAGCTCAGGTGCCCTGCACAAAGCTTTCAGCTTTCCGTCCTTCTGTTTTCTTTTCAGTACAAAGGAGCCAATATTCAACTGCTGGATCTGCCTGGAATCATCGAAGGAGCAGCACAAGGTTGGCTGATCTCTGTGTTCATGTAAAGTAGGGATTTGCCCGGAATAGCGTACCTGGGTGTCTCAGATGTCAGCAGGTTTCCTGGGCCAATAGTTCCCACATTGGCTTTCCAAATTTTCAAGTCCTTGATCTTATGTGAGGCACGATTCTTATCCCTGAGCCCACGTAATGCTCTATATGTAGCAGTAAGATGCTTTTCTGGAGGTGGGAGCCAAAGCAAGCCAGTCACTTCTCACCTTCTTGCGTGAGTGTTATCTTGCTCATCTGTTTTCTGGTACAGAGGAAATCTAAAGAAAGATGCTAGAGAGGCGGAGGGGGAAATTACAGCTAAACAGTAACCCCTTTTGACTAATTTCCTGAGTTCCTGCCAGTCCTCCCATGACTCCTGATTCTGCGAAGAGGTGTTGGCTTTGTACCTCTGTTTCGTCATTGTCTAGATTGGCAGGTCATGTCAGAAGATGCCTTGGGAAACTTTGGAAAATCTCCTAATGGTCTATTTTTTTGGAGGATTGTGGCCTGATTAATAAGGTCTCTCTCCTTTTTGACCAGAAAGTGTATGTAACCTCTCTGCACAGGGGCCCTGGGCCCACATCACTGTTTGGGTAAGCTGTCTCTGCTGCCTGGAGCTGCTACCGTTGCATGTCTGGGGATGTCTGTCCTGCAGACAGAGAATGTCATTTCCCCTCGTGCAGCCGTACTCGGGTAGCTTTACTCACACTAGTTCATGTAACCTGTGGTGGAGGAGCAGCAGCAAAGAATATTTTTTAGGGCTTGTGCTGGACATAAGACAGTATGGATGGACCAGATACGCTCGCTCAGGGCCCCCAAGCAGCTGACTACAGCCACTACAGCACTGCAGGATCTTTTTCCTTGCTTCCAAGCAGCTGTGCAGGGCAGGAGTCCCCATCTGTCGCAGAGCTCGTAGCTGGTTTCTCTCGCTGATGTATGGCCATCTCCTCTCTTCTCAGGGAAGGGCAGAGGTCGGCAGGTGATAGCTGTGGCCAGGACAGCAGACGTCGTTATTATGATGCTGGATGCCACAAAGGGTGAAGTACAGAGGTGAGTGTGTGCTTCTGGGAAAAAGGAAAGGTATGGGTGTCACCTGACTGCGCTCAGTCTCACAGGTACTAATGTGCAGCGTCCCTGCAGGGCCTTGCTGGAGAAAGAACTGGAATCTGTAGGAATCCGGCTGAACAAAAGCAAACCAAATATCTACTTCAAGGTGAGGTTTCCTGGGCTGCTGCGAGCACAGCTTGTGTCTGGCTGCCTACTCAAAGCCAAGGTCACTGTGTGCTGCCCCTCGTGTTGGACAAACTGAAGGGGGGTTGCAGATTTTGCAGACAGTTTTTAAGTTGCTTTGTTGCCTCCCTGCAGCCGAAGAAGGGTGGAGGTATCTCCTTCAACTCAACTGTCACACTGACTCAGTGCTCCGAGAAGTTGGTGCAGCTTATCCTCCATGAATATAGTATCCTTTCCTGAAACGGGAGACCTCTGAGCCATCAGCAGCTCATGAGTCAAGTGGTACCTGCTGCGGGACAACCTTGCTGTGTCTTTGGTGCTTGCTGGGTTGAGAACAGACTCACAAGCAAGCTCAGCCCATTGGCTCACAGCAGCATTTAGATGTGTTGGGATTTGGGCCTTGACAATGTTCACCTCAGAAATCTTCAATGCTGAGGTTCTCTTCAGAGAGGATTGTTCCCCTGATGAGTTCATTGATGTGATTGTAGGCAATAGGGTCTACATGCCGTGCCTCTACGTGAGTATCTCAGAAACCGCCTGCCTCCTGCAGCACTGAGCATCTCCATTCTTTGCTGAAGGAAACAGTGGGTCTTCCTGGTTCCTAAAGCAGTAACGATTTGGGGTTTAAAAGATGGAAAGCACAGCTCAGCAGGGAGCTTTTTATAAGCTTTACATGTGCAGCTGTACTCTGTGTGTTCCCTGTGCCCTCTTGTGGCTGGCTGCTGTGGAGCAGTACGAGCTGCGTGTCCTGGTGGCATGAGGTTTGCTCCCACGGTGCGAAGCCTTCGGTTCCTGTGCTGCAAGCTCTGTGCTTGAGTTTTCACTAGTGGTCCCTTGTGCCAGAGATCACTTAATGGCTCTGTTTGATAGCGACTGGGTCGATAGTGAAATCCAAGATCCTGGAGAACGTGTTGCAAGTCATCCCGAAGGGAGAACTTTAAAAGGCCCAAACTTACATTTAGGCTTCTGAATTTCAACAGTTCATTTTACTAAGAGCCCTGGCCTGCCCTCTGGCTGACAGGATCTGTGTTTCTGTTTCAGAGGTTTGAACTACCTTGTTGTACCTACATGTACGTGTCTTACTTCCTTGCAGTGTTGCTGAATTGACTTCCTAAAGGGTGTGTTGTTTTTCCTTTGACTTAGGTTTATAACAAGATTGACCAGATATCTATGGAGGAAGTGGATCGTCTGGCTCGGAGACCCCACAGTGTTGTAATCAGGTAGGAGCTTGTCATGCTGCCTGATGTGCTGGCCCAGATGGTGTGGTGGTTCATTTCATACCCCTTTCTCCAGCTTCTCCCAAGGAGGGGCTTCTCCCAGGGCTGACTACAGCTGCTGGGGTGAGAAGCAGAGCCACTGTGCAGCTTTTTCCAGGCTTCCTTCCCCTGGAGAGGCAGGCTGCTCGGCTTCTCCACACTGTCTGCAGGCCAGAGTAAGCAAGTCTAGCTTGTTTCCTTAGAAGTGCTGGGGCTTTGCTGCTTCAAAGCTGCTTGCCCTTCTGAAAGCCCTATTTATTTCACCTGGTGTTTTCCTTTACTGGCCTCATTAAAGACTTTTCCCCTTGTTCCCTGKCACTTTAATAAGATGTTTCACCTTGTTCTTCTGGATCTCTAAATCACAACAGCAGTAAACACGGAGATGTTCCTGGTGTTTTGCAGCTGTGGCATGAAACTGAACCTGGACTACTTGCTGGAGAAGCTCTGGGAATACCTGGCACTTACCTGCATCTACACCAAGAAACGAGGACGTAAGTGACCATTAGCTGAAGAGAAGTTTTGAAAGGCACAAAGCGCTGCTGCTCATCAAAGGCAGACAGGCTGCCAGCGGGGCTTTGATGCCTGGCTGTCAGCGATCTCGTGTGTCTTGGAAATGCTGCAATTACGCTTTCCCTAACCAGCTTTCAGCTCTTGGGAAATGCATTCTGTTCCATCTGATCCAGCCATGCGTGTATCCCACTACAGCCCTCCTATTCTCTCTGCACTGGAAGAGCTGAATTTTCATAAGGCTTTGCATGATGATATAAGGAAATAAAGTTTGCAAGTTTGCAGCTTTCTTCCTTATTATGCACACTCTGTGATGAGCTGTTCAGCCCATCACTACCCAGAAGAGGTCTCCTGTTCCTGCTGTGAGAGGTTTGGTGATTCTCATGCCAGGCTCCTGAGGCTCAGGAGTGCATTTGATCCTCCTTTTGCTTTACAGTTYGCTTGCAGCTTCTCCCAGTGATGAAGGCACGTCTGTAACTTGTTCCTGTTTGGTTGTGAACAGCTGTGACTCTGAACTCGGGTGGATGTGAGGAGATTAAGGAACTTTCTATGAGCTTGTTAAGCTATGAAATCTTGGGGATTTTACAGAAAACTGCAGAGTGGTTTGGTTTTACTTGAGCAGGTGTGTTTTGACTTGGGTGGTTTTGTTTGTCCTAAGTCAAGTATTTGGAATGGAGTTGGTGCAGGTGAATTGTGAGGAAGCTGTTGGCTGTGTGATGTGGGTAACCGTACTTGTGGGTACTGGAGTGTCTACAGAACTGATCTGATGCTTTCATGTACCCTGATACCTGTTCTGTCTGGGAGCTGGCAAGTGTAACGGGAGGAGGAATTTGGGAGTAGTAAGCACAAGGCAATGTGAGATGGTGTCAGCATGTTAGAACACGCTTGATGGAAATCCAATGCTTTTTTTCCCCCCTCCCCTCTCCTGCTTCTCCACAGAGAGACCAGACTTTACAGATGCCATTATTCTACGGAAAGGGGCCTCTGTGGAGCATGTGGTAATTTCTCTGCATCTTTTATGTTTCCTTGTCTGTAGAAGGCAGGTTCCTCTTGGAGCCTGCTATGATTTGTGCTTCCTAAAGCTTGGGATATGTCAGTGTTTAGCTGGGCTTCTCCTTTTGTTACCTTTACTGATTCCACCCGCCTCAGGTTTCTTTCCTAGCTGCTATGAAAGGTTAAAAAAAAACTTACTTAATGCAGTCCAGTGAAAAAGCACGTGGAAGCAGTGGAATGGGGCTTCATGCGGACTGGTGATTCCTGTGTGTCTGTTCTGTATTCTTTCAAGTGCTGTTAACTGGCTCCTAAAGTCACTGTTGTAATTTCTGACATAGACCTGAGTTGCTTCTAGTTCCTGGATATTGAGCAAGTTGTTTGCAAAGTAGTGTCATTGAACTGCCTCACATGCTGTCTGTCTGTCTTGCAGTGCCATCGAATTCACAGATCATTAGCCAGCCAGTTCAAATATGCCTTGGTGTGGGTAAGTGTTTAACAGCAAATGAAATCCCTGTCCTCGGATGTCTCTGGTCTTCTCCTAACCCTTCTTCCCCTTTTGCTTTAAAGGGGACAAGCACAAAATACAGCCCTCAAAGAGTGGGCTTAACCCATATGATGGAGCATGAAGATGTCATTCAGATCGTAAAGAAGTAACTCTCTTTGCTGGTGCCTGGCCTTGTCTTTAATCACTAGAATTGGAACTGACCACATAAAAGCAAAACAAACAAAAAAGAAAAAAAAAAAAAGAAAAAAAAAAGAAGAAAAAGAAAAAGGGAGATGTGTTCTACAGCCAAGAAAGCTTCTGTGAAGCTCCTTCTCTTGGAGAAAGGCAGAAAATGAGGCTACCGTACTTGCAGGTGGGGATGAGGAAGATGGGTTTCCATCTTGCAGCATTTCAGGCAAAGTAATGTTTCTTAAAAATAAAAAAGGAGCCAGTTCTTCTAGGACACAGTTCCCACAGCCAGCAATGTCCTGCCCCAGTAGGGTTTGCACATGGATCCATGTGTTAACCTACCAGTGGCTTGCCTAACCAGTGGGAAGTTTATGGGTTTGTGTGAATAAATCTGGCCCTGTGCTTTGGGACAGGGAAGCCAGGGCTGAGAGAACATTGCTGATGCTTTGCTGCTTATCCGTTCGCTTAATTTAAGCATTGATCTGAAACAGAAACAAAGTTCTCCCTCCCCTGCTCATTGGACACGTTGTCTCTGCAGCTTTCACCCTTGGAGACTTCGGTCTCTGCATCTGAGACAACCCCCGGTGAATTTGTAGTGGTCCCACCTCAATTAGCATTAAAACGTTGCACTCTGTGCCTCTCCTTAGCTCTACAGTAGGGTTTGTAGGACATTCTGGTCCAACTGGTACTGAAAGAGATGAGAAATGGAACTTTGTTAGTGGATGATTAACCTGGCCAAACTGCAGCAGGGTACGATCAAAGAGCCATAGACTGCAGTGAGGGTTCACTTCTGGCATATCACTCGTCGAGGAGCTATCCTGGGAGTTTCCTCCTTTGCTCTTGTCCTGCCCGTTAGTCCCCAAGAGTATTGCTGGGGATCTCCTCCTTTCTCAATCATGCCCCTAAATTCCAGTAACAGCTCTTTGAGCTAAAAGTACCATCCCATGCCGTGGGTTTTACCCCAGCCCTGTTAAACATTGTTGCTTGTCTGGATATTTTTCATCAGAAATCTGGGATTTTTCTAATCATGCTTTTTCATTGAATACTGATGCTAAACAATTCAGAGTGCCTGATAGAGAACAGCTCTTTCCTTCTGGGATCAAGAGTTGCCAATAGCTTTTATTTTCTTTCATTGAAGAAGGGTTCGGTCTGATGTGGATTCTTAACTGTGAGGACAGGTCTGATCGCAAACTTGTCTGAGCAGGGCTCCTTCCCTCTCCTTTGTGCTCCTCCCCACCCCTCACAAACTGATCGAGCAGAAATGGAAGGATTATTTTATTTGAGAAAATAAAAGTTGCTATTTCATGTGAACTGTAGGTGTCTGCCTGCAGTGGGTAGACGGTTTGGTGTGTTTTCTAACTCTCTTTTTCTACCTTTGGCCACCTGAGGAATCCTGGATGCTGTTGCAGGAGGTTGTAGGGGGGGAATAGATTGTGAAGCGGCTGCAAGAGGGCTCTGAGGCTGGAGGGACTTGATGAGGTGTGATGGGAAATAAATAGGTATTATACACAATACCCAAGCTAAGAAGGTGACTTTGAACTCTGTAAGTTCCCTTCCCTGTTCCTGGCTTTGTTCACAGCTGGAGTGCAGAGCAAATCCCGACCGCGGTGGCAGCTAGCGGAGAATGAGCTCCAAATTAGCCGCATTATGCCTGAGCTGGCTGTAGAAAGCAGACACTTCTCTGTGTGAATTGGGTGGGATGCCGTTCCAGCACATTAACTTGCCCTTTAAATTTCCTGTGAAGGTTGCACAGGCAGAGCTGCCCGCACAAAGAGTTCTTTTGGTTTCATTTTGTCCCTGAGTTTCTGACTTTTCACTCCAAACCCAGGGGCCTGCCAAGCCCCAGCACGCGACTGGGCAGCCAGAACTGCTGACTGGGCTTTGTCCTTAGGCCAGGTAGCGTGTGGAGTTGGGGAARTGGTTGATGCTTGCGTGAGGCTGAAATGGACAGTATTGCCTGCTAAAACATGTCCTTGGTTAGTTAGTGCCTACTTCTCAGTGAGTTCGGGTTTCAAATTGACTAGTCTAGCGTGCCATCGGTAAAAAACCCTCTGTCTAATTGGCCTTACTCTTCATTTAGGAAATTGGGCATTTTATCCTGTTCAAAATGAACTAATACATGATTAAATTTGGAATGGGGATGAAGTAAAAATAGTTAAGCCRGAAGAAGCTAACTTCGTTTTTTTTTTTTTTTTTAGTGAGAGTAGCTTTTTTTGCAAGCAAGTTTATAGCTGTGTTTGAAAATGCATGCATTTAATTGCAGTGTTCATTCTTCCAGACGGCTTCCCTAATTGTTCTGCACTAACGTTAAAAGCTGCAAACATTGCAGTTCAGTGCAGAAGCAGGTTTGCCTGAAGATATCTCCAAATCCTGAGAAAGCAAGGTCCTAAGGGCAAGGCAGAAATCTACTGCAGCATTAGGATTGTACCGGAGCTTCCTGAGGTTTATGGATTTGGTCAGACCCCTCGTTAGCTCTGTGGGGGAGTTAGCGAAGGGAGATGTGCTCAGAGCCTCCTTGCTGAGTGTTTTTGGAGAAAGGCTTGCTTCTGTCCAGGAGGATGGGGGAGAGTTGCAGGCAGGAGCTGTGGGTTTGCCCCCTGAAGAGCAGCACGCTGCATTTTCTTTGCTGTACGAGGGAAGGCTTGGCTGGACGATGCTCAGAGAAAGCCGCCCTCAGCAGCCTGGCTGACGGTCTGCTCTTCTGCACTGCAGCCCCCTGCCATTCCTCTGCTCTTTCAGCCAGCTCCGGTTTCATTAGCACTGTACCCCGATCCCAGAGGGCTGTGCTGATCCTGCCCTGTCCCTGGGCCTGCCTTGCTTGCGGTGTGTGGCCGTGCATTGCTGCTGAGCGACGCTCCAGGTGTGAAGCGGGGTGGATCAGCTTCGATACAGTCCATCAGCCACCCTCCATCTAGTCCTGGAAACAGCGGCGGCCTGAGGCGTGCTCTGTTTAAAATGCCTGTTCCAGGCAATCAAGCAGGTTTGATTGGCTGAACACTCCTTTTATAATTTAATTTAGTCAGGAATCGTTTGCAAGGTAATAAAAAGAGACTCTGACTCCAAATACATTCATTTAATTCAATGAGAGACAGTTACCGTGGCGGGCTCACCTCAGCCAGCTTCCCTCACCCCATCATGCTGACATCTTAAAGCGCTGCTCAGGGCTGTATATAAGAGTCACGATCTGCAGTGACAGCTTAATTGTTTCAAATGCTGACAAGGGTCACCCCAACCAGGCATCGCGCATTGTGTGGGGCTGGCTCGGGAGGCTGCGGAGAGGAGGATTTATGGCTGGCAAATAGTTTTGAATTCCTCTGGTTGCGCCTGCTAAATGATGAACCTGCCCCTTGGGGACTGGGGCTATTGATTGTAATTTGCAGTTAAGCCCTCGCTTTCTGAGGAATCAGCATAATAAATACCCACCGCATTACGGCAGGGACGTGACTGCATGGAGGAGAAGGACGCGGAGGTTTTCCCGGCTCAGGCGGTGCAGCAGGATGCTCTCGCTGCCCCTGGGTTTGGGAGAGCCACGGGCTCCGTCGCTGCAGGAAAACGGTCCCCAGTTTGGTGTGATGCAGGAACCCAGTGCTGGAGCAGGGAGGACGAAACTTTTCTGAGGCTCTTTGGCCTCCTGATCTCGGATGCTTTGTGAAGGCAGGTGGAAATGCCCTGCTCGTCCCCAGGAGGAGAGGGTGGTCTGGTGTTGTCAGGACGATGCCACGGTCTAGATTCCTTCCCTGTGCCTGGCCTGGGGGCACCCGGAGAGCCGGTTGGTCCCAGCCCTACTTTGGAGAGGAGTTGGGGGKGTGTCCATCCCTGTGTCCCTGTGATTTCTCCCTCCTAAATTTGCCTTGGCTTGGGGGCAGGAGCGGGTCAGGGCCATTCACCAGCTGTTCACATCTGGGGTTCATGACGCTGAGAGGTGGCATAGATCTACGTCCCGGGAGGGAAGGGCCTGTGGGACTGTCCAGCCGCATCACCGGGGAAGGAAGGGAYGGGGACCAGAGCTGGCTGCCCCTCGCCCCTCCAGCCGCTCCCTCCCTGACGTTCCCCAGCTCTGCAGAGGGAAGATTAGCTCCCGTCCCTCCGCTCATGAGTGGAGATGAGAATAATAGCAGTCATCAAATATGCATTGGATAGCAGCAGGCTGCGGCTGCTGTGCAGCAAATATGGTCCTGCGGCTGCTGGGGGAGTGACGGTCGCTGGTGGAGAGCAAGGCCAAGAGCACGACGCTGGGAGAACTGGGGGGGCTTCGGGCAGCACTGAGCCGGCCTGGTGCCATGCGGGTGARCTAGGCTACCCCAGGTGAGTGGCTGTGAGTCCCCCAGCTGGGTGGCATGTCCCCTGGGCTCGTGGAGGCCCCAATGGGAAGGACCAGGGAGGGACCTTTGTGTGCGATGTTGGTCCTTATGCAAATGCTGCGGCGTGGGGCTCGGCTCCTCCGGGTCAGGGCGTATGGTGTCCTCTCGCCTCTGGTTGTCCCTGCCTGTTTGCTTGCTGCCTTTAGCCCCCTTACCTCACCTTCCGACTTGCACCTTCCCTACAGTCCCACCATTCCTGCTGCCCTCCAGAGCAGAGCTTCCTCCCCTAAACACCCCCTCCTTCCCCAGGAGCCTCTGCCCCATGTCTCCTACCACCCCTTCCCCAAATTCCTTTTACCTTGGGGCTGGTTTACCCCTGGAAACCTGCCTGGCCCCACAGCTGAGCTCTGCGGGGCCCCTGGGCTCTGCTCCGGGGCCGAGGCAATGGCACAGGGCTCTGACCTGGCTCCGAGGCCACCAGCCAGCGTTCCTGGGTGCAAGCCAGCGCTAAGCCCAGGACACCTCGTGCCCAGCTGGTCTCTGCTTCCAGCATCTGCTCCAGCCTCTCTCCTCCTGATAATGCCTCCCTTACGGGCAGCTCTCGGTGTCAGGCAGCAGCTGGCAGGCAGGGACATGGTGTGCATCCCCCCAGAGATGCTGGGTGCCTGTCCTCAGTTTGGCGGGGGGAACTGGAGGTGTGGAAATCAGCAGGCAGGTCAGGGGTGTGATGGGTGCTCAGGATGGCAAGGAGAGACCCCCCCAGCGCCTYGGGGGCTTGGAGGACCATGCTGCTGTCACATTGTCCATGGCTGGAAGGGTCCAGCCTGTCCCAGTGCTCCCGGCACGTGGCTGGAGCAGCGAGAGCTGTGGCAGGGGTGACTTACCTGCACGCGGGTGTTTAAAAGTAGATGCACAATGATGGGGAAGGGGATGTGATGAGAGATGCTGCAGCCAGGAGGTGCCTGGGCAGCCGGGTTGGCTCCGTGGGGCCGGGGCACAGAGCTCCTGCGAGGCACGGCAGCGGTGGGGCTGGCATGGCACGGTGTGGAGGCACGGGGCCCCGCTCCGGCTGTAACTGGAAACAGGCTGTAAGTGGATCCAGGACCGGCTGGTGACCGCAGACGTGCCTGGAGACGGCGGAGCTGCTGCCCCAGGAGCTCTGCCCTGCCGATGCTCCAAAGGTACGGTCCCAGGCAGCCACGCATCGTGCCGGGCTGGGGCGGGCGAAGCAGAACTCCAGTGGCCAAAGCCTCCCTCCTCTTTCTGCACCCAGCCCTGGCACGGCCCCGGGCTGCGGTGGTGGGACAGGGGCTGCCCTGGGCTGTGTCCCTGGGGTGAGGTGGCTTTCCCTAGCTCAGCCACGTGGCTGGAGCCATTCAGGGATGACAGGGTCTGAGGATGCTCTGGGCATCTTCTCCCAGAGCCCCGGTCCCCGTTGCCACCCCAGGGAACCCTCACTGCCAGGTTTTGCACCCAGGGTCCCTCCTCTGTCCCGCAGCTGGATGCGGCCGTGCCCAGACACCCTGGAAACAGCCACCAAGTGTGGGTGCCCCACGGTTTGGGGTTCATGGCCGTGGGTTCCCCCTCCGATCCTCAGCGTCTGCCACCATCCCGCTGTGCCTGGGTACGAATGCCCCTTCTGCAGCTCTGCTGTGCCAAAGGCAGGTGAACGCTGTGCCCATGGATGAAGAACCCTGGGAGGTGTGGAGGGGTCCAGTATGGGGACTGGGACTGTGGAAGGCAGCCCCTGTGTGGGATGAAGCCAGCTGSGCTGAGGCCAGACTCCCCGCTCTCTCTTGGTCTCCCTTCCTCCGTGTCTCCTCTCAGCCCTTATCACAGGCAGGCACCGTGGGCACAGCTGTGGCAACAACATGGGGAGCCTTGCCAGTGCCCCAGGGCACGGAGAGCACCGCTGGTCCCTCCTCTGCCCTGCCCAGCTCAGCCGAGGGTGGCGGGGACAGAGGTAGGGACCGCTGAGGGCAGTGGGATGGTGGGGACCTGCAGCAGCTTCTCACCAGCTGGGTACCCCCTTGCTCGCTGCCAGTGGCTGACGAGGGGCCGTGTCCGAGGTGGTTCCCCACCACATCGTGGTGCCCAGGCGTCGCTCCGTGCACCCGCCCTGGGAGGAGGGATGGTGCGGTGGCGCGGGCCAGGCGCCTGTGCCCCAGGCAGGGCAGGTTGCACCAGCCCCGTACGGCACGGCGGCGATGGCAGACCTGTGTGTGGACCGTACCAGTGCCGTGGCAGGGCTCCTGCGAGGCGAAGCTCCCTGCTTGGCTCAGGCTCTGCTGATGCTTTTTCTCACCATCCCATGTTTGTGTCACCCCATAGACATTCTCCTGATACCTGCCGGGTGCCTCCCCTCCGGCTCCATCCCTCTGGCTCCATCCCTCTGCTCTCCCTGCAGCTCCGGGATGACCTCCCTCTGCGCAGACCCCACCGGGGTGTCTCCGGCCCAGAAATTAATGCAGGAGGAGGCCAAAGCCATCAGATCATGGCTGATACCTCCTCTGGTTCTTGGGTTCCCCCAGCTGCTGCACAGCTTGGATGCTGCTGCTCCTCCTCCTCCTCYTCTGGGTCTCCCCAAATACCCCCTGTGAGGGGGTGGAGCGGGTGCTGCCCCTGCCCACACTGGTCCTGCCGTTGCCCGTAGGTGCTTCGTGCGGGGCAGCAGGTTCCCACCGGCACTGCTTAAATTTTCATGAACCTGCAGCTGCAGGAATCCAGCCCTGGCATTAACATTTGATGAGGTCACCTTGTGCCTGGGCACGTGTATGTGCAAACACGCCACCGGCACCGCCACGGGGCATGTGTGGCACACGCAAACCCCCTCGCCAGCTGTGTGTGGGCACGCGTGGCACCCTGCACGCACAYGCAATGTGCGTGGCATGGCACGGGGGTACCCCCGGGGGCTCCTGGCTCCTCTCTGCTTCCCAGCAGGGCTGTGGGATTTGGTCTGGTGCTGCTGGGTTCCTCCTCTGTGGTGCTCCCCTTGGCCGTGCTCCCGGTGCTGGGGCGGTGCGTGCCTTGGGCTCTGCAAAATTGTCTCCTCTCTCTTGGTGCCGTGGTTTGGCTTTACAGGGCCAAATGGGTCCCTGGGCTTCATCCTCCTCTGTGCTGGCTGGAGGAAGAGGCTGATTCCCCAGGGGAGAGCACAGGGAGCCCTGAGACGTGGGGAGGTGGCAGGGTCCAGTTTTGGGGTGGTGACGGTGCTCTGTGCCGTCCCCTGCTGCATCCCCCCCAGGGGGATGCTCCCCGCCATGGGAACCCTTTCCTGCTGCTTTAGAAAAGTCTCAGGGCCGGAGCAGCGCATCCCTTGCATTATTCATGCTGCCGCGAGCCCCAGCGGTTGGGTTACAGCCGGAGCCCAGCTGCCAGCACCGCGCTGCCTAACTCGCGGGAGGCAGGAGGCAGCTCCCGCCGGGCTGCGCCGAGGCTGCCGTCCCGCCGCCCCAGCGCCATGCCAAGCGGGGGGCCGCCGGCGGCCGAGGGAGCCACGCACGGGCAAGTGCCTCGCCAAAACCGGGTGCAGGTAAATACCCTCCTGGGGCAGGCTGCGGGGTTGGGAGCTGGACGGTGTGCCGGGAGCCGCCTCGTGCCGGCGCGGGGCATCGTCTCCCAGGGCCCTGCCGGGGCCGGAGCATGAGCGCCTGCCACCGCCAGGATGGTCGGCAAGAAGGGGGAGCCCAAAAAGGATGTGGAAGCCAAGGGGAAGGGGGGCAAAGGGAAAGGGAAAAATGGCAAGAAGGGCAAGAAGGAGGCACCCAGCGAGTTGGAGGAGACCTCGGATGCAGAGCTGCTGAAGGCAGAGGAGAGCGAGGAGACAGAGGTGGTGGAGGAGGAGAAAGACGAGGAGGAGGCAGCTGTGGAGGAGCCGAAGAAGGGGAAGGGGAAGGAGAAGAAAGGGGTGCTCAAGGGGGTGGTGGCGAAGAAGCCGGGCCGGGGGAAGAAGGTGCAGCTGGAGCCAGAGGAGGAGGAGGGCGAGAGCGATGCCGCGCCGGCCAAGAAGAACCTGAAAGGCACTTCCAAGCTGGTGATGGGGCTGGCGGCCGACAACGCCAAGAAGAAGAAAGGAGGCAAGGGCACGGAGGCCAAGGGCCAGCCCAAGGCATCCACGGAGCCCGGCCTGGCCGAGGAGGAGGAGGCGGCGGCAGCGGTGCTGAAGGCCCGGGTGAAGCGGAGCCTCCGCAGCACCTCGAGGCTCTTCCTGGGCTTCAAGAAGCTGGGGTTGCATCGGCCCAAGAAGGGGCAGTTCAAGAACACGTCCCGCTTCTTCTGGGGGCTGCAGAAGCACAGCACGAAGAGGAGGAAGAAGAAGAAGAACAAGGCGGTGCTCAAGTCCACCTCCAACCTGATGGTCCGCTTCAAGCGTGTGGGCAAGAAGAGGAAGGAGGCGGCCGGCAGTGCCGTGCCGGCGAAGCCATCCTTCCTGCTGCTGCGGCGGGGTGGGCAGGCGGCCGAGGACGGCGCATCCCTCTTCCGCCGGCACCCGGAAAGGAAATTCAAGCCGCGGGCGCAGGTGCTGAGCAGGGCGGCCGCCGCCACGGGCTGGCTGGCCAGGAAGGTGCTCTCCCGGCGCGGGCGGCTGGCAGGGGGCGGCCGGGCGGCCGACGTGGCCTGGCTCTCCCGTATCGGTGCCAGGAAGCTGCCGTTCCCTGCGGAAGACGAGATCCTCAGGCACCGGGCCAACATGAAGCGGATCCCCGGCGGCAGCGGGCTGTCGGCCCCCAGCGCTGCGCGGCACGGCAGCACGGTGCGGCGTCCGTCCCGGCGGCGCTCCCAGCGCACGCTTGCGGAGCCGCCGGTGCCGCGCTATGGGTGGGCTGAGGAGGAGGATGGAGCCTACAGCCGCCGGCATGGTTATGCTAAGGAGGAGGATGGAGCCTACGGCTCCTGCCGTGGCTACACCAAGAAGGAAGATGGAGCCTATGGCCCCCGGCGTGGCTGTGCCAAGGAGGAGGATGGAGCCTACGGCTCCCAGCATGGCTACGCCGAGGAGGATGGAGCCTACGGCCCCTGGCGTGGCTACACCGAGGAGGAAGATGGAGCCTATGGCCCCCAGCACGGCTATGCCGAGGAGGAGGAAAGCTACATCCAAACCCCAGCCTACCCAGCAGGGTACGGCTTTGAGGATGCGGTGCCGACCCCTTACACCGACTACTCTGGCTACAAGGTGGAGGAGGAGTACGGCTTCTACGGGGGRTTTTGGGAGGAGGGTGACCCGCCAGGGCACCCCTACGGCTACACGGAGCTCGAGGATGAGGGACCATTCGGTGGCGGGTCCCCCCTCACCCTCTACGACCCTTATGGCAGCGACCCGGAGTACGGCGAGGAGGCAGCGGGGCCCTTCGGCTACAGGGGGGACCCCTACGAGGACTTTGGGGAGCCCCTTGCCGGGGGGTACCCGGGGGGCGAATACCCTGAGCATCGCATCCAGTACAGCGAGGGGGGGTGGGTGCCGCACGCCCAGTCCTCCTGCAACCCCTACGCCCTGGCCCTGGAGGAGATCGCTGAGGCCGAGGAGCCCGAGGAGTGGGAGGAAGAGGAGGAGGAGGACGGGGAGTACCCCTTCTCTATCCTCAGCGCCTCCTCCCTCCGGGGTATGCGGGAGACGCTCTCCTCCAAGCTCTCCCTCAATAGGAAATTCAGGCTCTTCCCCCGGCCCCAGGTCAAGCTTTTTGGCAGGGACCGCCTGGATGTCCCCCTCCTGCCATCCCCCCACCTGCCCGCCACCGGCGATGAGGATGACTACGATGAGTACGAGCCATCACCGCCACTGCCGGCAGCCCCCGGCCCCGCGGCATCCCCGGGGCGCGGGGTTTCAGCAGCGCGGGCGTGCGGGAGCCCGCTGGGGCAGTTCCTCCAGCGCTCCCTCTCGCAGCCCCCCAGCCGCCCACCTCGGGGTGCGGGGGAATTTCGGGAGCCCCACACCCTCCAGCCCTCCTACAGATGCTCCAGCCGCCGGCTGGCGGGGATGGAGAGCGCCGGCTCGGGGGGCCGGGACCCCCCACCACGAGCATCTCCGGCCAGGGACCCTTCCCCACCGGCGGGGCCCTGGGGGCAGACCCCTCCCCGAGAGCTGGGGGCTGCGCGGCGGCTGTCGCTCCGTAACCCCTTCGCCAACCCCGGACGCTCCCCATCGCCACCACCATCCCGGCAGCGCCCCGGCAGTGTGCAGGGCGAGGGGCCACGGCGATCCCCCTCCCTCAGTGCCAGCCTCCGGTGGTTCGGCCCCRAGCCCCCTGCCCCACCACCAGCTGCCCCCCGCTCTCCGGGGCCGGTGGGGAGGCGTTTGGGGGTGCCTGCGGCAGGGTCGGGGAGACCCCTGTCCCCACGGCCATCACGGCGGAGCAGCCCCCCTGGGCTGCCGCTCCCCCAGGCCTGGCCCCGGCTTCCCGAGCCCCCCACCAAGGCCGTGAAGCCGCTGCAGAGGACCCCCTTCCTGGCACCGACCCCCCACCCTGGCAGCCATCGCCTTGGCCCCCCCAGACCCTCCTGGGATGAGGAGCTGCCCCCCTGGCAGGGTGCCACAGGGGGTCTCGCCGGGGTGCCCCCCCCTCCCAGCCCCGCTCCTGGCACCCCCAAAACCTTCATCCAGCGCATCGGGCAGCCCCTTGCCGGGATGGCCCCCCGCTCCCCCCCAGCGAGGCCGTCTCCGGCCAAAGTGGGGGGCAGCAGACTCTCCCCGGGGCGCTCCGTGGGGCAGTCCCTGGCGTCGCTGCTCATGGGGAGCATGGCCCCCGCCGAAGCCCCTCTGACCCCACTGCCTGCCCGCCGTCCCTCCTTCCGCTCACCCTCCTTGCCCCGGTGCCCATCCCGGCGGGACGGGAGCACCCGCAGATCACCGAGCCCACCGGTGGGGCACCGGGGCTGGGCTGACGCCGGGCACTCCGTCCTCCCCTCCTCTTCACGTGGTGACCGGAGCCCCTCACCACAGCGTCGTGCCGCTTTCCCAGCGCCCCGCGGCCAAGCCCCTGGCTCACTGGCCGCCCACCACCGCGGCGCTCGTGCCCCGGGACCGGTGGAGGCCGTCGAGGGCGATGGGGCAGCCGGGGAGGAGGGCGCGGGGCGCTACGCGGTGGTGACGCCGCAGGTGCAGAGGTTGGGTTCCTTCCGGCGGGCATCCCGCATGTACAAGCAGCACTGGTCCACGCAGCACGTCGTGCGGGTGCGGGAGATGCCTGACACCTGGACGGCCGAGCAGGGGCCCCCCCGGCAGCCCACCCAGCGCAGCCGGCGGTGGGCGAGCCAGCGGGGAGCCGACATCGCCCGATACCTGAGCCAACGCTCACCGGCGGGTGGCTGGCGGGACAGGCACCCCTGGGCAGACGGGTACCTGGGCACCAAGCAGCCCTGGCGCAGCAAGGTAACGCCGGTGGGGAGCCCACCATGGGTGCCGGCGGTGGGACGGAGCCGGGGGGCGAGCCGGCAGCCGGAGGGACTTGGGATGGGGTGGTGCATTGAGATGGCTGCCAGCTCACCGGAGCACAAAGCCACCAGTRCCAGGGCGTTTGCAGGGCTCAGGGTGGGGGGTAAGTGGCTATGGGTGCACTGGGTGCTGGCAGGGGTCCTGCCACGGGGAGCAGGCTGGCGGGGGAGGGTCATCGCCCGTTGTGTGTCCCCCCCGTGCACGGCCCCCTCGGGGACACTTGACTCTCACGTATGGAAATGCTGAGACCCGATCTCCGGCTGGGACAGGTGTGGGTGGCACATCGACCTGGCGGGTGTCCGCTTTCCTGCCCACCGCCTGGCCGGCCGCCAGCGCGGGATCCTCCGTGCCACCCRCCCTGTGTCACCTCTGCGCGTGGCCATGGGGAGCAGCCCCCAGCCCCACGGCTCAGCCCCCACTGCAGCACCCTTCCACCATCTCCCCTGGAGGTACCACCCTGCCTGGGGGTCTCCATCGCCCACCCCTTACAGCCTCCGTGGGGGGTTGGGTGAACCGCGGGGTGTTGCAGTGGGGGTGGCACAGCCAGGGCTCACCAGGAACAGCCTTTCCTGGGACGGTCCCCAAGAACGCTTTGGTGGCCCYGTGTCCCCCAGCTGCTCTCCCCCAACATGCGACACTTGCCGGGGGACCCATTTCGGGGCTGTGAGATGCTTGCTTGGGGTCCCTGCCATCGCTGGCTGCGGGGTCCCTGGTTTGGGGTCACAGATGGTGGTTTTGGGGTGGGTGCAACACCAGAGGGGGTTGGCATGGCCCTGCCATGATGGAGCCGGGCTGGGTTGCTCCGTGCAGATGCAGTCGCTGTGCAGCCTGCCCATCGTGCGGTACCAGGAGCCGCAGGAGGAGGACGGGCTGGAGGACATGACCCAGCTGGAGTGAGTGTCCCCATCCCCTTCGCCTCCCTCCATGACCCAGCACCACGGGGGCCAACGGGGCTGCAACCCCCCCGCCCATGCACCCCACGTCCCCCGCTGCTCCCCACCCCATCCCATCCCAACACAGGGTCCGCTCCAGCCTCCCAGGGGGCTGGGGATGCTGGGGACACGCTCGGGGACAGCAGACACCTCCTGTGTCCCCCTGCCACCCCCTAAGGCAGCCTCTGCTCCGCACCAGGGACCTCCAGGAAGCCGCGGTGCTGAGCAACATCCGGACGCGGTTCGAGCGCCAGCTCATCTACGTAAGCTTAGGGGTGCACGGCATCCCCTGGAGACGGGGGGTGTGGGGTCTTTGGGGGGGGGTCATCGCTCTTCAAGCGCTCGCAGCCCCAAACCTCGCTCTCCCGCAGACCTACATCGGCAGCATCCTGCTGTCGGTGAACCCGTACCGGCTCTACAACATCTAYGGGACGGAGCAGGTGCTGCAGTACGAAGGCAGAGCGCTGGGCGAGAACCCGCCGTGAGTACCAGGGTGTCCCCCCAACGCAGAGACAGGGGCACCCCTACCCGCTGTCACCCACCCCTGGGTCCTACAGCAGCCCCCTGGGTAGTCCCAGGCCCCCGAGGACCCTCGGTCGCAGGGTGTTGGAGCGGCTGTGTGATGCGTGGGGGTGCTCGGGGTGCAGCGGGGGTCCCTGTGCCGGGGCGACGCTGCACCACACCCCCCACCTCTGCTTCCCCCCACCCCTCCCCAGGCACCTCTTTGCCATCGCGAACGTCGCCTACTCCAAAGTGATGGATGCCAAACACAACCAGTGTATCATCATCAGGTGGGACATGGCTGTCCCCCCTTTATCAGCGCTGCCCTAATTGCCGGTTGCCAGGATGCTGCCGCCAGCCTGGCCCAGCCCCGGGGCCGATGAATGCCTCTGGGGATGGGGTGCTGGGTGCGTTTGGGATGGGTGCACCTCCTGGCCCCCCTGCTCGGCTGGTGACGGCTCCGGCTGTGCCCCCTCTCTACGTTTCAGTGGGGAGAGCGGCTCGGGGAAGACCGAAGCCACCAAGCTGATCCTGCGCTACCTGGCAGCCGTCAGCCAGAAACGCAGCACTGCCCCGCAGGTAGGGTGCTGCCCTGGGGACATCCCCGTCCCCGTCCCCTTGTCCCACCTCCCCGCGCTCTCCTCCACCCCCTGCTCATGGCTCCACCGCTCTCTCCTTGTCCCCACGCTTCCACCCGGACCACGGCAGATAGAGGTAGCGGGAGGGGACACGTGGGCTGGGACGGTTCAAGGGGACTGAGCATCGTGGTGGCATCTCTGCCACGTCACCCCGGCTGCGGGGGGACAGCGGGGATGGAAAGCAGGAGTGCGGTGCATGCACGTGCATGGGGTCCTTGCGCTCTCCTGCATCCTCATGCAACCCGGCCGCGGTGCAGACTTCAAATTTTGGCACCCATGGGTGTCTGTACGGGGCAGGAGGTGGCAGGGAGGGTGGCACGGGTGGTAGGGTGACAAGGGAGGTCCCATGGTCAGGGTGGCCGGGCTGACCCTGTGGCTCTCCCCATCACCACGGCAGATCCTGGAGGCGACCCCCTTGCTGGAATCCTTCGGCAACGCCAAAACCGTGAGGAACGACAATTCCAGCAGGTTTGGGAAATTTGTGGAAATCTTTCTGGAGGAGTAAGTAATGCTGAGCAACGCCCGCGCGCGGCCGGTCCCCACCCCCTGTGTGCCCCCCCCTGCCCTGGGGGTGCCCAACCCGGCCCCCAGCCCCACCGCCGGGCTGCCCCTGCCCCTCGGCTCTGGGGTGGGACGCACACGGGGACACTTTTGGGGACAAACCTCGGTGGGGGAAAGGCGATGTCACCTGAAGACAGGCAGCGTTTGCTGTCCCTGGGGTAGGGGCAGGGATGCTGTGCCCTGGGCAGGCACCCTGAGCGCTCCTGGTCCCCGTCCCTGTCCCCACGGCCCATCCCACCCTCGCTCAGCCCCACTGATCCCAACGGGGGGGGGTGCCCGATTTCACCCCAGGGTGCAGCAGCTCCAGCCCTCACTTGGGAGCCCGGCGTGGGCACCTCTCCCTGCTCACCCATCCCTGGTGGGGGGCACGTGGGGACTGGTACTGACCCCCCCGTGTGCTGGGGGAGCATTAGGGCAGGGGTGGGCACCGGGGCGGGGGGGGGCACAGCCCCTGCCGTGCCGAGGTTGCCAGCCGGGTGCCCACTCTCACCCCCGCAGCGGCTTGATCTGCGGTGCCATAACCTCGCAGTACCTGCTGGAGAAATCCCGCGTGGTCTTCCAGGTGGGTGGCAAGGGGGTCCCGGGCTCTGCTCCCCCCGCCACTGCCCCCACCCCAGCTTGGTCCTCTGCTCCCTAGGCCAAGAGCGAGCGCAACTACCACATCTTCTAYGAGATGCTGGCAGGGCTGCCCGCCCAGCAGCGGCAGCGGTACTGCCTGCAGGGCGCCGAGACCTACTATTACCTAAACCAGGTAGCGTGCACCCCACCCGACCCCCCCACGCTGCCCGCTTTTCGGGGGGCTGGCCGAGCCCGGGGTGCCGGTGGGTTCCTGAGTCCTCCTGGATTCAGCGTGTGGATGGGGAGAGTGCTCAGGGCAGGGTGTCCCCCCCCCACACCCCTGGGTGCTGCCCCCCGGGACCCGCTGATGGCACCGAGGGGGCTGTGCCAGGGTGGGAACTGTGAGATCCCCGGCAAGGACGACGCGGAGGATTTCCGTCGGCTGCTCAACACCATGGAGGTGTTGGGCTTCAGCGTGGAGGAGCAGAACAGCATCTTCCGCATCCTTTCCTCCGTCCTCCACCTGGGCAACGTCTACTTCGAAAAATATGAGGTACGCGAAGCAGAGCCAAGCTGCGCTCCTCGGGCCCAATTCCAGATGCGACGGAGCAGGGGGGGGGGTCACCGCATCCCACCGCCTCACCGTGTCCCGCAGACCGACTGCCAGGAGGTCGCCACGGTGGTGAGCGCCACGGAGATCCGGACGGTGGCTGAGCTGCTGCAGGTCTCCCCCGAGGGCCTGCAGAAAGCCATCACCTTCAAGGTGACGGTGAGTACGGGAAGGGGGGCACAGGCAGGGAGGGGGGGTCCCTGGTCCCTGGGAACCAGGACTGGTGTTGCCAAAACTCCATCGCTCCGTTGGTTTTGTGCGCCCCAACCAGGAAACGCTGCGGGAGAAGATTTTTACCCCCCTGACCGTCGAAAGTGCCGTGGATGCCAGGTAGAGGGAAGGGGGGGCTGTGCTGCACGGGGGCGCGGGGGGTGTCTGGCCCCCGGGGACAGGGTGGGAGGGGAGATGCCAGGCTGGGAAAGGGGACGGTCAGGTCCCCCAGTGCAGATTAGGCTTTCTGGTGATTAAAACTGCAGCCCCAAGGGCTGCCCCGTGCACCAYGTGGGGCTGTGATGGGTGCTGGCCGTGGTGGTGGGGACGTGTGCCATGCCGTGCTGTGCCGTGCCGTGCCAGAGCTCCAGCGCTCTGCTCGTCTGCCCCCTCCCCAGGGACGCCATTGCCAAGACCCTCTACTCCCTGCTCTTCAGCTGGCTCACGGACCGCATCAACAAGCTGGTGTACCCGCGGCAGGAGGCCCTCTCCATCGCCATCCTGGACATCTACGGCTTCGAGGTGAGCAGGATCCATCCTGGCTCCATCCCCCCGGCCGCCAGCCCCAGGGCTGCGGGGTCTCAGGTGCCGCGGTCCATTCTTCTCGCAGGACCTCAACTTCAACAGCTTCGAGCAACTGTGCATCAACTACGCCAACGAGTACCTGCAGTTTTTCTTCAACAAGATCGTCTTCCAGGAGGAGCAGGTGGGCYGGTGAGCGGTGCTGGGCTCTGCCCCCGTGCCGAGCATCACCGCGGGGCCGGGGGCGCAGGGCTGACCGAGTGCCGGTGCCGCAGGAGGAGTACCTCCGGGAGCAGATTGAGTGGAAGGAGATCCCCTTCAGTGACAACCAGCCCTGCATTGACCTCATCTCCCAGAAGCCCTACGGCATCCTCCGGATCCTCGATGACCAGAGCTGCTTCCCCCAGGTAAGGGGCTTTGCGGTGCCAAGGTGGTTGGGATGGCAGTGCCGGGCGGTCACCGTGCCCAGGGTGTCACCGTGGCCTGGGGCTGCTCCGCTCCTGGGCTGTCCTGGATGATCTGGGAGACCCCTCGGGTTTCTCCGGGCTGGACGAGCCCCGAGAGGTCCCAGGTCGGTGCCACTGGAGTGACTTCCCCCAGAGGACTGGCTTTTGCAGGAATTACTGAAAAACCCCTCCCAGCTGCCCTATAAAAGAGAGAAGGGTGACTGCACCTTCTCTGCCGATGGGGAAACTGAGGCACGGAGCAGCAGATGCCCATGACCACAGGGCTGCTTGGTGGCAGAGCTGAGAGCAGGCTCTGGCCGGTTGTCCAGGCATCCCTGTCCTGATGCCTGTGTCCCCGGGGCTGCCAAACCACCCAAGCCATGTCTCACCCCTGTGTCCGTCCCCAGGCCACCGACCACACGTTCCTCCAGAAGTGTCACTACCACCATGGGACGAACCCGCTGTACACCAAGCCGAAGATGCCGCTGCCCGAGTTCACCATCAAGCACTATGCAGGGAAGGTGACCTACCAGGTGCGCAGTGGCAGGATGCCCAGCCTGGGGTTTTAAGGAGGGTTAAAGAGGAGGTTTATGGGGTTGATCCTGCACCAGGGGGTGAGGGGCAGCCCAGGGGGTCCAGCTGGGGGCCGGGAACAGCCCCCCACCCACGATGTCCTGGCCTGGAGCTCCTCGTCTCTCCCCGCCGTGCCACCGGGCTCCTCACTGCGAGGTTTTGCTCTTTGCCAGGTTCACAAGTTTTTGGATAAAAACTATGACCAGGTCCGTCAGGATGTACTGGACCTGTTCATCAGCAGCAGGACCAAGGTAGGGCCCTGCCCAGGCCCAGCTCTGTGGTGCTGGGGGGGTCGCTGGGCATGGATAGCCCCCTTCCATACACACCACTTTTCATGTCCCCAAGCGTGTGCCCCCATGGCCGGTGAAGCCCAGGGGGACCAGGAGCAGAGGATGCCTCMAGCTCCAGCCAGTGCCTTCTTCCCATGGGGTCCTCTGGGCTTTGACCCCTCCAGCATTGGCACAAACAGACACGCGGGCTGCTCTTGCACTTCCCCATCCCTATCCCCATCCCTATCCTCATCCCCATCCAGGGAACCCAGMCACAAATAGGGGATGCGACTCACTCAGGGCTGGGCAAAAATGCAGTGGCTGGGCTGGGAAGAGGAGCTAGGAGAGCTGCGCCATCCCGGCCACCTTCCCCCTCCCTAACCCTTCCCATCCTCCCAAGGTGGTGGCCAACCTCTTCTTCGGCCATGCCCAGGTGATGGCCCGGCAGAGGAGCCTGGTCAGGAGGAGCAGCACCAGGACACGGCGGTACAAGGCCCCCACTGTGGCTGCCCAGTTCCAGCAGTCACTCCTGGACCTGGTGGAGAAGATGGAGAGGTCAGGGCAGGCAGGGTGGGCAGAGCAGGCAGAGCAGGCAGCCAGGCCATGCTCCGGGGCTGGCGGGAGCAGGGTGACAGACAGACTCGAGCCCAAGGTGGCCGGGCTGGCTTTGTTCCCTGTCCCCCGTGGCCGATGGGGTCTCTCCGATGCAGGTGCAACCCCTTCTTCGTGCGCTGTCTCAAACCCAACAACAAGAAGGTGAGAGCCGGCCCAGGGTTTTCCTGCCCATGGCGATGCCGGTGCCGCCTGCCCTCACTGGCATGGGGAGCGCAGTGGGCACACGGTGGGCAGGGGTCTGCCCGCACGGCCGCCGAGGCTTCTCCCCATCTCCTCTCCAGGAGCCGGGGCTCTTTGAGGCCGACRTGGTCAGCAGCCAGCTGCGGTACTCGGGGATCCTGGAGACCATCCGCATCCGCAAGGAGGGCTTCCCCATCCGCATCCCCTTCCTCGTCTTCATCAACAGGTGYCTGGGGGCTGTGGGTTGGGTACCACCGTCCCAGTGAGGGGAGACYACAAAGCTTGTGGGTGTTTTGGGGGGCAGCGTTTGGCCCGGGGTCCACCGTGGTGGRAGCTGGGAGCCCCCCGCTTTGGTGCACAGCACCGGGAGAAGCTGCTTTCCCAGGCATGGTGCTCATCACCGCAGGGAGGGTCCATGCCGGTGTCCCAGTGGGGTCCCGTGCGGTGACGGTGACTGTGTCACGGGCTCGCCCAGGTACCGCTGCCTCGTCGACATGTGGTCCAATGTCATTCCCAACGGGGCCAACTGCGTGGAGATGCTGAGGAACCTCTGCCCTGTCAGCCCCAGCGCGTACTACGTCGGCGTCAGCAAGGTACCATCCTGGGCAGGGGGCTTGGCTCTGGTGATGACCTGGGGGAGGGTGACCAAGGTGGGGGGCTCACGGTGTTGCCCCCCCCTCCCAGCTCTTCCTGAAGGAGCAGCTGTACCAGGCRCTGGAGAGCAAGCGAGCCCGTGCCCATCACCTGGCCGCGCTCACGCTCCAGCGCTACGCTCGCACCTTTTTCATCAAGAAGCGCTTCCGCTCCCTCCGCCAAAAGATCGTCCTCCTGCAGAGCCGGGCGCGGGGCTACCTGGCCAGGTGGGGGTCCCGGGGGGGGCAGCGGGTGGGCACTGGTGGGTGGCAGAGAGTGACAGGTTCCCTCCCGCAGGCAGCGGTACCGGCGCATGCGGCACACGCTCATCAAGTTCAGGTCACTGGTGCACATCTATGTGAACCGCCGGCGGTACCTCAAGGTGAGGGGGGGGGTTGGCACATCCCAGGGGGGTCCCGGGCACCCACTCCCACCCTGTTGCATGCTCGGTGGTGGGTCTGGAGAGGGCACCCCCGGACCCTGAGCCCTCCCCAGACCCCATCCCCACCACCTCCTCCATGCCTCTTTGGGGTGAAAGCCTAGGGATGCCGGGGGGGCAATGGCACCCCAGGGGGGGTCCTGCCGCCTCTGGGTCTCCCTCCCTCATGGCGGGGGCTCAGCATGGCTGCTCTGCTTGCAGAGGAAGGAGGATGCCCGCCGGCGGGCGGAGGAGGAGAGGGAGAGGATGAAGCAGGTAACGGGGTGCGGGCGCGCGGCACTGGGGGGAGCGCGCATGTGTGATGCACGTGCAACCCGTGTTGCTGTGCCCTCATCCCTGACGTGCTTGCCTGTCCCTACGCTGCCGGCCGAGGCACCCATGGGTGCTGGGGCGGGGAGTAGCGTGGCGTGGGTGCATCCCTGTGCTGTGCCGGCAGGAGCTGACGAGGAGGGAGGTGGTGGACGTCACCCACCTGGAGATCCCGGCCGAGCTGATGGGGCTGCTGGAGGCTGCCGCAGGTGAGCGGGTCCTGCACCGCCACTGGCACCGCTCCCAGCCCCTCGTCCCCATACCCGYGGCCGTGCTGTAGCTGCCCACTGTGCCGTAGCCGCCCGGGAGGTGAATGCCGGCTGCGTGGTCCTGGTGCCGCCACCGGCACTGCAGCCCGACTCCCAGCTCACCCTCCCACTCGACATCAACGACTACTCCATGGCCAAGTACGTGCGGGGCCACTTCCAGGTAAGGTGGGCGCCGCAGCCCGGCGGCGGGGAGCCTGCCCCGACGGGCAGCCAGCTTTCGGGGAGTCCTCGGTGCCCCGGTCATGGCTGAGCGGTTAGGTTCAGGGTCCCCGCAGCGGCTCTGCCCGGTGGCTCCCCRCACCATCCCACTGGGCTCTGCCCCGGCTTCGGCCCTGGGGATGCTGCGGGGTGCAAGAGGGGCCGGATCCGGGGCGGCTGCGGTGCTGTGGGGAGCCGGCGGCGGCCTCCCTCCCTGCCTGTGGGTTCCTGTCGTCTCCAGAGGCCGGGGGGACCCCACTGAGGTTATCGGAGAGAGACTGGCCGAGCCCTCCTGGACGCCCGACGTGGGGCGGATCTGGAAACGCTGGGGCGGGAGACCAGGTCGCTTTGCTCCCGGGACCCCATCCCCATCCCCAGTTGCTTTGCCCCCTTCTTCCTCCTCGCCCCCTATTTTTGCCATGTGTTTCCCAATCCCCAGTATCCTGAACAACAGCGCCAGGGCTGGATCCTGCTCTCAGCCTCACCGAGGTGCCGGCATCTCTGGTGCTGCCAGCACAGCCCGAGCCCATCCCTGTCCCACTGCCGGGAGGCTGCTGGCCCCATCCTGCGCCCCAGCCCCTTCGCAGCCCCATTGTCCCCATCCAGCATCAATGCTACGCTCAGCGCCATGGGGCCGGCCCCTCATGGCCTGAGGCTGTCCCCGGGGCCCAGGTAGCCACGGGTGCCGGTGTCACCGCAGGAGCCGGCGTTCGGGATGCTGACGGCCCCGCTGGCAGCCCCCCTCACCCGGCTGGACGAGGAGCTGTGCCATGAGGCGCTCAGCCTCTTCCAGCTGGTAGGTGGGATGGTACGGGATCCGGCACCGCGGTCCCCTGCCCGGTCCCTGCCCGGGGCCGGAGGGAGGACCTCGCTGTCCCCATGGCAGATCCTGCGGTTCATGGGGGACCCGGGGCTGGGTGGCCCACAGGAGACCCTCTTCGGGAACTACATCGTACAGAAGGGGCTGTCGGCGCCGGGGCTGCGGGACGAGCTCCTGGCACAAGCCGCCAACCAGGTCTGGCGTAACACCAACGTCAACAACGAGGAACGGGGCTGGCTGCTTCTGGCTGCCTGCCTCAGTGCCTTCCCCCCCTCCGCCGCCTTCGACAAGTACCTGCTCAAGTGAGCCAGGGCTGGGGACAGGGGCAGGGACCGGGGCTGGCTGGGACCCTTGGGGACAGCCAGGCACACATGCCCGGGGACACTGCTGGGTCCCTCCAGGGGCTCTCTGGGCCAGCCTGGCACATGTGCCTGGGATGCTGCCCAGATCCCACCAGGTCCCTCCAGGATCCTTTGGGCCAGCCTGGCACACGTGCCCAGGGATACTGCCCAGGTCCCTCTGGGGATGCTCTGAGGTCCCTCCACGGTCCCTGGGGGGCCAGCCTGGCACAGGTGCCCAGGATGCTGCCCAAATCCCTCCAGGGATGCTCTTAGTCCTTCCACGGTCCCCTGGGCCAGCCTGGCACACGTGCCTGGGGATGCTGCCCAGGTCCCTCCTGCAGCATCCTCCCTTCCCCACAGGTTCGTCTCCGACTACGCCTTTGCCGGCTACAAGCCGGTGTGCCAGCGCAAGCTGATGCATGCCATGGCGCGGTCACAGCTGGGCACCGCAGCTGCCCGCACCTACCCGCCCTCGCTGCTGGAGTGGACGGCGAACCGGCAGCAAGCCAGCATGGCGCTCGACCTACACTGCTTCAAYGGTGCGGGGCGGCACGGGGCCAGGGGCACGGCAGCGGGGAGGGTTGGTCCCRGCTTGGCCACCCTGTCACCGTCACAGGCAGGAGGGGACCAGCGGGACCTGCTCACCGCCTGTCCCTCCCCAGGCGACCAGTTCTCCTGCCCTRTCCACTCCTGGAGCACGGGCGAGGACCTGGCAGGGGATGTCCTGAAGCACAGGTACCCACCAGCTTGGCACCCACCCACCCAGCGGGGCGAGCACAGGGCACAGCATCACCCCGGGGCCATTTTGGGTGACCCCAGGATCTGGGAGCCAGGATGCCCAGCTCGTGGGCAGGGTGTCCCCGCRGAGCCGGGGCACTGCTGGCAGCCCGTGCTCGTCCCCAGCATCCTGCTGTCGGCAGGGGGCTGGCAGAGGGCTGGCACGGCTGGTCCGTGGCCATGAAGGCAGGTGCCCAGTGGGCTGAGCTGGCCGGCCACGACTATGTCCTGGACCTCGTCTCCGACCTCGAGCTGCTCCGGGGCTTTCCCAAGCAGAAGTCCTGCTTCCTCGTCGCATGGGAGGGGGCTGAGAGCCACAGCGGGGACAGCCAGGCGTAGGTACCCGGGTAGGGATGGGTCCCCCATCATGGGGCTGGTGGGGAAACGCCAGTGCTGGGCTGGATGGGTGCCAGCAGAGGTGTGGGTCGGAGTCCCAGGAGGGGTCTGGCACCCAGCGGGTGTGGGATGAGCACATCCTCCCACTCTKCAGGGTGCTGGGACACAGCTTGGATTTGGATGAAGTGCCTCCTCCCCCAGCTGTGAAAGCCCCCACACTGCCATCCACCGAGGCGTACCCCCCCCACGGTAGGACATCATCCCCCCCAGCCCCCCGGAGCTGCTGGCGGGGCCGTGCCAGTGAACCCTGCCATGCCGGTGAACCCTGCTGTGCCGGTGAAGCCCTGCCATGCCGGTGAAGCCCTGCCGCTGCCGGCTCATCCCTCCTCATCCCCCAGCAGACGGGGACTTCGGGGAGCCGCGCAGCCAGAAGGGTCTGGACCGGTACCTGGATAGCCTCTTCGACCCCGTGCTCTCCTACGGCAATGGGGTGAGAGGRGCGGCCCCCTGCCTGAGGCAGAGGGAGTCCAGCATTTTGGGGGTGCAGGTGGCTTGGCCTCCGTCCCCTGATGCCTGCCCCCCAGGAGCTGGAGAAGCCGGCCGCCATCTCACAGAGGATGAAGGGAGGAGGTGGCACAGGAGGGGGGAACGTCGGCGGTGATGCCGAGCGGAGCAGACCCCCCGTGCCTGCGGAGACGCATCAGCCAAGGGGTGAGCATCCCGAGCACTCCTGCATCCCAACTCAGCTCCCTGCCTCAGTTTCCCCACCTGATCCCTGGTTCCTGGTGTGGGGGACATCCCTGCACCCAGCACCCCATAGCGGGACGCCCCGGCTGAGCTCTCCTCCTTTGCTGTCCCAGGTGTGAAGCCAGCCCCATCCCCGCAGCACCGGGCAGATGCCAACCAGCCGTCTGGGCCTCCGGTCAGTGGGGCAGGGCCAGGGGGGCCAGGAGGGGTCGAGCCCTGCCCGGCCTCTGCTGTGGGGCAGCTCTCCCAGGCGGCACCCCAGGGATGGGGGCAGCTGGTGGGGTGCCAGATGCTTATGGCGCRGTGTCCCTTGCAGGGCAGAGCAGCAGAGGGGACGCCAGCCCGCGCCCCCCAGCCCCGGCCCTACTTGCAGAAAGCCGGTAAGGGGTCCCGGTGCAATGGGGCAGCAATGGGGACTCATGGCCCCAGGCATGAGGGCGATGCCTGGCCCCCCCCCGAGCCGCGTGCTTGGCCCCGCAGCACCCGTGGGCCAGCAGTGGCCGGGCGAGCTGGTGCAGCATTCCCGGCTCAACTCGGAGCACTTCCCGCGGCCCACGCACGACATCCGCAACATCATCCGGCAGTGCCAGCCGGCCCCGCGCTGCTCCCAGCCCCCCAGGTACCCACCCTGGCCCCCAGCCGAGCTGCGGGCTTCTCCTGCCTGCGGGTGCGTGTGCCGGCCTTGGTGCTGGGGTGCAGGTGATGCCGGGGTGCAGACAATGTTAGGGTGCAGGCGATGCTGGGGGTGCAGGTGATGCCAAGATGCAGGTGGTGCTGGGGGTGCAGGCGATGAGGGCGTACGGACAATGCTGGGGGTGCAGGTGATGTCGGGGTGCTGGCGATGCTGGGGGTGCAGGTGATGCGGGGGTGCAGGCAAAGCGGGGTGCTGTCTCTGCAGCAAGCTCTTTGGGAAGAAGCCGGACCCCCACGAGGAAGCCATGCAGATCCTGAAGGAGCAGCTCTCGGCAGCCCGGGTGCCAGCGGCTGCGGTAGGGATGCGGCCGCCCCCGTGTCCCCTGTGCTGGGCTGGAGGAACCACCGGCCCCCACTGCAGCCCACTCTCTGCCTCGCAGGGGCCCAAGGAGGCGGTGGCCATGGTGAAGCCGGTCACCAGCGGCAGGTACCAGCTGCGAGCGCCGACTGGGCGTCCAGCGGCCACCCGGCCCCCAGGTATCGCAGGGCAGAGCCACGGCACGGGGGGCCAGGGYGGAGTGGGGCACCTCATCCTCCCCGGCGGCACCAGGTGATGCCTGATACAGCCGGGTGCGGGTCCAGCTCTACAGCATCCTCATGGGATAACCACTGTGTCTGGCTACACCCTCCCTTCCCCACAGCTGGCCCCCRTGCCTCAGTTTCCCCAGGTGGAGAGGGGCTGTTGGTGGTCCCCCCCCAGGGATGTGCAGGGCTTTCTGTCCCTTTGCAGTCTCTGTCTCGCGGGAGCTCCCGTCTGAGGCGCAGCAGGTCCAGACCCAGCTGCACCGGAGCTGCAGTGAGGACTTCTACACCTACCACAATGTGCCCTGGAAAATATACATCCGCAAGGAGGTGTGGGGGGGGGGCCGGGGACAGGCTGGTGTCAAAGCGTTGTGGGGATAAAGGGGGCTTTTTGCCGAGCCCGAGGCCCTGCGGGGTGGGCGATGCCAGCGATGCCGTGCTGGTCTCCCTCCTGGCAGGTTTTCTACCCCAAGGACAGCATCAACAACCCGCTGCTGCTCGACCTCATCTTCCGGCAGGTGAGGCACCCATCTGGCCCCGAAGCCCCCCCTGGGGGTCCCCTGGGAGCTGGGGTATCCCCCCATTGGGGTGATGGTTTACRCATCCCACCGCGGCCATCCCGTCTTCCCCTGCCGAGCAGCCGTGGAGGGCAGGGGGTGTCCCCATCGGCTGCCCCAAGCTGGGGCGGGGGCCAGGCAGGGCAGAGGGGCTGGGGGGCACACCGGTCCCCCCGCACGGCCCTGCTGCTCCTCACCCCCTTCCCCAGATCTTCAACGACACGCTCTCCGACACCTGCATCCGGATCAGCCAGGAAGAGCGGCTCCGCTTGAAATCCCTCTTCGGTAACCCTCCCCTGCACCCCCGCATCCCGCTGCTCCCGCGTCGGGGGGCTCACACCCGGGGGGCCCAAACCTGGGGGTCTCACACCCAGCCACTCCAGTGCCCATCCTCATCTCCTGGGCATCTCCAAGCCACAACCGGCTCTGCTTACAGCCTGGGTAGTTTTGCTTCCAAATGCAACGAGCCCCCTCTGATTTAGTGCTCCACAAAGTCACGAGTTGTGTCAGGTCTCAGCCAGGCTTGCTGCCTTAGGCGGTGCCCAGGGGTGGGGATCTGTCTCGCCATCACGGTCATGCCAGGCTGGGGAAGGGGATAAGCATCCCTGCTCTCACCTTGAACCCTGTGTCCGGATCCTCCCCGGCGAGGGGGGATGCTCACCAGGGGCTATTTCTCCCTGCAGCAGAAAAAAAGCTGGACTCCTTCAGCCCCGTGGCCACCGAGAGTTTCAAGAGGGAGATCATCGCTGCGGCCCGGGACGGCTGCGAGGTGTATTTCTCACGCCTCTTCCCCGCCACGGTGAGGGTCTGGCCGTGGGGCAGGTCAGTGGGGGGGGTACCGCAGCCCCGTGCCCCCGGCTGAGGCAGCGTCCCGGCCCGCAGGGCAGCGTGGGGACGGGCGTGCAGATCCTGGCCGTGTCCCACGCCGGTGTCAAGCTGCTGCGGCTGGTGAAGGGCACSAACGTCCCCGGGGAGCAGCTGCGGGTGCTGCGGGCGTACAGGTAGGGGCGAGGAGCCTGGGTGGTCGGGGTAGGATGGGTGCTATGGGTGCCGGGTGTTTCAGCCTCCCCTTGCCCTGCCCCAGCTACGCCGATGTGCTGTTCGTGACCACCCCGTCCGGGAACATGCTGGAGTTCAACCTGCGCAGTGAGAAACTCATCCTCTTCTCCCCCAAAGCCCCCCAGGTCAAGGCCATGGTCGACCACTTCATCACAGAGCTCAGGAAGGTGGGGGGTGCCCCGGGGCCGGGGGGGGTGCAGCTGGGGGCATGCCCTGGGGACCGGACCCTGCCTGTGTGCCTGCATTTGGGGGGCTGGGGTGGGCAGCGGAGGGCACCCTGCAGATGGGACTGTGCCTGGGGTGAGGGGAGTTTGGGGGGAGGCACCCTGGGGTGGTCCTGTGGCTGTGGGTGCTTGAAGCCCCTGTGCTGAGTGGGATGTGGGTGTGCACGGGTGTGCACGGGTGTGCACGCATGTGCCTGCATGCACGGGCTGTGCCAGCCCCTCGCTGTGCCCAGGACTCCCAGTACGTGGTGGCTGTGAGGAACTACAGCTCGGAGGACGGGGGCCAGCTCAGCTTCCACAAAGGGGACATCATCCACCTGCAGCCTCTGGAGCACCCTGAGAGAGGTGAGCGGCCCCCCACAGCCCCCCATGCCGAAACACCCTCAATGGGGTGCACGGGGAGCAGCAGAACTGATGGCTTCACCGGTCCTGGAGGTGGCCATGCCCTGGCCTCGCATCCTGTGACTCCCCATGTCCCCATGATGTCCCCACAGACCACTACTATGGCTGCGTGGTCCGCAAGAAGGTGATGTACCTGGAGGAGCTGAAGATGGGCACCCAGGATTTTGGTGGGTGCCATGCTGTCCCTGTGCGTGTCCTTGGTGCACGTAACAGTTGCCCCGGGTCATGTCCCCTCCTGGGGCTGGGGCACGGGGCAGGATCCTGCCTCTCTCACCCCCCAGCAGGATGCTTTGGGCTCTTTTCCGCACCGACCCAATGCAGGGGGATGCTCCCCTGTGGTTCCCACACTGGGTGACAACGGGTGCTGCCCCCCATCCCTGCAGGTGATGATGGGCTTTGTGGCCTCTGGTCTGTGCCTTTACCTCGAGCAATGCCGAACTGCAGCTGTTTACAGCCAAAACTCACAGCCAGACCCTCTGTAAAAGGGCTTGGGGTGCAGGGGGCAGGAGGGAGCGGGCAGAGGCTTTTCAGGGGGTGACCCCCAGGGCTGCCAGCCTGGGGCCATCCCCACCGTCTGCCCGGCACAGGGTGGAAGTTCGGGGCCATCCATGGCAGGTCAGGGCTCTTTCCCGCTGAGTATGTCCAGCCCGTCGCGGCCCCCGACTTCGTCCATTTGCCGGCGGAGAGGAAAGAGGAGCYCAGGGACAAACAGGGCAAGGTGGCAGCTTCAGCGGCTGTGGCCATGGCCGTAGCCTCCACCACCGTGGCCCAGGAGCTGGACCGGAAAACCGAGGTGGGTGCTGGCCTGGGGCTGTTGCCGGCATGGTGCCGGCTGTGCCCGGCACCCACCACCCCGCTCCGCAGGCATCCCCTGCCAGCACCGCCTTTGCGGAGGGTCCAGAAGGAGACGGCAGCGAGCGGCTCGGGGCCGGCGCAGGGACCTGCCCCATGCTGGCCTTTGCCCGGCGGTATTTCCGTGGGACCATGTGAGTGCCCGGCGGCGGGACGGGGACACCTCGCAATGGGGAGACCCGTGCCCACCTGCTTCCTCATCCCTGTCCCAGGGACTCCTGCGGGACAAAGGCCAAGAGGGATGTGACCGATGTGCTGGAGATGCTGAYGTTCACCAAGGTATGGGGAAGCGGGGTGCCTCAGGGTGCCCCTGCCCTGCCATCACCCGCGGGTCCCCCTGAGGTCCTGGCGTGCTTGGGAGCTCCCTGAATGCCACCCCAATCCCCATCCCATCCCTCTGGCTGCTCCCGAGAGCTGATCCTCTCCCCCTCCAGACCCCCATCCAGGAGTCGCTCATCGAATTCGTGGATGGTGGCATCAGCAAACTGGCCGCCGAGGCTTTCCAAGGTAGGTGGGGGGGCACAAGCGCCCCGTCCCCCTGCCCCATGGCCATCCCCAGCCCCATCCTTGGAGGAGGGTGGGGGGAGGACTGGGGTGGGCAGATGGGGTGGCCTGGGGCAGGGGTTTAGCTCCTCTGGTCCCACTGCCCCACGTGCCCGGGATGTTGCCCACACGCAGGGGAGCATGTCCCTGGGGAAGGGATGGAGTGAGCTGTGTCACCATGTGGCTTTGTCATCCCCAGCCGTGATGAAGTTCATGGGCGACCATCCTCTGAGGGGGCAGACGGAGCTGGACGCCATCTGCACCATCCTGAAGGTAAATCCACCGCTGGGGTGGTGAGTCCTGGGGGTGGCCTGGGCAGAAGGGTGGCAGCTGGGGATGTCCCCAGCCGCAGAGCGAGCCGTGCCTGTCCCCCAGCTGTGTGCGGAGCACGAGGTCCTGCGGGACGAGGTGTACTGCCAGATCATCAAGCAGGTCACCAACAACACCAGCTCCAAGCAGTGAGTCCCCTGCACCCGTGCCATCCACCCCAGCTGGGACAGCAGAGGCTGGCACTGGGGACACTTGTGTCCCCGGCTGGGCTGAGCCACCCCAATGTGGGGGGAGACCCAGGGACCCCACTCTTGCAGCGGGCTGCACTGCTCCCCGGGGCGGTGGGTGCCATTGCAGCCACTGCGGGCACCCTCGCCCTCCCCAGGGGCTCAGCCCTGGCTCTTCCCKGCAGGGACAGCTGCCAGAAGGGCTGGAGGCTGCTTTACATCCTCGCTGCCTACTACAAGTGCTCCGAGGTGCTCAGGCCCTTCCTCCTGGCCTTCCTGCAGGATGCTAGCAGGCACCCGGAGCTGCCTTTCCAGGGTAGGGGCTGTGCACACCCCAGGGTGCTGGGTGCATGGTGGGGAAGGATGGCCGGGGGTGTCATGGGGCTCCGGAGGTGCTTTAGCAGAGCCAACATCATGGCTCAGCCCTGTCCTTCACCCTGGTCCCTGTCCCTGCCAGGCATCGCCAAAGCCTGCGAGCAAAACCTGCGGAAAACCCTGCAGTTTGGCGGCCGCAGCCTCTTCCCCAGCAGCATGGAGCTCAGGGCCATGGTGGTGAGGCCGGGTGCTCATCGGTGCCTGTGGGGCATGGGGCAGGGCTGATGCCAGCTTGAGATCCCCGCCCAGAGGTTCCGGATCCCCCCCATGGGCTCAGGATCCCCCCATGGGCTTGGGATCCCGCCCGGACACTGCCCTGGAGCTGAGCTGATGGCCCCTTGCTGGTGYGGGGGGCACGGTCCTTTTTGGGGTCTGCTCTCCAGGCGCACCACTTTGGGGGTGCCCTGAGCTTTTGGGGTCCCCAGCAGGGATGCAGCTCTGTGCACAGGGGGCAAGGGGCATGATGGCTCACCTGGGCAGGATGGGCAAGATACAGGATGATCCCCATGGGATGGTCCCTGCGGGATAGCTTGGGGATTCAGGGTGTCCTTTGGGGTCTTGCTGTGCGAAGGGCCCCCCTGCGCCCCAACGCGTCCCCCCCACGCAGGCTGGACGCAGCGCCAAGCGCCAGCTCTTCCTCCTGCCTGGCGGCATCGAAAGGCACCTCAAGATCAAGACGTGCTCGGTGAGTCGGAGAGGGCAAGAGGCTCGGTGCACCCCAGGCTCATGGTGACCCCCCAGTTGTGGGCACCCCGAGGGTGCAGATGCAGGGGGCTGCACCCCTCAGCTGTCCCTGAGCTGGGGGACTTCATTCTCCGGGAAAGGGAGATCCCTTCCCTGGGGAGCCGCATGGGATAAGCCTCAATGCAGGACCCATTGGTGGCCCCGAGCGCGGCGGGGAGACGTGGCAGCGTCCCAGCCGCCTGTCGCCATGCCCAGGTGGCTCTGGATGTGATCGAGGAGCTGTGCTGCGAGATGGGGCTGCAGCACCCGGAGGCTTTCGACGAGTACATCCTCTTCGTGGTGACCGACAGAGGTGAGGGGCTGGCGGGGWTAGGACGGCCATGCCGCTGGTGGGTGCCGCACGTGGTGGCCGCGCTCAGGCTCCCGGGCTGGCGCAGGGCAGAGCGTGCGGCCACTGACCTGCCGGGAGTATGTCCTGGATGTGGCCGCCGAGACGGAGCACCGGGATGCCGGCTACACCTTCTGGTGCCGCCGCGTGGTCTGGAGCCAGCCCCTCAAGTTCGACAACGAGCTCTACGTCACCGTCCACTACAACCAGGTCGGGCCACCCCACCAGGCTCCCCTGGGGCCACCTCCCCGTCCCCCCCAAGCATCCCTCGTCCCTGAGCTGTGTCCCTGCGGTCTGTCCCCCCCAGGTGCTCCCTGACTACCTCAAGGGGCTGTTCACCGTCCTGCCGCCTGCGAGGCCGGGAGAGCAGCACTTCCCACACGTGGCCAAGCTGGCCGCCCTCCAGCACCGAGCCAAGGACCGCCACCACCTCCCCACCGCGTACGGCCGGGGGTGAGGGGGTCCGGGGGCAGGGAACATCCCATGGGGTGTGGGACCCGCTGGCGAGCGCTGGCCCTGACCTCCAGCTCCCCGCAGGCGGGAGGTGCAGGATTACATCCCCCCGCAGCTCTTCCGCCTGCTGAAGGCCCAATCCTGGCTCCACATGGTGACCCAGCACATGCAGCAAGCCCAGGCGCTCAGCGCCCACCAGGCCAGGGCACAGTTCCTGGGTGAGCTGGCGCAGGACAGGGATGGGGAGGTGATGCTAACAAAGATGCGATGCTCATGGGGAGATGATGCTGTCAGGGATGCAATGCTGCCGGGGATGCAGCGCTGCCAGGGATGCAGTGCTAACGAGGACACAATGCTAATGAGGATGCAAGGCTGCTGGGGATGCAAGGCTGCTGGGGACGCGATGCTAACGAAGATGCATCTCCTTGGGAAGTCTGGGACAGGCAGACCCTGGCCCCGCGTGGAGCCTGGGGCACTGCACGGCCAGCGGGATGCTGTGCATGGGGGACAGGACCGCAGTGGGAGGGCAGGGCAGGCTGCTCCCAGGCCCCACGCTCAGCCACCCGCTTTCCCAGCAGGCAGCAATGGGGCCCTTTGGCTGCTCCTGGGTCCAATCCTGCTCCCAGGTCCAATCCTGCTCCCAGTCTGGAGCTTGAAGTAGTGCAAGGCTTTGGGAGCCAACCCAGCTCCTGCCAGGCATGGGGCTGGCTGGGACCCTTGGCAGAGCCCCCGTGGGTGCCAGCCACCCTGGGGCCTGGGCAGGAAGGGGTGGCAGCAGGCACTGAGACCCCATCCTCCACCCCGCAGGGCTGCTAAGCGCCTACCCCATGTTTGGCTCATCCTTCTTCTACATCCAGAGCTGCAGCAACAACGCCATCGTCTCGCCCTGCATCCTGGCCGTCAACCAGAATGGCCTCAACTTCCTCAGCAAGGAGACCCACGTAGGTGGGGGGCTGTGGGGGGCATGGGGTCCCATGGGGACCCCCCGGCCCCCCTGCTCCTGCTGCAGGGACAGAGCCAGGCAGCACCGTGAGATGTGAGGGCAGGTGGGGGGTGACGGGGGCAGGGTCCCCAGGTTTGGCCCCAGCAGGCCAGGTCTGCCTGCCCGTGCCCCCCCTGTGCGGGGGGGGGAGGGGGGGAGGGCTGCATCGCTGGCACCCTCCATCCTGCTCCCGTCCGCACCCGCTCTGGTCCTCGGTCCCCTTGGTGGGGTTCCCGGGTCCCCGGGGCGCGCGGGCCACCCCTGCTGTCCCCCCCTCAGGAGCCCATCGCTAAGTTTTCGCTGAAGGAGATCCAGTCGACGCGGACGCAGCGGCCGACGGCCGGATCCAGCTACCCCTACGTGGAGGTCACGCTGGGCGACCTCCTGGCCCAGGGCATCACCCAGCTGCAGCTGGAGCAGGTAGGGGACACTCGGGGTGGGGGGGTCCGGGGCGGGGGGGCCCTGCCGGGGCTCCYGCGGTGGTGGCACAGCCGCCGACGGCGTGTGCCCCTCGGCAGGGCCTGGAGCTGTGCCGTGTGGTGGCCGCGCACATGGAGAGGCTGCTGGGTGCCCGGGAGAAGAGGCTGACGCTGCCGCCCAGCGAGATCACCCTGCTCTGAGCCCGCCATGACGGACCCCCGCCACGGACCCCCGCCGTGGGGGACAGAGGATGCACCGATCCCGGGGTGTCCCCAGCCCGGCCGGTGGCCGCCATCCCCCCTTGCGCCGCTGACACCTCGCTGTTGTTCTTGGGGTTTTATACACGCCCGTGAGCCCGGCCCCACTCGGCGTCGATGGTTTTGTGCTGCGCTCGCTGCTGGGGGGGGGAGGGGGGAGGTGCTGCCCCCCCCCCTCCCCCGTGCCTCAGTTTCCCCATCCCCGTGCCTCAGTTTCCCCCGTGCCTCAGTTTCCCCTTGTCCGCATGCATCAGCTACCCCCAGCCCTGTGACTCGGTTTCCCCCCCCCGTCCTCCCCCTCTCCCCGCCGGCAGCCCGGGGGGTGCCCGTTGCCGGTGTGCGGGAGCCCGGCCGGGAGCGCGGCGCCCCCGGGTGAC
>JAYKAV010002833.1:432509-452057 GCA_035582835.1 Phoebastria nigripes
CCCGGGGCGGGGGTGGGGGGGGGCGAGCCGGGCTCCCGCGGGCACGGTCCGGCCGGTCGCGGTGCCGGGGTGGCGGGGTGGGGGTCCCGTCCTCACCTCCCCGTTCCTCCGGGGCTCTTCCAGCAGGGCGGCGGGTGCCATGAATAGCAGCTGCGCGTCCCCCGCCGCCGCCCGCCGCCGCCTGCAGCGCCGGGATCGATAGAGGCGGGGGCTGCGGACGCACTATGGCCGGCAGCGGCTACACGGACCTGCGGGAGAAGCTCAAGTCCATGATGCCCTACCGGGAAGGCCACAAAGGCAGCGGTGGCGGCGGCAGCCTCCCACGGGAGCCCCCCGAACCCCCCTACGATCGCAAGCGCCGGCACCAGGAGGACTCCGGCTCCGAGCCCAGCGACTACGAGGAGCAGAAGGAGGAGGAAGAAGCTCGGAAAGTCAAAAGCGGCATCCGCCAGCTTCGCCTCTTCAGCGCCGAGGAGTGCGCCAAGATCGAAGCTCGAATCGAGGACGTGGTGTCCCGGGCGGAGAAGGGGCTCTACAAGGAGCACACGGTGGATCGGGCGCCGCTGCGGAACAAATATTTTTTCGGGGAGGGCTACACCTACGGGTCTCAGCTGCAGAGACGAGGCCCCGGCCAGGAGCGTCTGTACCCACGGGGTGAGGTGGACGCCATCCCCGAGTGGGTGCACGACCTGGTGATCAGGAAGCTGGTGGAACACCGGGTGATTCCCGAGGGCTTTGTGAACAGTGCCGTCATCAACGACTACCAGCCGGGGGGCTGCATTGTCTCCCACGTGGACCCCATCCATATCTTTGAGAGGCCCATCGTCTCCGTCTCCTTCTTCAGCGACTCGGCGCTCTGCTTCGGGTGTAAATTCCAGTTCAAACCCATCAGGGTCTCGGAGCCCGTTCTCTTCCTGCCTGTGAAGAGGGGAAGCGTCACGGTGCTCAGGTAACTCGCCCGCATTGCCGAGGCCTCCGCTAACGTGCCGGGGCTCGGTTGTGTAACGCTAATCACGAGGCACGCGGATGCACACCCCGACGGTGCCTCGGGCTTGATCTCACCCGCCTGTAGGCGTGCAGGGTCTCGCTGCGGTGGAAGGGGTGAAGGAAGGATCTGGGGGGGGGAGGTGGTGTCCTGCCGCCGTGGCGGATGGGGATTTGGGTGGGTGATTGATTTGGGGTGGATGCCCTCTCCGCGGAGCCCAAGGCGAATCCTGGCGGGAGCGTGGCCACTTGCRGAGCCGAGCTTTGCCGTAGTTCCCGTAAACGGTTAAAATAACACATCGAGACACAAAATGGATCCTCTGCCCAAGTGCGGTCRGAGCGGAGCAGCTGGTTGGGACAGGGCTCCTGGGTCTATTCTTAGCTCGGCCGGTGCCTACCCAACCTGACCTTAAGTGTGGAGAGGAGGTGTGAACGGCCTCGTCTTCCCAGTCTGTTAACTGGGAATACTAAACCCTCCCCTGCCCGACGCCGATGGGGAGACCGGAGTGCAGAGCCCTGTGGGACTGTCGCTTGGAAGCGCGGTGGGTCGCGGGTGGAAGAAAGGACTTTACGTGCGTTCTTGCAAGCAGGGGAAGAGCTGTGGAGGTGAAATGACCTGCCCAAGGTCACGCAGCCGGTCGGCAGTAAAGCTGGGATTGGCACCGGGAAACGCCTGCTTCCTAATCCCCGCTGCCTCCCAGTACGCGCTGGGCGGGCAGAGCAGGCAGGTGGGGGGACAGGCAGGGTGTGTGCAGGCCGGTGTGTACGGACCCACCGGCGTCCACGTCTTGGGGAGGGCGGCTCGAAGCCCGGTGCCRGCGCTGCCTGGCTCGGTGAGCACCAGTCCCTCGTGTCCCTGAAGGTCAGAGTGGTCCCTGCCAGGAGCAGGGATCGCCCTGACTCTGCCAGCAGTGCTCCGAACTACCGACTGTATCCTCGTTTGGGGTTTGGTTTGGTTTTTTTTTTTTTTTTTGGACTGGTGAAGGTCCAGGCCAGTTTTCAGGGCTCCCAGGCCGTAACACAATCCCCTGCTTTGGCTTGTAAAGTGATCGCCGCAGGGTTCGGGAAGGAATTTTTCCCCCCCGCATACACACAGCCTTGCACCGTTGACTAGTGCATCAATAATAAATGCTGAGATCTCGCGTAGCTTTTATCTTAGAAAAGCTGCACAAACATTAACTAATCCTCGCCGTACCCCCGGCGTTAGGTAACTTCTGTGGATTAGCCAGGGATGAGGGAGGCTGCAGAGGGAAGTGGGAACGGCGCTGAGGAAATTTTCTTGTTCTCTGGTGGATTGTCTAGGGCAGGGRGGGKGSGGGGGGGGGGGCAGAGGTCAGGGTGATTTTGTGAGACGGGACCCGGAGGACCCGTCCTGCTGCTTGTCCTTTTACCGCAGAGCAAGCTCCGTCCCTGGGGATGGAGACTGCCGGGTGCGAGGCAGCCGCTCTGCTCCCTGACTTCTCTTAGACACCAGGAGGGAAACTTTCTACCCTAATTTTCCTGCTGGCGATGCGAACCCCTGTGCTGCCTTTCCCCGGCGGGCCTGGAGTAAATAGCTGTCCTTCCTTTCACAGCCAGAGGTGGGTTTTTTTTGTTTGTTTGGGTTTTTTTTAGGACAGTGGGAGTTTTTTCTTGCTTAAAAGCATGCTGGCAGAGCCGTTAATGCAGGGTCGGTCTGAAGTCTTCTAGTCAAAGCCACTAAGAAAACTCTCGTGGCTTTATGTCTGAAGGAGGACCAGGACTTCGCAGTGGAGGATGGCGGGAGRAGGGAGAGGTGCTTTTCTCTGCTCCAGGACCAGAGAATGATGTTTTCTTGTCCCAGCCCCTYGCTCTTCCCCCAAAACTGCCAGGAAGAGGCAGCTGGCTCAGGGCTCCCGGAATTGGAGCAGGGTGTCTCCCAGGCCTGTGTGTTTGGGTTGGTGGCCAGCGTCACCTGGGTGCCGTAATCAGTTTATTAATGTGGCTGAAGCAATGGTACAAATCAAACGAAGATATCTTTTCCCTCCAAATAGAAGGGTTGCTTTCTGACCGACCCACCACAGGCGTTCACTAGCTTAATCCATGGTTAGATGTTCTGCTTTCCAGCAAATAATAGACTTTAAAAAGGGGGATTATTTCAATTTCGGTTCAGCAGTTAGCAGATACTTAGCACTCACTTAAGAGAGATTCTGCCAAAGTGATTGTTCTGTGATGATATGATCCTGGCTGGATGCAAGTTCCTCGACTCCGGCAGATCTCCTTGTCTCCCCTCGAACCCCAGCAATTTGGGAGGAGCGGGGAGAGGTGCAGACCGTCGGTAGGCTCTCAGGGGTGTATCTCTGAAATCCAGCCCTTGGTCATGTTTAAGTCAACTCCCTAAACTTGGCTTTTTCTCCTCTCAGTAAACAGTTGCTGAAGGCAGTTGCCCTGGAGATGGGGAAACGGCGCAGATAGAAATGGCATGCTTGTAATGTCTGTGATTCAAATATTGCTGGGTCAGTGGCTGCTGCTGGCATGCCGCCTTTCTGGGGAAGCCAGGGTAGCCGTGTGCGTTTGGTTACCGTGTGGAAATCGTGAGGATCTGAAGAAAGCTGTTGGATCTCTCTCTTTGCCCCCACATTGTTCTCGGGCTCTCCCCAGATCACTCCTGTCCTGTTCCTGCTCTCAGCAGCCCATTCCAAATTGTCCTCCCAATTTTGTAGCCACCTACCCATCAGGGAGTTTGCAGAGGGGCTTTCCCCATATCCCTCCCTTGCCTTTATTTGCCTACCATGAAGCAGGCTGTGGTGTTTGCAAACACTGAACCCGCCTCAAATTTGCTGGAAAGTGTTCAGATCTCAAATGACAGGTTAGTGTTTAAAAGGTGGAACGGAGGTTTTCCTGTCTGGGCTGTGCACCTCTGCCAGCAGGACAAAGGCTGAGCCACCCCGCGACCCGCTAACGAGCCCTTTGCTCTTCCAGCAAGGCACTTTCTCCTCTCCTTTTGCATCTGCGGTGAAGATTTGCCCTTGTAGGTTTTGACATCTAGAAGAAGACCTCCTCCAGTCCCCTCTTCTCCAGCAGCCCCAGGAAGCGGGTGCTCCTGCAGGTTTGTCCTGCTGCCAGCCAGGCCGAGAGAAAGCGGCAGCAGCGCCTCGGTCCATGCTGCTCTTCTCAGGCAGTCAAAGTTAAGTTGGATTTCAGTCCTGTGGACCATCGGCTGTCTGTTGGGGGCTGCTGGCTAGACTGCATTTGTGGGTTTTCTTTTTTTTTTTTTTYTTTTTTTGTTTTTTGAAAAAAGAATTTGATAAGCATCAATCGATAGAAGCAGAGGGGAGGAGATGGAGGAATTTGCCCATTCATCTGGGGAACACGTGCTTTCACAAATGCTTAGCTTGGAAAAAAGGGAAGGGAGCTGGCGGGGGGTGCAGAGCCAGCCAGGGTGGGTGGTTCCAGCCGGACCCCTGTGCTGCACTGTGCCCTGCAGCCACTGTCGTAGGTAGCAAATCTCAGCACCGAGCTGGCTTTTATTTAACTGACAGGTGTTGCATCTCAGCACTGTGGTTGGAAATAGTGCAGTTAGCCAGAGGAACGAATGATCAAAGGTAACATTTCCCATGTTCTGAGAGCTTGTACGCCATACGGGCTTCCCTTCTGCAGCTGGTGAGTGCTCCAGGTTGTCTCCCTGCTGTTTGTAATAGCAGTGGAAACATCATGATGTTTGTCTCTCCTGTTGTCTCAAGGCATGCTTGATGGTAGCATAATCGGAGCTGGTTGGAGTCTCTGGAGGATGAACCTGCTTTCTTCCCAGCTGGAGGAATCTCTCCACAATGGCCTGGATTAGATGCTTTTCCAGAAAAGTCTGATCCCTCAGAACAGGCCATTGGTGCAGAGGAAGTTCTGCGTGTGCCAGTGGTGATGAGGCAAATAGATTTGTTCAAGCTCTGCTTGAACTGGTCGGAGTCGCATCTGTAGTTTGTGGCAGCAGCTTTCCTGAACCACAAGTAAAGCCTCGAGCCGCTCAAACCCTGCGATGGGCTAGYGCCTGAGGTCCCTCTGCCTGCGAGCTGGCCTGGCTGTCGTCAACCCCGAGAAATATTTCTCGTTAGAGACTCTGCGGAACTTCAGGGCCTCCTTTCTGGTGATGTTTGTACAAAAAAATCTGCTTTCATCTCCATGTGAATCAGTTATGTCGTGGCTCGGCAGGAGCTCTTCTGGACTGAAAAAGAGACTCAGGGAGGAGTTGGGGGTGTAAGCTCTGACAGGTTAGTTAGGAGTTGGGGTGTTAGTTGGGGGAGTGTGTGGATAGCATCTGCACCTCCCCATGTTCTTCTGGAAAATGCTCTAGGCTGGAGATGTCATGCTCGGGTGTTCTCGTGGGCTGCAATTTAGGGTTTTCCTTAGCAAGTTATCTCTTACCTTGTGCTTTGGGTTTGTTCTCTGGGCAAGAAATCTCTGGGTTGACCCTCGATATCATTACGGGTGTTTTGTTCCAGTGTCTGCCCCTTCACCCATCATCAGGATGCGGCAAGGACGGGCAGTGGGTGAGAAGTTCATGCTAGCACGAAGCAGAACAAGTGCAACACAACCAAATAATCTTTTTCTTCCATTTCTCTGCTTGGTGCCTGTGTGAACCCCTTTGCTGGAGGGCCATGCAGAGAGAYGCCATCACTGTATCTGATTCGGTGCAAGCTGAGTTTTCCCACACCAGCATGGCACTGGGGCAGACTGGTGGGTCCCTGTTAGGGCCTCAGACTGGAGTACTGGGRCTGTTGCTTTGGTGCTGCCCACGTGCATCTGGGACCACGAGCTCTGCCTGGTGCCACTCTGAAAGCAAGCTGGAACGCGGGTTCCTGCCTGGGGAGTGAGAACGAGTGGCCAGGCTGACGTCTCATGATGGAGAGCACAGGTCTGGAAGCAGGCCTTTTCCTGATGTTCAGGGTGTTGCTGAGGATGTGCTGACTTGAATGTTAACGTGGGTGATATTAATGAATTCGCTGGAGCTTGACGCAGAGATTCCTGGAACATAATAGAGCATCATTATAAGCCCCTTCGCATAACACTGTGTCGTTCTGCAATGGCCCAGAGGACGGGGCGGGGTGGACATCAACCCTGTTTTAACCGATCAGGTTTTAGACTCTTAACTCTCTTCTCAAAGCAGTAAATCCATCTTTGAGAGGTGTGTGTTTCTCGGTGAGTGGGTGGGTTATCTAACCAGATAAAGGAAACCCGGTCCCATCCCCAGAGAAGACCTGCGTGTGCGTGATCTGTTCTCTGCTCTGAGTGTCCCGAATAACCTGCAAGCGGTGGTAAGAGCCAGGCTGTGCTCCTGGAGGGCCGGCTGACAGCCGGCGTGGCAGCAGCTTCACGGTAAAGCCTCGTGGGGAGAGTGGGCTTGGTGATTTCTGCTTCAGGTTGAACTAGCGTGGGGGTGTGCTAGCTCTGTGTGGCATGAGCAGCCTTCGCCCAAGTCCCTTCAAAGGTCTTCAGCTGTTTCAGGAGGCTCTGAAGGCGTTTACCTTCTCTTTTCCCCGTATTGGACTCTAGAAGGCTCTTTTGTGAACAGACACTCTCCAAACAGCAGGTAGAGGGCAGGCCCACCTCTCGGACCTGCTCATTGGCACCCATGCGAGTGACGACATGCACTCCTGGCAGGGTGGTTTGTGTGTCCAAGCAGGTGTGATGGCCGCTCTCCACAGACCCACCGCGATCTCACGTGCTGCGCTGGACCCCAGGAGTTGTGCTGAAGCAGCCACAAGAAAAACGCTCCTGTGTGTTGTGGGTAGCTGGGGCCCTCGTTGGCCATGGCTTTTCTCCAGCCTGCTAGAAATGTGGAGTAGGTGAAGTCATCTCATACAGCGAAACACTCCTGCCAAGAACAGCTACTGTAGCTACGTAGCTGCTTAAGCCTGGTGTAATTTTCCTCGGCCCAGGCAGCTGTCTCACCTTGTGAGCCCTGTGGCAGGGAGGTTTTAGGAGTGCAGCTTGGTTTGCAGGTCTAAATTTGAAGGTTACCCCACGTGCACTGTGTTGGGGTTGGGCTGTGGTAGGGGGTGATGTTGGCATCGTGGCTGAGGATGTGCCACGTGAGGGGTAGCGGGGAGGGCGAGGATGCTAGGCTGGCAGCGTCGGTGCCAGGGTGAGGGGGGTGAGACACTCGACTTTTACCACTGCTGCACCCCCTCCTCGACTAACAAATCTTCTCATCGACTCTGGTACGCATTCGTGTCTGGGTATGCTGCGCATCTCAGCCATGAGAGATGTTTTTTCTCAGGGACGTGTGTGAGAAGATGCTTTGGAGCAATGCGCTGATTTTTTTCCCCTGTTGCTCTCTAATTTCTTGATAAATGAATTGGCTGAATTTGCACTCCATAAACTCATTTTCTACATGTCTTATTTCACAATGTTGTGGCAGGTAGCAGTTTCTTCTGATGTATGCTAAAAAATTGAGTAAAAAAAAAAAAAAGCCCTGACTGTCCTCATTCTTTCCTGAATTTTTTTTCCTTCCTATATCTCCCATGTGCCTGGGGAATGGTGTTTGGAGGAGGAATTCCTGGTGGAAGTTAGGAAATGACTGGCCAAACTGAGTTGTTGAGGCTGGCAACCACTTTCTGCTTCTGCCTGTCATCTTTCTCACAGTGGCTTTTTGTTTTTGTTGTCAGTGGATATGCAGCCGATGAAATTACACACTGTATTCGACCACAGGACATCAAGGAGAGAAGAGCTGTCATCATCCTTCGAAAGTAAGTGTTGAAGCCCTCCAGACAGTAAGATAAACTTGGATGTGGTGTTGTGATGTTTCCTAAGGTGCTTTTAAAGAAACACTTTAAAACTGCCTTGCTTGTTAATTTTCTGGCTTGATCTTACATCTTGATTAGATGTCACTCTGATGCTCACTTGTGTCTTGCCGTACCCATCGCTTGGCCGGTGGAAGTAGATGGAACTTGTTACTGCAGAGTTAATCACTTCTTGGCTCTGTGCAGCGGTACTTCATTGTAATGTCTGGGTTTGCAAGCGCTGTTCATGTCCAAACACCTGGCTTTCATTGGCTGCCTAACTCCAAACAGCTAAGATTTCAAACTGTCTTGTTTTGGGCTATGTATTCAGGTGTCTGATCATATGATACCCATATGTGTGAGTTACCTGGACAGTCCTTTGAAGCTGATGCTTATGATGAAGAATCTCCTATAAAGCAGATAAAGATTTCTTGGTAGCATGGCTTTCATTTCCTGGGGAGAGGGAGGAAGATGCTGGCTTTGAAGGGAAACGGATGCAGTGAATTTAGTGATCACTTTACAGAGCTTGTCCTTTGAGTCAGTGTTGGGAAGCCAAGCTCTGTAAGCTGTATCGTATGCTTCCTGTTTTAGAAGATACGCTGTCCTGGTCAGCTGATGGCATTTCATCAGCCAGTGTCTGTTCCTAAGCTCCTCAGAAAAGAAAATGGAAAAAAAAAAAAAACCAAACCCCAAACCAACCCCACCCCAAACTCCTCAGTATAACCTTTTTTTGTGCCCAGGAATGTCCCCTCTCATCAGTTCCTTCTACTAGGAGACCAAAAAATGTGACTGCCACACGTTGACCCATGTTGATTGTGCCTTAGAAGGTGTTAGCAGTAATTCCGCTGTCAAGAAATCTTTTTGCAAGTGAAAACACACATGATTTGAGTACTGTAAACCCAGACGAAAGCATGGGCATGAGGGGAGGGCTGCAGTTGTGGCCCAGGCTGGCACAAGGCTAGCAGGCAAGTGGTCTAGATTCAGACTTGCTGAGCCTTTGGACAGCTTAGTTGGTTTCAAAACAAGTCTGGCAACGTTGTGAAGATATGGCACAAAGCCAGCGGAGTGGAGTTGGACATCTGGTTAGAGAGCGCCATGAAATGAAGGCAGGAAAAACAGCAGCCCTGAGGCGTTAGCCAGGCAAAATCAGCACAGACCCAAGGAGGCAGGATGAGATGTGGCAGGTGATAGAGTGGGATCAAAGAAAGAAAGATTAGAACCAAACCACCCGATAGTTGGTTATTGCAACGTGAGGTTTAAGGCGAGAGGGTTGCGATAAAAGGCTGTTAAGTTCACGTTATTGGTTACTGCAGCCAACAAAAAGCAGTGTGAGTGCTGACGAGCACCAGTGGAAGGCATCTCCAAATCCTGTAGCTGCTTTAGCTGGGCTTTGGGATAGAGAAGCTGCCTGTCCTAGGCTGTGGAGCAGTTCCCTAGAAAAGACAGACTTGGCTAAATAAGCTAAAGCTGCCCAAACTGGTGCAGATATCTAACATACGTGTTTAAACTGGCTCTACCTCTTGCTTTCGCCAGCCTCTGTAAGCCAAGGGCGTTGAGTTTAGTCTACCCTGACTGCCCTCAAAGTGCAACTGGGCAAGCACCTGTCTGGCTGAGATGTACCYGGCTGACCTGGTGCCTCACTGCTGAACAGACAAGGCCCATTAGCTCCTAGCAGAGCCGTATTGGCTATGTTTGCTTAGCCATCTTTCTGTAGCAGCGTGTCCTTCTGTCTTCCCCTGGTTTTAGGGGCCTGATTTGCTTAGCGTTAGAGCAGAAGTCTCTGCCCAGTCATACGCAGACAGCGATGGGCTGACTTAACTGGCAGGCTGAATGAAACCACAACAGGATTTTTCTCTTGAGCAAAGTGGAAACCCCCTGGTAATTATTTTTGTGTAATCTCCGTAGAGCTTAACAGCTCTGGTGAATACATGGCAATTGCCTGTTTGCCAAAGGGTGCACTCTGATTGCTGCCAAATAGAGCTTATTAATTGCTGCTTATCCCTTGTGACGGCGGCCGTCTCCTCGCTGAGTCCCGTGTGCACGCATGCATGCACAGCAGGGCTGCGGTGACCTTTGTCTGCGCTTGCATCCCCACGGCATGTATTGCTGCAGCGAATGCCATTCCCTAGTCCCGGATCATGTGGCTTTGTGCAGTCTGAAATAGCGTGTTATGCAACCAGGAAAACAGCTACTTCCGTTGGTAGCCTGCTAGCACGAGAGGCTTGGGAGCAGCCAGCGGCCTCGTAAAACTCCTCTTCCTCATCTTTGTGGTAAGAATCAGCCCCAAGCTTTCCAGCGGGATCAGATCAGTTGGGTCATAGAGCGGCATAAACTTTGCTGCAGCTTGGAGCTGGGATATTTGGCTCTCAATAGGCTGCCAGAGCCTGCTGGGCCCCAGACGTTTTGAGTCTGGATCTGCTCTTGCCTCTGCTCCGAGCRCGTGGTTCTAGAGACGGTTTTTGCTGGCAGCGGCCGGAGAACAAAGCTGCGCGAGCTGGAGAAGCGGCTGGGTTTTGCAGGATGCTTGAGAGCGGCGTGGTTACCAAGTAGGTCATAAACACTTCAGTGCTGTAGTGTGATGATATTTACAGTGTTTTCCTGCGTATCAGAGTGCAAGGCTGCGGGGAGCCGGCAAGGTTTGGAAGAGCTTTGAGCAAGAGGCTGGGGGGGAGGAACGGTGCTCTCAATTTCATGAGATGCGGAAAAAGGTAACGTGGGAGGTGGGGAGAGAAATGAGACCTAGTCAAGYGGGTCTTGAAAGTCCGCATAGAGGGCTTATGCTGCCATTTGTAAGTGCTTCTTTGTAAGCAGTTACATTGGGGAGTTATTCTATTTAACTTGAACTTTGGTAGGTAATTTGCTCTCCATTTTAGTGTAGCCTCTCCTTGTACGTGCTCCTGCAGCTCATACCTGCATTGCTCTGTGGACAGAGAGAGCGTGGCTGGTGTTCCCTTGCCCTTGCAGTGTATTTGGTSGTTTGTTGGTTTTAATTGCAGGCCTGTAGTTGCTGTTGTATTTGAGAGGTATTTAAACCACCTAACTTGTTCGGGGCAGGATCCGCAATGCCTTTTGGTGTTCTAGCTGGACTGGGTCCAGTCCTGGAGCCGAGAACAGCTCAGGACGACGGCGCTGGGGACTAGTGCAGGCTCCAGCCTGGCAGCTGCCTGCGGAAGTGTTCCTCGTTTCTGGCATGCTGGGTGGACTTGGGCTTCCGTGTCCAGCTTCACGTGTGCCAGCCTGGCATCGCCCTAGTTAACTGAAGAGGCTCTCCCCGATGGCGGAGAGGAAGCTTGGCAACTGGACGTGCTTCCTAACAGGAGTTTAGGTTGGGATTCTCCTGTGGAAACCTCCCTCAGGAGCTAAAGTTCAGCACTAGAGAGCGAGTAGTGATTCTCCCCTTTCTTTCACCTAGACCCCTTCCATATTCACCCCTAATCCCAAGGAGGGAGACAGGCTGCAGCAACAATATCAGGGTGCCTTTCCTTCTGGGAAGTGGCTTGGATCCTCCTCAAATTGGCAGCTCTGGAGCACCAGTACCACCTTTGAGTGTGTCTTGCCCATTCTTAGACTTCAGTCTGTGTTTTGAAATAGACTTCAGCAGTGCTTGTAAGTTGAGACTGGTAACTGTGCTGTGCTAGGAGATGGTGGTAGTGCTGTGACAAGACACTGTGCCGTCGAGTTTTCATTCCTGCTGCTTGGTCTGCTGCCTCCACGTGTGCATGGCTACAGTCGTGCCTGGGCCAGCGACAGTACTGCTCTGGGACGAGCTGTGCTTGCTCTCTGGCGTAGCTTGAGTACGTTTCTATCCCAGCACGAACAAGGCGGTGCTGCGCTGCTGGAAGGGATGTGGTGCAGCTTCTGTTTGCTAGACCTTCTCCTGACTCGTACTTCAACTCTTTAAAGCTCTTAGTCAAGCTGAGAAACGCCTGACCCCACGAGATCTTGAGACAGTAGGGAGTTTCCAGATAGAAGCAGTTATTACTGTTGTAGGTGGTGATGAATTTCGGAGGGCATCTCCCAGGTGGCTTAACTGGAGCTGCCAGTTATTGACGAGTCACTGTGATTTCATAGGATTTCACAGGGGCTCTAACGCCTCTATTCTGTATCCCGTAACTGGGATTGCAGTGAGCCCAGCACCACTGGCGTTCACTGCATGACTACACGTGTCCCTAAGCCTTCCTCTTCCTTCTAACCAAGGCAGCAAAGCTGCAAGTACCAGAAAGCTGCAGATTGTTTTGCTGTTGAGCGTAATAGTCGTGACCCTCTTCCCGAGCTGTGTGGCTGGGATTGAGGGTTCTACTTCAGCGCATCTAGGACAGACGTCTGCTGCAGCGTGCTAGTGGTTCTGTAGAAACTCCTTGCAAATTCTCTTCTCTTTAAATATTTGCAGAACAAGACTAGATGCACCTCGATTGGAAACAAAATCGCTGAGTAGCTCTGTGTTGCCACCAGGTTATAACTCTGACCGTCTATCGGGAAGCAACCGGGACCAGATCCTGAAACCAAAGCGGTCCCATCGCAAAGCAGATCCTGATGCTGCTCACAGGTAGGATGATCTCTCCTAAGAGCGACGTTTTGGATGGTATCTCTAGGTCAGTGCATGTCTGAGGTTCCTGGTCTCACAAGAGAGGCTGCACAGCCGGGTGCTTTCTGTGGTGTACAGATCTGTTTTATCAGAATGAGGTTCTTTATATGTTCCTCCTAGGCTTGCGGAGGCTAAGCTCTGGCTGTAAGCAGCTTACATTGTTTATCCTGTGAGTGGCATAATGAAGAAGCAATAGATTTGGCTGGCTCTTGATAATGCAGTCATTCAGAACAATAGTTTCCCTGCAGCTAATTATTTTTGACCTCTATTGCCAAGCAACCTGTGCAGCTGCATTAAACTATATTATGAAAGCAGTCTTGGGAGAGAACGTGAGGTTTTGCTATCTGGGAAAGGTGAAGGCCTTCCTGGGAAGCTTCTTAGACCTGTTTTGGTTCCAGAGCTGCGTGTGTATATTTTTGTGTGTGTAACCAGACTGTGTGAATGCATAAGCCTGACCTTCAGGGGAGCTCCTTGCTGAGGTTTCAGACAGCTTGAGCTCTGCAGCAAGGCTTCCCTCAAACACCACCTTGCTCTGTGTGAACGTACTGATAGGCGTGAGTGATAGCCAGTCTGCCAGCTGTCGTGCAATATTTCTGCTATTCTCCAATTCCAAAGCTTCCTGAGGATCGAGACGGCATTCTCTGCACATTGTGTAAAACCCAAAAGTTGGCTTGGTCCCAGGGCTTGGCCGTTGTGCGGTCCCAGACTGTGTTTCAACCTGTCCTGGAGGGAGGAGGGTGGGGATGGCTTGTTTATGAGCAGTGTTCATTCACCTGGACTCAGACTGACTGGGAAGATAGATCAAGAAGAGAAGCTAGCCTGCAAGTGAAAGCTTACGTCTGAGCACACAGTGGGCCGGTGTATGATTAGAGAAGTGATCATGCAGGACAAATCTGCAGGTCCGTGAGAGCTGTTTTTCAGCCTGATGTGACCTTATCGGGGTGGGGGTGCTTGCGTAGACTCCTGCAGCAGATGGGTATCGAAAACATGTTTTTCTCTTCCTTTGGCCTCRAAGACTCCAGTATAACATAGGTAAATAGCATGGATATCAGATAGTGGTATCTCTTAGAGGAACTCGGCAGTTGCCACCTAGGATAAAATAAGTGGTCTGTGCAGCCCACCAGCCCAGTCCTACTACGAAGTGATYGCAGGTGAGAGCAGAGGCAGCTTTGCAGAAATAACAATTGCACTGTGCTAATGTTTGAGAGAACTAGCGAGAGGACAAGGGAGTTTGGAGCTGTGGTTTGATCCTGCACCACAAGCACCCCAGCAGCTTAAAAAGGAGCTCAGCTCTGTGCTGCRAGTTCTGCTGTAGGAGAGACAGACCCCTCTGCCCAAGGGATGTTTCTTGGGGCCACAAGCTGCACTTAAAAAGAGGTGACCGGAATGTTTGGAAGTGTTCCTGGTGGAGGTAAAGACCAAAACTTGCCCTGGGAAGGGGAAGGACTTGCACTATCAAAAGCAAAGTTCTCAGCCTCCCCATGGGAGGTGCAACTTGGTGATCTGTTCCTGCTCTGCTGAGTGCCCAGTACCGGGCGAGCAATGTGGAAAACAGTCAGTCATATCGCTCAAAGTATGCAAAACTGCAGATAATGTCTGCACAAGGGAATGCCTAAATCCTGTCGTGGATATGCTCTCACTCCCTCTTTCTCTCTCTCCGTAGGCCACGGATTCTAGAAATGGATAAAGAGGAGAACAGGCGCTCAGTCCTCTTACCAAAACATAGGAGACGGAGCAACTTCAGCTCCGAGAACTATTGGCGAAGGTCTTACGAGTACACGGAGGACTGTGATGAGGAAGAGGAGGATGGCAGCCCAGCCAGGAAAGTTAAAATGAGGCGACACTGAGGATTGCACTTTCCAGGCTCGTGGAGCTGATGAGATTGGCCTCCAGTCTGTGAAAACTTTCTCCTCCCTCTGGCTATCTTCCATCTAGCTTCAGTTTTGGTTTTTCCTTTCAGCTGAAGAGTAAACAGGAAGGATCTAGCGATTTGTTTTTATGAATGGAGGAATGCTGAGACATATGTAAGGATGGAACATGTCCAGTGCACATGGTGTCCTGAGTCATGGGTCAAACGGGCATCTCTCCCTTAGGAAGCAGATAAAGTTATGCCAGGCTGTCTGTTGGGATTTCTTTTGAAAACACCAAAAAGTTTAACTGTTCATTGCGCAAGATTCAAGAATTGTATTTTTGTTTTTTGCTTTAACTTTCTTCCTTTCCAAATGTTCTAAATATGATGTTTGACCCCAGGAGCTGAAACTCTCTGTGGTGGCCTCGTATTCCTTGCTTCACCAAAGGGCTCCTTGGTCTGCTCTTACCTAGTTGTTGTTGGGTTTGTTTTAAGGGTGCCCTGCAGTAACTGGAAGTTTGAAGCTTTGCAGACCCCTCTTAACTGAGATTGATTTCAAAGGGTTTAGGACATTTTTGTTGCACTTTAGTACCAGTTTTAAATGCCGTAGGTTTCCTTTCCAGTCCTTTTTCCCAAGCCAGCGTGGGCTTGCAGCCTTGTGTCCCTGTGTTGCCCTCTGCGAGAAGAATGTACGCGAGCTCTGGTTTCTCAGTGCTGGTCTGACCAGGGGTATACTTTGGTTGAGGAGGAAAGAAACATGGCTGGCTTCGCTGGGGCTGGCCCAGCAGTGACCCCAGGTCCATACTGGAGCCCCGGGGCTGCCGAGAGAGTGATCGCATTGAGTACATGCTGCTTCCCAGAGCTGGAGATAGCAAAGAGGAGTAGGAGAGACGCTATGCTTGTGAGGACACTTGCCTTGGGACCCCCTGAGAAGAGCTGTTCTCCACTGCGTGGGGGACTGGCTTTCAGCCCCCTGCCCTTTTTAGGTGGAGAGAGTTGAGACAGCACAGCATCCCATCCCGAGGGACCGGCTGTGCTCTGTCAGAGCAGGAACAGGCGCTGCTGCGGCCTCGGAGAAGCCGGGCAGCTCGGCTGCGGTCCGTCCCCTCCAAGGCTGGCTCTGGGAGCGAGGACGCTGCAAGGGTCTAGTTTGGCCCCGGTTCAGTACATTCAGCAGCTAGTGCTGCAGCAGTTTCCTGCCTCCTCCTGGCTTATTCCTGCCTGTATTCCTGGGGTAGGGAGTTTTCTGGTTGCTGCAGAAAATGCTGAGAAGAATCGGGCATTTGGCCTTGTGGAGTTAGTGTTAGAAAGTCTGCTGCCTTCCTCCTCTTCTCCCACCCGGTTTGCGTTAGCCCAGACCGAAGCCTCAGTGTTTTCAAAGTTTGGGGCCCAACACCATATTTAGAACTGTACTTTTAAGAAACTTCCTCCAATTGATTCTTTGAACCCAAGTGTTGGCAGTTGTAAGGAGTAGTCTTATTTTTAAATTTTTACTGCTTTGCCCTCCCTCAAATTGTAGTTTTCCTTAGTGTTGTGTCCCCCCACACTTCATGGTCTGCACGCTTGGCAATAAAAAGATGTAATATATTTTGAAACCCGTTTGCTGCTGTCTTGAGGGGCTCCCAGTCAAAAAAAACCAAACAAACAAACCAAAAAAAAAAAAAAAAAAAAACAACAAAAAAACAAAAAAAACCAACCCAGGCATTGTTCCCCAGAGCACTGTTCCTTGGCGATCGAGCACATTTGCTGACATCTGGGTCTCAGTGTCCTTTTCCTTCCCCGCTGACTTCTGCAGCTCCTGCCACTCATCCCTTGTTGGGGTTACTGCTCAGGCTGGATCTAGCGGTCACATTAGTGCAAAGGAAATTACCATCACCTTCAGCACGGCTGATCTGTGAGGTGTTCATAGGTGAGGTCCCCAGTGCCTGCCTCTGATTCTCTTTATCCGATTCTTTCCTGGCGAGAGCCCGCGTCGGCTCGGTGYGGAGGTACGGGCACAGCCTTGTGGCCAGCCTTCGAAGGAACCTGTCTTGTCTGCCCAGAGATCTGAAAGTTCATGCTTCTGCTGCTTCTGAAACCTTTAAAAAGCCTTTTTCAGACCACACTTAGCATTTGAAGCGGTGTTCTTCACTCTCCCAGCTTTCTGCAGAGAATCTGGGCCAGCTCTTGGCTACAAACCCCCTGTTTTGGAAAGCTTGGCATTCCCCTGATAGCAAAACTGCATGCTGGGAGCAGCGTCCCTTCTCTTCCTTATGGCTGGTGCAAACATTTCCGGCAAGCTAGAGACCTGCTAGCAGGAAGCCTAGCAATGGCTGTTTCTAATTGTCTTTCTGGATTCATCCTGGACGTGCCCAGTGCCCTCCTCGGTGTCAGGCTCTGCTGCGGGTGCTGCTGACGGTGGCAGTGGTCACTGCCAGAGGTCTCAGCTCTGCGCAGCCTGCTCTCCCCCTCTCCCCCCCACCGGCTCCCAATTTTACGCCTACTTCTGCAATACGGATACTGTAGCCTGGTGTCTCAACTTCAAATGAAGCTGGAGGCAACTTGCCTTTGCGGGGCTGCTTCCCAGAGCAGGACTCCCATGGGATGAGGTGTTGGCTCTATCTCCACTGAAGGCTGAACAAGGCATCCTGAGGTCTTACCTCTAGCCCGGTACCAACCATCACCTCATCCCGGTCCTTGTGCAGTCTACGCGTGCAAGTATCCTTCCTCTCCCAATTTGTTTCAGTATTCCTGCATGCCATGGTCAGGAGCTCTCCCCTCCTTCCTTCCCCCCTGCCCCGCATCTGTGCGGTGGGTCTGAGCTGGCAGCCGTGGCTGGAGGGACAGGAGGAGCTCCTGGCTGGAGCTGCTCTACAGCCGCCGTCTGTTCTCGTGTGCGCTTGGTTTTCAACCTGACTGGTCGGGGCTTGACACCTTGGAGAGAGAGAGAGTTGGACGCAACCGGTCTGACCTGTAGCATCTCTTGGGCAAGGAGTCCCCAGCATGTAGGCAGGCCACCTTCCCCACTTGTACAGACATTTTTCTATACACACGGATGTATATGTGTAGATAACATGGTTTTTTAACTCTTTTGCACTGAACAACATCGGAGTGAAACCTTGATTCGAAATCAGAAGACACATTTTTCACGTGGATCCCTTACCGTAACCTGTCTGGTAAAACTGTGGCTCAAAAATACTGGTGATGCCCATACCTGTTCTCTGTTGCCGGCTGCCTGCAGGCTTTGGGTCAGGCTGGTGGCATGGGTCTGGTGCGGAGGATGGAGGGTGGTGAGCTCCAATTTGGAGGCAAAACTTCTCCCCATCTGCTCTGTGGGACGGGCTCATGCACAGACCTGACCCCGTCGGCTTTGTCGTGTCTGTCTGGTCCGGTCRTGCAGTCCGACCTCCTCTCTATCCACCCGCAGCGTGTCATTTGTGTAACCTGCTCAGCCCGAAACTGGAATAAGGCTACGTCCAGCGTGATGACCCCATGCACCCCAACCCACAGCCCAGACCATGAGAACTGTCTTTCCTAAGGAAGGGGGAGGAAGGTGGGGTTTGTCCCCACTTTTCTGCAAAGAGCAGGAGGAATTGGGGTTTGTTACTGTTACCCGTATCTCAAGAAGACTCGTCGATCAAACTAAAGCTCTTGCATCRGTCGCATGGGCTCGATATGTCTGTAGGAAGAGAAGGAAAGGGCTGCTTGCCGGCCGTAAGAGGTGAGGTGGCCTAGGGAGGGGCTGTCGGTCTGCCGGCAGGTCCCTGCCCGGCTGCGCTCGGCAGGCAGGCTGCCTGCAGCRGGGTTGCCCAGGTTGCCACGTCTGGCTCTGCACCTGCTGAACTCTCATCCAGCTGTTAGCCAGGCGAGAGCTGTGATGCTCGGGAGCTGTGATCCCAATCCCAAGAMTTGGCTCATCCCAGAGGTCAGCAAGGTTGCTGGGGCGCGCGGGGCTGCCAACCCGCTCTGAGCTGGCACTGGCACGAGCCGAYGTCTGCTGGGACGAGAGCTCGGCCCTTCGGGCTTCGGCACTGTTAGCACCTAGCGCTTGCTGCTATGTGGTCTGAGCCCCATGGCTTGAAATGGCTGCCATGCTTTGAGGAGGGCTCGGGGGGGGGGCGAAGGACGGGGTCTGGACCCCCGCCAGCGGCAAATAGTCTTTTTATCTGCCAAAAGTGTTCTCTTTCCCAGTCAGGAGGAGAAATGTTCGGCCGAGAAGCGCGCCTCTGCTCCTTCCCGCGCCCCTGCCCACACTTACAAGTTCTGGCTGACTTTAATTTTGTTTTTTAAAGATTCTAATTTTTTTGTTTTGTTTTGTTACGAATAAAAATAAAAAAAAATAAAAAAGAAAGTGGCAATATTTTTTTCTGTAAGCTTTTCCTAGGAAAAAGCGTGGTTTGTAACAAAGTTGTACAGTTCTGAAGTTTGAGATACGAGAAGTACTGTGTGAAACGCTGTAAATGGGGCAGAGATTATTTTATGTACAGTCTGATGTGGGGGGAATCTTTTAATTCTGGTTGATTCTTAGGAAGAATTTGGTTCTTCACTGTCAGGGTTTGGAATTTCATGGTTTCTTTTTTTTTTTTTTTTTTTTTCTTGTATAGATTGCTGCATTAATTGAATAAAAGCAGAAAGCATCACTCTGCCTGCCTGTGTGGTGGTGCCGGCGGCTGGGATGTGCGCCTCGCTTCCCTGCCGGCAGAAACGAGGTTGCGGGGAGCGGGGAACCGCTTCTAAATAAAGGGAGTCTCCGGCTCCCTGGGGACGGGGCGGCCAAATGCATCGTCTGTCCCTCCTGCACTGCCCTAGAAAGCGGGGATGGGGCTTGCTGCCCTCCTCCTCCTCCTCCTGCTCTCCGTCCCCAGGGGCTGGGGAGGAAATGCGGACGCTGTCCCCCTGCAGCTCCCACCCTGCCCCACCGCCCAGGCTTGCCACAGCCAGTGCCTGGTCCCCAAATCGCCCCAGCACCCCGGGGTGGGGGGGCCGCACCCCATGCTTCGGCCTCGCACGGAGCCCCTCGCCCTCCCTGCCCTACGCCTTTCTGCTGCAAGAGGGAGATGGCGGTGGGCAGGTGGAGGGAGAGGGGATGGCATGGCTGGATGGGGTCTGTTGGCCTCGCATGGTGGCCTTCCTCCTCTTCTTCCTCTACCATGAGCTCCTGCCCGGTCTGGCRATGTCCTCTCCATCACCCACCCTCGTGCCCCAGGGCCGCCCGTGGGGTCAGACCCCTTCCCTCTATCCATCTGGGAGCCCATCGCTGGGATATCAGGGCGATAGCCCCAGCTCACCCCCAGGGTGTTTTCCACCCCAAAGGCTACGTCACCCCAAATGCCACATCTCCTCGGGGTTAGTCAGCAGGGAGGGGAAGCCCTGCCCTACCCAGGGTGACTCACCCCAAACCTGGGTGCGGGGCAGGG